>JAFFJZ010000035.1:1200000-1800000 GCA_018340375.1 Gonatopus flavifemur | reverse complement strand
TGTTCCGCGCAGTCAGTACGAGCGAAAATGGAAAAAAGTGCACTTCGAGCGATCGCTTATTACGAATTATTACAAGGGCATTCTGCAAGAGCTACAGCCGCTAGTATTTGCAGCGCATTCAAGTCGGACGTTGTTCATCACTGAAGTGTATCTCGTTGGTATCAACGTTTCCGTTTAGGCGATACATCTTTTGAAAACAAACCCAGGTCCGGCAGAAAATCAGCTGTTAACGATGGGAAACTGCGTGCACTTATAAAGGCAAAGCCTAACACGTCGTCACGAGAATTAGCCAACAAACTCGGTTGTAGAAACCCCACGATTCTTCAACATTTACAAGAGTTGGGATATAGGAAAGTTGTGTCGTCTTGGATACCGCACGATCTCAGCGAATCAAACAAAGCGTCACGGGTGGCTATATCTCTTTCACTCCTGCATCGTCCGAACAGAAAGGATTTCTTTAGAGAAATCGTCACTGAAGATGAAAGTTGAGTGCTCTATGTTAACCACAACGCAAGCGACAGTGGCTACCGAAAGGAAAAAAAACCAGAGCCAACCCCTAAACTGCCTCGCGGAGTACAGAGAGTATTACTTTCTTTGTTGGTGGGACTCTGAGGGCTTGCTCATTATGAATTGCTACCAGCTGAAACCAGGATATCGGCGGAGACTTACACTGAATAACTGCAAAAACTAGCTGGAAGTATCAAACTAAAAAGGCGTAGACGTGTCCAAGTTCGACTTCTCCATGACAACGCTCGACCCCACGTAGCTGAGATGACACAAGACTGTGTTTCGCAGCTGGGTTGGGAAGTTTCACCACATCCACCGTATTTCACAGACTTGGCTCCTACCGACTACCATCTTCTCTGGCCATTGAAAAATTATTCACAGGATAAGGAATTTGATGATCTCACCGATCTCGAAAATGCGCTAAACGACTTTTTCAACTCACGACCAGAACAATTTTGGACGGAGGGCGTGCCAAGTTCACCAGAGCGTTGGGCACGAGTTGTTGATGCAGAGGGAGCGTACATCACTTGATAATATTATATTATGAAAATGATAAAACCTTTTCTTTTCACTTTTTTTGTGTGTTGCAAGACTTTTTTACCAACCTAATATTATCGAAAAAGAGAAAAAAAGAATTTTAAGAATAATCACTTGGAAAGAAAAAGTCTAGAATTTACAAAGGAAGTTGCATGAAATTGATGATAATAGTATATTGTTCATCAAGGTCGCCTTCGGCTCGGGGAGACAAACTTCAAACTCGTCGGAAATTTTCCGATTCTCCCCGAAGTGAACATACTATTTTTTCCCACAACTGCAAGGAAAGTGAAAATCGTCTGTTTAATTGCATATAAAATATTCATATGCATATTTCAGAACGAAAAGACAGTTTGTATTTTCCTCCCGCTGTGACACATTCGCTTGGAATTCAGCACTTTCTCCCCTCAAAAGAGGTCAGAAAACATCAACTTTCCGTGCAGGTGTGGGAAAAACTTTATATTACTCTATGGTACACAAGAAACAAAAATCTAGGGCACAAACAGGTAATATTTACAGAACAATGATGAATTATGAGAATTGGGAATTGAATGAAATTGTACGTGACAACTTTAGAACAAAGATTGAATATCAAGGAGCTATTTCAAAAATTCTGTGACTGAACAAAAAAAATGTAATATATATATATATAATATAATACATATATATATGTATAAAACATAGAAGAAAGAAATAATGATAATAATAATGAAAAAAAAGCGAGGATGTCACATCACTGTATTTACTGTTGATGTATCCCTTGTGGAAATAATTCTCTGAAAAACTCTTCAAAAGTCCTCAGAACACTGAATGAGACTTTCTGGAAGTCTTCATATCCTTAAATATGTCAATAAGAGCGTGAATAAGTCTTAGTAACCCTGTAAAACTCTCGAAAAGTCTCATTTTCCCTGAAATTTCGGACTTTCCGCAAGAGTTATTGAGAGTTAATGAGACTCTCAGAGTTTTACAAACAAAAATGTGAGCAAGAAAGATGGATTCATAAGAGTTCTGGATGTTTAAAAATACTCATACAGTCATAATAGTTGAGTTTGTGAGGAATGCATGAATAAAGGGTTAGATCAATAATATAAAGCGGAATATTTTATCCAGAATATTTTTCTGGAACAGAAGATATTATCTCCACTTACTCGTATAAATTGATGATCAGTACAAATGATTTCGATGTTTTGTTTGAATGTCAATTTATTTTCAAGTTATACTCTGTTATAGAAAAATATTCCGCTTCATAATAATAATAATCAGATCAGTTTTTTCAGCATTCCTTACAAATTCAACTATCATCACTTTATGAGTCTTTTTAAGCCTTCGAAACTCTTATAAAGGCATCTCTCTTGCTTGTATTTTTTTTCTGTGAAATTCTGAATAAGTCCCATCAACTCTCAATGAATCTTGCGGAAAGTCCGAAATTTCAGGGAAAATAAGACTTTTCAAGAGTTTTACAGAGTGACCAAGACTTATTAACACTTTTCTTGACATCGGTAGGATTATTAGGACTTTCAGAGAGTCTTATTCAGAGTTCTGAGGACCATTGAAGAGTGTTTCAGAGAATTATTTTCACAAGGGATTATATTTGAATTTGTTGAAAAAAAATAGCTTGTTGAATTGACACCCTGTATATATAAGCTTAGTAACTCTTGGTCACTCTGTATAAATAGTTTTGGTTGAGAGACATGCGTAATGCATGCGAGCGTCTACTTCGAGTTTTATCCTCTACGGTCGTATGCGTGAGTGTGAGTGTGCCTGTAACTGTATGCGCGCTCTGTCTTCTATTTCTTGTCTCAGTGACCGTACAAGATGGCGAGCACATATATACTTGTCTCTCTTGGGAGCACAGACTTCTATATATTACCTAGACTGCGAATAGAGCATTCTGAAAGTGAGGCCAAAGTGGGTAGGAGTAGGGATGGGCGCCATTTGTTGTTCGGTACAGAAGTTTGTCAACAAACTATAGCAAAATGTGAAAAATATATCGGAGTAGAAATGTGAAGAGATAAGGTTAACGGAGGTTCAAGGAACGCACAAAAATTTGCAACGTATTTTTCAAATAACTAAACAATGACCAAACATTTCAATTGTGCAGCAATAAAATACACGGCTAAAGTTACGCTTTCAATACAAATTTGAAGCTGAAAGCGATTCCTAAAAATAAGAGAACAAGTTATAAAAATTATTGACATCTGTAAATTAATGTTTATAATCATTAAATGATTTTCAGAAATCTTTTACAGTTTCAATTTGATATTAAAAGTTCAATATTAGTAACGTACTTCATCACTGCATATAAAAAATTGATATTTACCACTCAGTTATTTGGGAATTATATACTAAAATTTTTCCCACTTCTTTAAGCGTGCAATGGCCTTTCGAGTGAACAAAAAGATTAAATTGTATTGATTGTTTATGAAACGAACATGATTGATATAAATGCATGCGAAATCTATATCTTTTATATCATTCATTTTCTCAGAACTTCTCCATGGACGACAATAAATTATAATTTAAATAGAAAATTACCAGCATGGAATTTTTGTAATTCCAACTATCTGATGTCATATGAAAATAAAACACAGTTTTGTAGATTTTAGTGTGGATGCACATCCGAAATTTATTTCAAAATTCATAGGAATAAAATAAAATTTACAGTAGCAAAGTAGACGCTGTTATGGTCAACCCTGCTGCAAGAGACTACATAAGATTCTTGACTAGAAATTTCATTTGGGCGTAGGAAATGTACTTCAAACGTTTAACCTCTATTGAGGTTGCAACAATATTCGAAGAAAAATTTTCCGATTAATAAAAACATTGATCTTTCATCATAACTTTTTACTCAATTTGTCCAAGCGCTTGTGGGAATTCAATATGAAAATGATAGATTGAAAATAAGTGTGAAGCATAGAATATTCTTCAGTTTATTCATTCGTATGAATTATATCCTCAATTTCAAGCATTCAATAGTATCTTTCAGTCATGGATACATTTTGTTAAAGAAAATCTATACTAAAAATTGATTCAATCATCACCATATACATTTTACAGATAATTTCATGCTTTCTACTCGTTATTGAATAAAGTCAGTTTGTTGAATGCTTGTCTTTTTCGTAAGGGAATCAATATTTCTTTGGTATAAAATTGTGCATATGAATGGAATCTGACATTTAAAAATGTACGCGCAATAAATACAATTAATTTTAATTTATGCGATTCTTGAACATGAGAAACTGGGCAATCAAGAGTTGGAAATATACGTGTGTCCAAACCAAACTGATTCATCACTGCACCTAAAATGACTTTATCAATATTGATGGAACGCAATTGTTGAAAATTTGTTGTTCTTGATTTTATTTCTTTCTCTGTAAACGATACTATATTAGATACACTTTGAGAAGGCCTAATTAAACCACCACGATTAACAGAATCGGTAAAGCGGGAAAACACAGATGAATGGCAGTAAGAATGTTCTGAATTTTGTACAAGAGCATCCACACATGAAGCGCATTTGATTTTCTTCGAAACAGAACGAATCACGTAGCCACATATGTAGTGTAATATGTATTCTTTCAATTCAATCTTCAAGTTCGGAATTGGTTGTAATTGTTCTGAAATTGATGCTGGAAACGATAGTGATTCATCAAATTGATCATGCGCTTTTTCAGGCCACTGAATAGAGAACACCGATCCAATGTTACCGGTACTTAAAGCTATACAGTTAGCACAAGATGAACTTGATAAAGAATTCTTCATGAGAATTTGTTTCATGGCAGCTTTGAATTGTATTACATGGGGATTATTATTGAAACCATGTCTGGATCGAATTTTTGAAAAGAAGATTTCTAAATAATCTTGGGAAAAATTGTAAGTCAGTAAGTACTGATAATTTTGAGATTGTAATAAATTGTTTGCAATATTTATAATCGATTTAACGGCTGAAGCAAACCCTATAATAAATGTTCTTCTCCTCGATTTACAAATCAATTCATCATCTTTGGTTTTTAAAGAGAACAAATAATTGATTTTGCTGGTCATAATTTCATTCATGCGTTGAACATCTTCATATCTTATTGGCTTTTTATAACCTCGGCCGATCGGACTACTGACATTCATGAAATCAAAGAGCATATCTATGTTCCTAATAAATTGGATTGTTGCTTCACACCCTTGGAATTGCTCAATATTTTCATTCTTCAGAAACTCTAAGGCATCAGCAACAGAAGCACTAAAAGTGTGTGCTGCATATTTCACCTTCATTTTATTTTGCTGCCAATTCACACAAGAAGAGTTCAATTTGTTCTTGAATTTGAGAGTCAAATTTGTTTGTAATTCATGCAGGTTTGTTATATACTCCCATTTAATGATACCTTCGTTAGATCTGAATTCTCCATAATCAGCTAGAGCATTGCGTGCCAGTTTTAGCATATGGGCTGGATCCAGCATAACATGTATTGTATCATTGCTCTTCGGATGGTGAAAACCAGTTCGCATTTTATCAAATTTATCCACTCTCAAATTGCATCCTAATGCATCCAATGTTGTAATATTTGTAATGGTGCCGTCACACGTGATATTTCGAATCTTAATTCCCACATCAGCTAATAAATTCAACGCATGGTGGAGTAATTGCGTTTGAATAGCGGAATCAATTTTATCGATTAGGAAATATCCGATTGGCCATTTCCATTTTCCTTTCAAATTGACGACCATAAAAACAAGAGCTTCTGTTGCTACAACTTCTTTTCCTTCAATAGATAAATTGTTTCCATAATCGCAATATCCTTCAAATTTATGTACATGTTGATTCCATATCAATTGCTTTCTAATAGACATACTGTCGAAAACCAGGTTACAATCTTTGTGTTCTATTGGTAAATCAGAAAGCAGTTTCAACACGTCCATCTGAAATCCTGGGTCCGCGTTGATACTCTATGTCCATTTTCTCAAAGACGATGGATGAGGTAGTTTGAGGATAGGCCTAAAATAGTACATATACTGAATGAGAATTAACCAATTCAAATTGAAATGTTGTATAAACAGTAAATGTAGTATATACAGTCGGTATACTATGTAATATATTATGCTTTCCTTACTTCTCTTGAAGTGAGAACAGAAACACAAAATAAATACATCTAGGTTAGGAATGCGGACATTCGAACGTTTGATAAACATTCACTGAACGTATATGACTTCGAATAAATTTAAAATTCACCTGTGATGCTTACGTTCTTTTAGGGTATGCGCCTAAAACACAGGAGAAAACAAATGTATATGCAAGCAAAGATAAGTTTTGCTTGTATATAAGAGTTGCTAGTTGGAAGGAACATTCTAATGGCATCAACGAACGTGATAATTGTGTTGAATAGAATGACCAATGAGAGGGATGTAGTTCGCTCTAACTCGGCAACGATGCAATATATCCTCAACTCATATGCGTAATTTATGGAGTTCATCTGTATTTAATGTAAACTTTTCAATAATTAAATCCAGTCAACGTAACCACTGGAACATTCATGGAATGTTTATCAAACGGGAGGATTTCTAAACGTTCTGGAAACGTTTCAGGTATATATTTTGGCGTTGAGGAGGTGGTTTGTTATATTAGGATATGAAAAAGGGAATAATTTTCAATACGGGTGACGATGAACTTGTTATAAGCATAGTTTTATAAATTATCCAATTTGTAAATGGAAAATCAAACAGGTAAGTATCATGCTCACAAGTCTCCAAGATAACATAATCGTCTGAAGATCGTTCAATTAACGTAAATAGCAGGTGTTAACATTCCAACGGCCAAAAAGCGGTTATCGGACGTATCATTGATCTTAAATCAATTTAAGACTAACTTAAGCACCATGCATTCTGTGGAGGAATTTCAATCATGAGTACCCAAACAGTACGACACTTCAGAGTGGGTTCATGAAGAATACATTGAGAACCATAAAAATTCATGAAGAATTATTCATGACTACATCAGGGACTGTGGTGCTGTGTGGGTAATGATGACTGAAATGTATCATAGCAGTGTTGTTTGAACGTACACATTCGAATATCTAAATTTTTCGTGAATAGTTAGCATAACTCAAAACTTTTAACAAGTAAAATCAAACGCACATGCATGGTGAAGGATTTCTATTGAATTTTAAATGGGAAAATATGGAAGTCTGAATAAATACATATATATGAGAAATGTCCATGCATTCAAAACTTTTCTTACGTGGTTGATGAAAAGTTTTCCTTTTATTCCTCCTGAATAATGTCAATTACTATGGAACATTTTATAAACACAACCTCGTATGCCAAATTGTTTCTAGAATTCATAATTATTATTGTGTGTTCTGAAAAAAAAAATAAAAAGAAGTATGACGTGAATAAAATTTCAGATGGAAACATATGAACCATATCTATATTTTATACATTGAACACTCAATTCAGTATTCTTCGTACATTCATGTATCCCTACATGATAATTAAAATGCAGTAGACATGTTCATGGTTTCGAGAAAATAATAATTTTTGAAGTAATTTTTGACAGTATAATTTCCAAGACATATTCGAATTGTTATTACACAATTAAATATCGCAAAACAAAATTCTTCAAAAATTTTTATATTCATAGTAAATTATAAAATCTTTGTATATAAATTTGCATACTACCAATATGTTTGCATCTGATAAAATGCAGTAGACATGTTCATGGTTTCGAGAAAATAATAATTTTTGAAGTAATTTTTGACAGTATAATTTCCAAGACATATTCGAATTGTTATTACACAATTAAATATCGCAAAACAAAATTCTTCAAAAATTCTTATATTCATAGTAAATTATAAAATCTTTGTATATAAATTTGCATACTACCAATATGTTTGCATCTGAAATTGTTATTAGAGAAAAAATTCAAACATGCACACCTGCAATAGTCATAAGCCTTAGGCGAGTAATAATGCAAAGTCAAAGCAAATTCTTTTATCTGCATTCCATAACGTTGTCCTTGAGAACCCTTATCTTTATTTATTACCATATTTTTGAATAATTCCAGAGGCAGATGTTGGAATTGTTCCTGCAGTAACACCATAGGATTTTTTTCAAGTAATCCCTGCTGTTTTAAATGCTTTAGAAGATTGTTCATGGTTGTAATTTTCGTTTTTTGACGCCTGATTTTTTGCTGAAGACTTTTTATTTTCCTTCTCATTTTCTTTTCGCTTGGAATGTTAAAAGCTTTTTTGTGCAGGGGTTCATTATTGTTGTCAGTTTCGTGCTTTCTTTTATTCTGTGGCGGGGTATCAAATGACAACACCATGAAACAACTTGACTTTGGAGGTGTATTCGGCGATGAAATCAAGTCACTCGTGTCTGAAAACGAAAAATTCATACTGGTGAGGTCATTATCCGATGTATTCAATGAAGTTAAATATATCAATGAATCTTCGAAGATTGCGTATCAATAATTTTATACACGTATTTAAAATTGCATGTATGATTATGGGGAACTTCGAAATTAGCATACTTGGAAGATTGAATGTTCACAAATCCCTATATCCGAATATAAATATATCACACATACAAGCACATGAAGACATAAACAGTATATGAGTTTGTTACGGTTCTTATATGAACATGAAGGAAATAAAAATAAATATGTATACCTGTCTGCGTAAATACATCTTTGTATCGACTATTCCTTGATATCTCAGATTTTCCTGAGGTACGAATTGAATCAGTATTGTTCGTCGTAATTCCCAAATATTCACTGGATTCATCATACTTTAGATTTGCTACATGGTTAGAAGAACCTGTAAATATTTCAAAATGTTGTTTGCAAATATAGGCTATACATATAATAGATATCAAATGAAGATGCTTCTCTGTTAATGGCAATATTTGAATTTTCCACATTTGAATATTTTCCACTCATTTGGAGTCATAAACAGTGATGCGTCCATCTGTATAGAAATCTCACATACAATGAAACCGCCGACAAACGAAATTTGATTGTTCAGAGCGTTATGGAGGGGCGAGTAATGTCAATCACTTAGATGCTGGCATCACTGATCATGAACTATCCTTTAAAACATCGAACACTTGTGATGAACCTTGAATTACTTACCTATTGATTGTAATATGCCATCTTCAAATTTTTCCTCATGCGTTAGCTCAATCTCAATCGTTTCCTAAGATTGAGAATCATCATTTCCATCTAATGAATATGTGAATAAAAATTAGATATAACAATTCTAAATGGGATGTAAATATGGTATTCGATGTGCGGTACTTTATGTTTTATCATTATAGTCACTTTCTAACTAACTCATACTTTTTCAAATAATTATTTGTGAACTTCTAAACACGAATCGAATTCGGTCAGAATATCCGGGATATATATCAATCTGCTCAACTTTCTTCGTCAAGTATAAACACATATAATTATTGTTAGATATGCTGTAATCAGATTCAAGAGAACGGTTGAAAGTAATCAAATACACGATAAAATTACTCACGTATTGACATTGATGTGTCTATGTTAAGGTTATCCAATGTGCTGGAGAATTCATGATATGAAGAATGATCTCCTTTGCGCCAAGGGGTTGTACGAGCACACAAACAGTTCGGTAATATTGAAGGAATCGCATCTGGTTTCAATCGGGTTACATACATTTCAAGATGATCACGATAATCATCAGCTTTGAAATGTTGACTGCAGATCGAACTGTATTTAGAAGGGTACCAGTTCTCTTTACCCACGAATTTGATCCATTGTGCACAAATTTCTTCATTTTGCACTGGAAATCTGTAATAGATTAGTTGTTTGATTAGGGTTTACTAGACGTGTCTTGAATATTGTATAAATCTTGGGAATTGCAAGAAAATTATTACACAATGTTATATTTTACTTTTCAATTTTGATTATAATTATAAGTAGTACAGGGTATCATGAATATATATAGAAGAAATAAATAAGTCTCACCTGAAAAAGTGTAGATTACTCCCACTTTGATAATAATTTACGCAATCAGGAACTGCACATTTCAGCCTCATATTTATGATTTTAATAAAGGTTCACAAAAATCATCGTACAAAAACACACTGGATGCACATATCATTAATAAAATCCCTGAGAAAGAATTAATCAAACCTTCGATGTGAATCTGATACCAACACAATAACAAAACCTTTGTTGGTGAGTACCGAACGACAAATGGCGGCCACTAACACATGTTAAGTCTTAATATCCGTGTGTGGCCTCACTTTTGGGTAGACCAAACTATAGCATGTTCGCAGTCTAGTGTATTATATAGAAGTCTGTGCTTGGGAGTCAAATCCATTGAATAAACTCTGCTATTAAATCAATCGGGTGTTCATTTCAACAGAATTGAAATCCGATGCAACGTGAATGCAACATTGATATGTGTCTGATACGTATTTGGAATTCAACACTCCCAACCATTTCAATACTAACCTCTCAAAATTTGAATTAAAGACTCGAATACGTATACATGTGACATGACAATTCACAATTTTATAGTAAAAATCGAAAATAAAATATTTGTTGTTGATAGAATTGAAATGATTTATCCGCAACGCGCACGCGCATTACGTTTCATTCAACGATCACATCTCATCAATCGATATGACTCGAATCGCGATACTCCATCGTATGTTCCTTCAGTATATGAGGAAAGTACGTAACAAAAATTTCACAGCAGCGGAATAACAATGCTATAGGAAAATTCTACAATTGGAGGAAAGCTTCGGAGAACCGAAAGGTACGAATATGAACAGTGGAATCGTTCGAGGGGGAAAACAGAAAGAGCACTCACGTAAAGATTCAGACCTTCCACTAATGAAAAATCTCACGTGAACAGGCACAGTCAAAAGTACAAAAATTGTTCACACATTCAAATTGACTAGGGTTGTAAATTGGGTGATCAACGAAGAACACAAGCAACAAATTAATTCCAGTCCTCAATTGGGATTTGTTTCAATTAATAATCAACTTCAATTCTCAATAAAAATTTTCTCAAAGTAGCAATTGAAATCTATTCGAATTATTGACAATCAAATTGGAGTCTGAATTGAAATTCTTTGCAATTAACGAATGAATTGAATGGATTCGAACACAAGCAATGATTGATTGATTTTTATTTGTATTTTTCATTCTTCTGTAGGGTGGACCGAAGCGAAACGAATCAATTCCTTTTCAATGAATAAGAATGGTCAAAAGGAGAGCTTTTTCAGTGGGTCTGTGGACAAATTCTAATTACATCTTCCACTTGAGTTCTATGCAAGTGGAAGAACATTCAAATACTCAGTTCTTTGTTTTACATACAACAAAATGAACATAAAATGGCAAATATCCGATTCGCCCCAAAATCACGGGTGGAGCAGATCATTAATCAAAATGTAACGTATATCGATGAAAAACGAATTCACACCTTGAAACTTTCCTTCAAGCCCTAAATACGTTTAATGCATGGGAGAATTTCATTCCACGTACTTGTAGCAAATCAGAGGTTCTGTGTGACTTCTCTTGCTGGTACATTTTTCACAACACCATTCCTCACATCCACTGGCCTGAATCCAGTCTTCTTTGGGTGTATGTACGAATGTTCCAGAGCAAAAGATACCATTACCAGTTTATTGATGCACAATTGACCTCTAAGTCTCATGTGATAAAAAAAAACTCATAATCCAAATCGTGATCCGAATCATCCGATACAGTGCTGTCAGATTCGAGGGATATACCATTCTTCCCCTCTCCATCGAGCCACCCTCCTTCCCCCCACCATGCGAATCAAGTCGGGCGAGCGAGAGAGAAAGTGAGTGACTTTTTCTCTCGCTCGCAAACGTTACACACGCAAATGCGACTGTACGTCCGTGTGAAGAAAGAGAGGGTACAGTTGCGCGCGGAACCTAGCATGCTTTCTCCATTGCTCATAGGATAATTGACGGGAGAGCGAAGGAGGAAGCATGCTAGGTTGCGCACGCAATCGTGCCCTCTCTTTTCTCACACGGACGTACAATCATATTTGTGTGTGTAACGTTTGCGAGTCCAATCTGAGGGCACTGTGTATGTCTCGAATCTGGTAGCACTGACCACATATCTTATTTGGAAAGAAAATAAATGAATTGGATTTGTATGATTCTCAACGTATCTTGTCAAGAATCGTGGCAGCGTTTTTACATCAGTGATGAAATTCCTTTGTATGTACACGATGCTACAACTCATAGCTTTGCTCAGAACTACCCATGTAGGAAGTGAAGCTGGGTGCCGATCAAGTCCCGATCATTATTATTCGGGTTGCTTGCTCGGGCCCAGATCTGGTTCCTGAATTCATATTCTTATACGGGCCCGACGTATTCATTCAATTGTATTTGAATATTGTGAACTCATAAATGAACCATATGAGGAATTAGGACCCCTAGAACAGCGATATCATCCCTGATTAACATACAGGGTGTCCCATTTTAATCTTTGAATGCAAATATCTCAAAAACATGCATCTTAAACAAAAAGTACTTCATACCAAAGTTGTTATACAAAGAGGGGGCCACAAAGCTACGATATCAGTCCCATCATAGATGACGTTATGATCGATTAAAATGGGGTCAACATCATTTTTTTGAACAGGAACCCCCACTTTTTATTGCATATCTTGATTCTACGCAAAAAACTGAGTAACTTTTGCTTGGAACGTTTTTCTAAATCTTTGAAGATAGCGCCACAATCGATCAAAAAATAAAGTCTATGAAACAATATGCGGATATCTTGAGGAATGCATCCAAGAGCCGAAATATCTCATTCGAATTTTGTTGTTAAGAGAGGGGACGACACAATGGCGATGTCAGTTACATAGTAGATGGCGCTGTGGTCGGTGAAAATGAGGTCAACTCCAATTGTTCAAATGGAAACTCCTACTTTTTATCGCATATCATGATTCTACGCTGAAAAATGAGGAATTTTTGTTTGAAACATTTTTCCTGAGTTCTTGAAGATGGAAACGGTGGAAAATGAGGTTGATGAAAAAGTTCTACTGCATTATGTGTGAAGAAACGCTCACTAAACAAATCAAAACAACAATAATTTCAGGGAAGAAATCGAACACAAAGCCCAATGAATGTCGTTTCCAAAACATTGAATTAGAGTCATTTACAATGTTTTGGACATGACATTTGTTGTGTTTTGTGTTCGATTTCTTCTCTGGAATTCTTATTGTTTTGATTTGTTTGTTGAGCGTTGCTTCACACATAATGCAGTAGAACTTTTTCATCAACCTCATTTTCCACCGTTCCCATGTTCAAGAACTTAGGAAAAATGTTTCGAACAAAAATTCCTCATTTTTTCGCGGAGAATCATGATATGCGATAAAAAGTAAGAGTTCCCATTTGAAAAATTAAAGTTGACCTCATTTTTACCGACCACAGCGCCATTTACTATGGAACTGACATCGCCATTGTGTCGTCACCTCTCTTAACAATAACATTCGAATGAGATATTTCGGCTCTTGGATGCATTCCACAAGATATCCATATATTGTTTCATGGACTTTATTTTTCATCGATTGTGGCACCATCTTCAAAAATTCAGAAAAACGTTTCGAGCAAAAGTTACTCAGTTTTTTGCGTAGAATCAAGATATGCAATAAAAAGTGAGGGTTCTTGTTTAAAAAAATGATGTTGACCTCATTTTAATCGATCATAACGCCATCTATGATGAAACTGATATCGTAGTTTTGTGACCCCCTCTTTGTATAACAACTTTGGTATGAAGTACTTTTGGTTTAAGATGCATGTTTTTGAGATATTTGCATTTAACGATTAAAATGGGAAACCCTGTATAATTATAATTGTGATAAAAGTGATTTTGAAACGTCAAAGTGACTTAGGTTAAGTGACATAAAAAATCGATCAGCTTGAATGTTGGCGGAAAAAATTTGAATTAATCAAAATTGAAATATTCGATTCGAATCATAAGAAGGATTACATTAGGGATACTCTGGGGTAATATGCTTTTATCCCAATTCATCACACGAAGACGAATTGATATGTCTGAGAGGCCAAATGATCTCTCGGTAAAGGCCAATGGAACGATATTCAAAATTCAATTGGAATTCGGAATTATCTTCAATCACACAAATCCACACGATTCATTGGAATTGAATCGAATGGGATTCAATAAGAACATTATGAAGTTTTGATAAAGATTTGAATTTTTCATTGGAGAATTCTATTAAATTTCATCAAATCTGATTGAAAATGATTAAACAGCTCATACAACATAAATTCCTGTGCAACCATTAGCCTCACCTCATTTTTTGATGTTTCCGTAAAGTTCTGGAAATTTCCTGTATGCATTTGATCGAGGGTTTCATAAGCCTGAGCAAGTTCCTAGCAATACGACAACTGATGTTAAAATTACAGGTTTATAGAATGTTGTCGCGCGTTCGGCAATATAGAGTCCTTGCAAATCGTTTCAAACTGTTGCTCATGCCCGGCAATTAATACCCGAATAACGTTGGCAAAGAATTCTTCAAAGCATTCGAATTCCCGAAAGACTTTTTCAAGAGTATCAAAAATAATCTGAAGAATCCTGATGGAAAATATTAATAGCCCTCAGATATTCGACTATAATACTCATGTATTCTTCATGTTCTGTTTCATAATATTGAAACTAATTGTGTACTCATCAGAGAATTGTTTGTGATAATTGATATCATAAATAAAGAACCAATTAGGAAAATAATATTCAATGAAATTTAATCACAAATTTCCATAAAGTATCGTAAACTTCAGACCTTGAAAAGTTTTCAGTTATATTCGGAAAATTGAAATTCCAAATGACACAAGTCTTCATAGCAAAACACTTTGGTATCTATTAGTATACCGATGAAATAACCCCTAGGATCTATCCGATGTTATATCATAAATTCTTGAATACTTACTGGAATTTTCGTATCAATAACTTTTACCAGGTGTACAAGTGTGGAATGCGGATTTTTTTGTTGAAAAAAACACGTTATATTCAGAAGAATGTTGGGAAGTGGTTTATTCAAAGTGAGCTCCATCGTTAGTTACACATTTTTCCCATCTTTCGGGTAATTTGTGAATACCATGCCAGTGAAAATTTTCCCCAGTTTCTTCACATCGTCGTGCGAACCAAAGCGTTGCCCAGCAAGTGCGTGACCCATCGATGCAAACAAGTGGTGATCCGAAGGAGCCAAGTCTGGTGAGTAAGCCGCATGGGGTAGCACTTCCCACTTAAGTTCTTCCAACGTCTCGCGAACCAGTTTTGCCGTATGTGATGGAGCATTGTCATGGAGAAAAAGTACCTTGTGCCGTCTCTTTTGATATTCTGGTCGGTTCTTGAGCAGTGAACGGTTCAAATCGATTAATTGTTGTTGGTAGCGTTTGGTAATAACCGTTTCACCAGGCTTCAACAACTCATAATAGACCACACCCTTCTGGTCCCACCAAACACATAGCATCGTCTTCCTGCTCAAACGATTCGGTCTTGCGGTTGATGTGGGTGGTGCGCCAGGGTCCATCCTTGATCTTTTGTGTTTCGGATTCTAAAAAACAATCCATTCTTCATCCCCAGTAACGATACGATGCAAAAATGACTTCCTTTTGTATCGTTCGAGCACAAGTTCACATGTGGCTTTACGCCTCTCCATCTGCTTCTCGTTCAGCTCATGTGTTACCCATCTACCGATCTTCTGAATCTTCCCCATCTCCTGTACACGATTGGGAATAGCTTGTTGACTAACCCCTAATTGCTCCGCGAGTTCTTTTTGTGTTTGTGCATCGTCTTCGCCCAGCAATGCTTGCAATTCTGCATCTTCATATCTTTTTGACGGTTTTCCGTGTTCTTTGTCCGCAAGATCGAAATTGCCATTTTTGAAACGCCGGAACCATCGTTCACACGTACCTTGTGATGGAGTATGTCTACCATAAGCTTCCCGAAACAATCTGAATGATTCAGCAGCAGTTTTTTTTAAATGAAAACAAAAAAGTAATGCTGTCCGCGAATGCTCTTTATTTGACACAAATCCCGACATATCAAACACAACAATAAAATCATCATCATCATGAAGTGATCAGTCTTACGACTGGTTTGATGAAACCCTCCACCCCTGTCTATTATCCGCCAAACGTTTAATTCCTACATATCTACTACATCCCTTGTCTTGTACGATTTGCCTCATATAACTTGCTCTAGGTCTACCTTTACCAGTTTTACCATTCATTTTCCCTTCCAATATTGTTTTCAATAAACTCTCATGCTGTAATGTGTGTCCTATAAGATTGCTTCTCCTTTTCACGATGTGTTTCAAAAGATTTCTTTCTTCATTTATCTGCTCGAGTACTTCTTCATTTTTGACTTTGTCTATCCATTTTATTCTGAGCATCCTCCTATAACACCACATTTCAAAAGCTTCAAGTCTTCGTTGATCAGTTTTCCCCATTGTCCAAGTTTCGCAACCATATAATGCTGTGCTCCAAATGTGACTTTTCAAGAATTTCTTCCTCACTTTCAAGCTTATATTTTTTGAGCATAATAACTGTCTCTTTTGGTAAAAAGCCTGTTTCCCTTGTGCTATTCTTGCTTTTATATCTCTTTCGCTTTTGCCGTTCTCTGTAATTATGCTTCCTAGATATTTGAATTCTTTCACCTGTTCAATTGTCTCGGTATCTGTTTTGATTTTCGTTCTTCTAGCTGTTTTCGCTGCTGTACACATCATGAATTTTGTTTTGTCTTTATTTATATTCATACAATAGTTTTCCAATAATATTGTTCTCATAGTGTTGAGAATATTTTCTAACTCAGTACTACTCGTGGCCAATATAGCTATGTCATCCGCGAATCTCAACATACTTATATTTTCTCCCTGAATCTGTAATTTCGATTGAATTTCCTCCTTCACTTCGTTCATTGCTTCTTCTATATATGAATTGAAAATCAGTGGCGATAATGAGCATCCTTGTCTCACCCCTCTTCTTATTTGTGCTTTCCCTTCCTGACCCTCTATGTCTATTATTGCACTTTGATTCTTATATAATTCGTATATTATTCTTCTATCTTTATAATTCATTCCCACCTTCTTCAGGATCGCAAACATCTTCTCCCAGTCCACATTATCGAAAGCCTTTTGTATATCTACAAAACCTATGTACACAGATTTCTTCAGCGCTATCCTTTTCTCTATTACTGCCCTGAGTGCTAAGATTGCTTCTCGCGTTCCCCTATTTTTTCTAAAACCAAACTAATCTTCTGCCAATCTACTCTCTATTTTATTTTCCATCCTTCTGTATATAATTTTGGTCAGTATTTCCGAAGCATGTGAACTTAAACTGATCGTTCTGTAGTTCTCGCATTTGTCTGCCCCTTGTTTTTTCGGGATAGCGACAATTTTATTCTTTTGGAAATCTTCCGGTACTTCCCTTTTTTCGTCCATATCTCTAATCAATTCAAACAGTGCGTCGCGAGTTCTTTCATTGGAGGCTTTTATAAGGTCCGCACTTATGCCATCTATGCCTGGCGCTTTATTATTTTTCAATTCTTTCAAAGCCTTGTCGAATTCTGATCTCAATATCGAATCTCCCAATTCTTCCTCATCTACATCCTCCTCCTTCTCTAAAAGTGCTATATCATCGTTTCCTCTATACAAGTCTTCCAAATGATTGATCCACTGTTCTATTTTCTTTTCCGTTTTTATCAATTGTCGTCCTAGAGAGTTCCTAATCTTATCGCTTCTAGATTTCATTTGTCCGAAAAATCTTTTGATAATCCTATATGCTTCATCTATTTTCCCTAAATAAACAATAAAATACTATGTAAATATTTTCTCGATTTATCATTGATGCGGGTTTGACACTTATTGATAGCACAACAAAATGCCATATATTTCAAAGGTTCCTACTATTCACTGTATCAGTGCGCCATCTGTGAAGGAAGATCCGCACTTCATACTTGTACGCCTGGTATTTATTATGAATCTTCATGAAAATATGGAGAGAAAAAAACATTATTCTGCTGAGGCTGAAAGAAATGCGGATCGTGTCCATGTACATTTGCGAGTCATCGATTTCATTTGAAAGCCGTTTACATCAACGGTTCTACCTGTATTGTGACTATGGGGCTATCTTCAATGTTTTGGCTCATTCTCATTGGAGAAGAATAAACTTTATGACAGAAAGAATTGTTTACTAATACGATTCTTCAGGAATTCTATGAGTTATTGACAATTGAAATGTTCGACATGGATTTTCACAACCGCCCCCAGTTTTTACAAATTTGAAAAGAGTGCTATCGTATTCCTCGTTCGGTTTCCTATGAAAAACATATTTTTATTTCATGGGGTCTCCATGGGCACTATTCTAATCCAAGCAATTAGCCCAGCTTTGAGCAGTGCTTGGTTACAGAGAGTATCACTGGTACTCGCGTAAGCAATTGAGTACATAATTAGTTGATCATACAACAGTTCTTTATGGATTGATAATTTTCGCGTGTTCCAACACTGAAAAAGTGTTGCACAAATGAATATAATCATTGCTCATTATTTCGTGGAAATTATATTTTTTCTCATTGAATGATTCTTTTACATCCAACTGAATACATTCAATTCTCCTCTGTCCGAGGAATTTTTCCTTCTTCAATTGTTCATTTCACTCATGTGATGAGTGGGTCTTACTAATATGGTCAGTGGGTTCCATTGAATCACATGATGAATCCCTAGTTCTGAGGGATCCAATTCAAAGTGTTACAATCAGTGATGATCTATTGAAAGTCAGTAAATATTTACTGGTCACAAAAAATATAATTGAAGAAAGAATAATCAACACATGGCATTGGAAAACATTTTCATCAAATATCAATCCTGAATTGTGCTTTACATATAGATACCACATTCACTCTGGGAAAAAGCAGCATATTTCGTGACTGCAAAGTAGATTCTCAAAATGCATACAGGAATGAATTCATCAATAACATATATATCTCAAAGCTGTCATCAATAACGTATATATCTCAAAGCTGGGGCAATTGATGAAATTAACATATATGTTATTGATGAATTCATTCCTGTATGCATGTTGAGAATCTACTTTGCAGTCACGAAATATGCTGCTCTTTCCGAGAATGGATCTCGCATCTATGTGTGAAGCACAATTTGGGATTGAAATTTAATAAAAATGTTTTCCAATGCCATGTGTCGATTATTCTTTCCTCAATAATATTCCTTGTCACCAGTGGATATTCACGTAGAACCCACAGAAAATTTCTCAAAAGGAAACAAAAATTGTGTGATTTTTTTTTAAGCGAAATCCGTTCGGTTTATAAGAGAACGTCCCCTATTCAAGTATAATTTCATTGATCTGAAGAAATATTTCATTGATCGAAAGAAATATTTTTTAGATATCATTGGATGCAATATTTTCTTGTCTCAATTACTATTTCCCCTCGGCGTTTTCCAAGCGTGACTGTCTCCATGATTCAAGCCTTTATGGTCTTTGAGATCCAAAAGACGCCCAAAAATTATTGATTGATTGTGCTTCCATGATGTATTTGGAAAGCATATGAGTTCATCATTTGAGATTATACGCCCCGGAACAGAACGATTCCACGAGTTTTGTGTATGATTTCCCAAGCGTAACAGTCTCTGTTGCGGAAAGATCGGTGTTTGAATTAGTTTCGTTGCGCGATATGCTCGGTATTCGAGTCATTTCGTTTACCGAACTTCGAATTATAATATATGTACTGTGATGAGGGTGTGTAAGTGTGATATCCCTACTTACGTTACTCTCCTGGGACGTTAAGAATAATCAAGAGGACCTTCAGTCGTTGTGAGGTCGTTCAGCACGTCCCTCATAGCACCACAATTCCAGAAAAATTCTTGAAGAATTCATGGAGAATACAATCAATTCAATAATAATTCCTTATGAATTCTTCTGGACCTGTGGTGCTGCGTGGGGTTATACCACGTATCAAAACTTTGATTCCTATCTTTATAATTTTCTGATCTAAGAGCTCTTGTTCAAACAGTGCAGTTTTCCTTTTGCATGTGCATTATTGCATCAATTCTCTTTTCGCGTGTTCCGACGATCATGGCAGTGAAAATCTCGGACCTCTGCTTATTTCTCTAATCTAAAAGTGTCGTGCTCTGGGCGGCGTAGCAACGGCTCGCGCGCCTCGTCTCTGTGTGAATTCGAGTGATTGAGTGTAGCTAAATGCTATTTTGAATTTATAGTCAAGATATGATTTGGATTTCATATATTCAACTTTTATAAGTGCATCTTTGAGAATTGAACCGTCTGGAGAGGAAAGTATTGTTTCATTGCACAGCCTAATCCGGATTAGCTCTCTCGTTTTTTTCTTCCCTTTTCGGATTTGTTCTTCCTTTTCTTTCTTAGCTCGAACTTCATGAGCGAGTTTCATGTACAATTTTCTATTTCTTCAACAGTCTCGGTGATTCAAGCCTTCATGGTCTTTGAAATCCAAAAACGCCCAAAAATTATTGATTGATTATGCTTCCATGATGTATTTGGGAGGCATATCGGATCATAATTTGAGACTATGAATTCCACTATTTAAAGGGATACCAGGGCTGGTATCGAACCTCTCTTTCTATCGTATAGGTGTGTCCTTTTTTAACCAACGTGCTCGGTTGGTAAGCGCTGGTATCACCTCAAGGGAATTGAAAATTTCAATGAGAACGAACACGATTTGTGAGTTCTTCTGAAGGAATACAAAGAGGAATTAATTCTCGGAACTAGCTGTTTCAACTGAAAACCCTTACTAGAGAGCTCTTAACATTCGGGTGAATCGAGTGTAATGTGTAATTTGATTGATTATAATTCTTAGTAGGAATTCTAATCTTATCATTTCTTCAAATTTCATTGAGTTCAAAAAGAATTCGTTTTTTTTCAAGAATACGTTATAAGATAAGGGATTCCTTCCTATGATAGCTCACTACTTACCCTCTCGTTGAAGGCACAGATACTTTTTGGAAAGGTCACACCCAGAATGGATCACAAAATGACTTAGAGATCAGTGATCGAGAGAGAAGTGGAACCCTTTGAGGGGTAACACCACAGTGGAATTTTAAAGACATCAAAAAATTCGTTTTTGGCTTCAAGTACTCTTTGAGG
Source organism: Gonatopus flavifemur (assembly GCA_018340375.1). NCBI lineage: Eukaryota > Metazoa > Arthropoda > Insecta > Hymenoptera > Dryinidae > Gonatopus > Gonatopus flavifemur. The sequence goes on along the minus strand of JAFFJZ010000035.1, from coordinate 1,778,802 downwards.
ACTCGAAAATGATATACCGTGAACTACAAACATGGGTCCGACTAAACACGCACGACTCAACTGTTTAAACGTGTTTATTTCGAAACAGTATGTCGAAAGTCGGTGGGAGCTCTAGCTCCGCCAATTTCCAATCAATCACCTCGGAGTTTTTTTATTGTATTCGTGATATGATTATCCAGTGAAATACGTACGGGTGTCTCGAAATATTGATATTTGCGTTTTTTATTCAATATTAAGTAACAAAATTTAGGGTTGAAATTCTACTTTTTTCTTCAAACCGATGCCATTTCGTGTAAAATGCACATTTTTCAAAACCAATATGTATTTCACTGGCTTTTGGATTACAGGAAATGATTATTTTTAGTTCTGTGTTCTACGTCAATTCTGGACTGAGTTATTTATCCCACCGCACGACCATGAATTTTCACAGTGCTCCAGTCATTCACCTGTCAAGCCACCATTTTTCACAATAAAATTTCACAAAAAATGTATTTCGTCCTTCAATAGTAGCGGAACACCTTCATCTAATGCAATTTGAGTAGTGTTTGAGATTCTAACGATGAATCTTCCATCCAACCCCTCTTTCAGTCATACGAGCGAAAGTCATTATTTTCAGCTCGCTTGGTACGTAGAGGGATACACATTTCCGTCGCACCGAGTATGTGGAATTCGATCATCTCGTTGTTTTTGTCACCGAACGTACGAACGTGTGGTGTAATTCCACCAATAAGGAATCATAAATTACCTCCCATGGCCCTTTGCGGAATATTCGGAAGGCTACGGCAAGGCAGTTGGTAACAGTAGCTTGCTCTTGAGTCTATGTCGTTATCAAGAGACTGGTCGCTCACCTTGTGCTCATCTCTCTCTCCGTCGCGAATACTTAAAGCGCGGATATCATATCTGTGGATATCATCAGTGATATACCACATTCTTTATTGCGGATATCGTGAGTTAATCACGAGATCTCGTGTTAGTTCGTGTAAGGAAAACGAATCCTGACGCACCGTTGCGTAGTTATTTTTCTCACTTCGCGCGTGTACGCTTTCTCGCGCGAATCACCATCCCTGCGTGCATTGTGAAGATTGCGCGCATTTTGTACTCCTGTGTGTTCATCGCGTATACAGACAATTTATCATAGTTATGTCAAGGAATGTGCATCGACGGTTGTGCCAATGAAACCAGATGAATAAAGTGTTAACTTGTGTTTGACATGTGCGAGTGATTATTCTATCCTACTGTGACTCTACCACCGGACCGATCCCGGATCGTCCAGGCCGGCAAAATTTTTGATCCCGCGTATCGATCAAGTGCTCGGGAGAAAATTCGATTATGTAGAATCTTGTTCAATCCTTTCGATTTTACATACAAGTAGGAACTTTCTAATTATTGGTTTGGGAAAGTGCTTGGCCCAGGAATTCGATGATTCAATAAGTGAAAGTTCGATCCAATTTTCATCCAAGCAAGTTTGTCGAACGAATTTATTTAACTTCCTTCGATTGGCCGATCGACGTTTCGGATCGATACGATCCTTTTTCAAGATACAAAGTTTTTTAATATAATCGTAGCGGAGAGAGAACGTGGTTGTATCAAAAAATTTTGTATCTTGAAAAAGGATCGTATCGATCCGAAACGTCGATCGGCTTATCGAAGGAAGTTAAATAAATTCGTTCGACAAACTTGCTTGGATGAAAATTGGATCGAACTTTCACCTATTGAATCATTGAATTCCTGGGCCAAGCACTTTCCCAAACCAATAATAAAAACTACCCACATCCGTGTCGATGGGTCCGGATGATTCTTTATACTACCACGTCCTTTCTCCGCTACGATTATATCAAAAAACTTTGTATCTTGAAAAAGGATCGTATCGATTCGAAACGTCGATCGGCTTATCGAAGGAAGTTAAATAAATTCGTTCGACAAACTTGCTTGGATGAAAATTGGATCGAACTTTCACCTATTGAACTTTCTAATTTTCGGAAAAAAAAATCTGAAAAAGCGTTATTTTTGGAGAGGCCACTGTGTCGTTACCGCTTCAGGTAAATTGTAGCAGTAGTATTTTATTGCATATAAGTACATTAGTTCTTCTTGCAAGGGGGTACACTTGTTCACTCAATTTATAAACTTGATCTATATAACACACGTTTTCGTACGCCTTATTGACTTTCTAAAAGAGCGAGAGAGAGAGAGAAAAAAAAGAGAATACTTCTTATTCATTCAGTGCAAAGGCTCGGAGTTTCAATACATTTGTCATGAATAGAAATATACCTTTTAGCTCGGCCTTGGAACTGCTATAGAGCAGCCTAAGTAACTCGGTGTTTAGAGGGGCGTTATTAGACAAGTTCAAGTATTTCTCTCCAAACATCTGATACATAGGACATACCAGTAATAAATGCTTGATATTCTCCTCCCCATTCAAACTGCATAGAAGGCATTTTTGGTTCGGGTCAATCTTATACGTGATATTATTGATTCTAAGCCTTAATTCTAACTCATTCGCTAGTCTCGAATTACTCACAAGGTCCTAATCCAATTGACTGGACAACGTAACGTAATGTAACCTGCAGGTGATCCAAGTCGACTCACATCATTAAAAGACTGACAGAAGGTTGTTCTTGCATATCTATTTAAGTCTATTCCTCTCAAATATTGAGCGTACTAATCTAGCACTCTGTTTTCTCTAGCTTTCCACAGATCTGCGTCCAATCTTCCCCAGAGATCTAAATTGCCAGTCAGTTCAAGGAACTTACGAATTTGTATCATCCAATTGAATTCTTCATCGTCAGGGTAGTTAGTCGCTAATTCTTGCAATCTCATCATACATTTTCTAGGGTACCTATTTTGTTCCATCTTCAATATTCTAACGATCCACTTCCACGTGGCTTGCCAAATGTTGTGAGCGATTGGTAATAGACCTAATTCTAGCCTCAGGGCATAGCCTGGGGTGCTTCTAGGGAGTGCCAAAAGAATTTTGAAGAACTCAACTTGGGTGACTTCGATTCCACTCAGGTATCTTGAACTTTAAATAGGAGATCCGTACATAAGGATCGACGTTATCATGGAATCGTATAGTTTAAGCTTAGTTTCCCACGCATCTGATCCACTGGAAGCTAAAATGGATAAGACCGCACCTGTAGCTTTCCTGGCTTTCTTAATCGCCACCTTAGCTGCACCCAAACCCAAGCTAGAACTTTTATAAACTACGCCAAGATATTCGAGCTCGTTCACTACCTCCAGTTTCTCTGAGTCATATTTGAAAGAGTGTTCCATTGCAGTGCGGATGTTGCCTGTCCTACAAAAAGGTATAATCTTGGTTTTCGAAGGGTTGACCGTTAACTCATTGATCTCACAATACTCCTCCAAGATTTTTAGCTTCCTTTTCAAGTCTATAGGGTTATTTGCGAAGATGACAAGGTCGTCTGCATAGAGGAGCATCAAAATGTCCATTATCCCAACGTACAACCTTCCACAATTTCGTTCTCTGAAGAAACTTCCAATATCCGATATAAATAAATTGAATAATAATGGGCTTAATGATTCACCTCGCAGAACACCTTCTGTGATGGAAAACAAATCAGATAAGGTACCGTTTTGTATAACTTGAGCAGCGGCACAATCATAGAGCTGTTTCATAATTTTCATATATTTTGCACTGATCCCTAGTCCTAAAAGTTTGTGCCAAAGTAATCTATGACTAATAGAGTCGAATGCCATTTTAAAATCAACCACCAAGGCGTATACCGTATTTTCCTTAAATCTGAGCTGCGTTTGTATGAGAGCTCAGAAGGTGAACAGGTTGTTATAACATCCTCTTAACCTTCTAAATCCCGATTGGCATTCAGGTATTAAACCTGCCTCATTCACCCACTTGGTGAGACGGTTTTTCACGGGTGTCGAAGATATTACTATAAAATTCTGTCCACGTCTCTAAAGTGACAGTAGAGGATCTTGGTGCCTTGCGCTTATACGCCTTAATCGCTGTCCAAAATTCGCTTGCGTCTCGCACATTTGCTATCCTGTCTTTGAGCTGAGTTTGGTAAACATGTTTTTCAACGGTTGTGATTTTTCTATATATACTTTTGGCCTCTATCAGTTTTTCCAGAAGGACTCTGCGGTCAAGGGATTTCCCTTTTTCATAAGCCTTGAGGGCTTTTTTGTACGTGTGTTTGGCAGCATGGCACTCTTCATCAAACCATGTGGGAGCCCTATATGAACCTGTTTCAATAACCTGCTGCTCATGTAAACGTCAGTAGATTTACATACTTCTATAATTGCAAGTTCCAGATTTTCTGCGTATATATCAATATTTGTCAAGTCAGAATTTATTCTAACTCTTGGTGACCATTGAAGAACTCTGGAGTAATGGTCTGATTTCTCAGGAATCCATTCAATTCCATTTCTGTTAAATATTGCCTCCGATTCATGTACTTCTAGCCTGTTTCTGTGTGTAATAACATTAATATGCAGGCGGACCGGGAAATGATCAGATTGTGTTGGAAGGAATAATACCTCCAAATCCTCAATGGCCTACAAGCAATCAAATGTACACCAGTACAAATCAATAACGCTTTGACCGGAAGAGCTTATGAATGTGAAGTGTGCTGGGAAGTCACTTTCAGCTCTACCGTTGATGGCCACAAACTCATTCTCTTCCATGAACTCGATAAGAGCACAGACTCTCTGATTAAGAGTTCTATCATGTGATGAACGCATTGCCTCCAATGCAGTTTCCTCTGCTAATTCGAATGGTAGCGTATTCTCGTCGGAGATTCTCGCATTGGAATCACCGTTTAGTATGACTATATCGCCGGGGTATTTACTAGATGCTCCAGTAATCATCGATTGAAGTGGATCTAAGATCTGTGCTATGTTCAAGTCAGGTTTAAAATAACAATTCCCTAATATTAGACTTTTTTTGCTCAACTTGATCCTAACTAGGATCAACCAGGGTGATATGTCGAGAATCTCCGGCATGTGTATTTCCTTGGTTATCAAGAGCAAAAGACCACCACTGGCTTTGCCTAGACTTTTTTCTTTTGAAGCTGGAGACCAGATGGAGTGAAATTTATTCCTGATGACCAAGTTAAGCTCACAAGATTCAACCTGCTAGGTTTCTACAATACCTATAATATCTGCGTTTAAGATTTCCGTTGCGTCGCTCAGGTTCTTCATTCCAACGCAGTTCCAGGTGATCAGTCTCAGCGCAGAGTAGGTGTCGTGTGTGGAAGATTTCGGTCGGTGGATGTCTTGTAGCGCTATGGGTTGAATTATGTTTCCATTTGTTGAGTTTGAGGTTGGGAGAGGTTCATACCTCGGGATTCTGAAAGTTTTTTGGCACATTCATATTGTTCGGGCTTGAATGAGTCAATGTTGTCTTCCTATTTGTATTCCCCCGTTGATTGGTCTGGTGCGCTTTGGATTTTTCGTCGGCTGGGATGAAATCCTGATGCACGTCACTCCAAGTTCTCCACTGTCCATTTACGTTGACTTTATCCTTCTAGCTTTTGCTTGTCCTCCTTTTTTATTTTCTTCACGAGCTAGGCAGCGTGCTCGGTATGCTCGTTTTCTGTGAGATCATTTTCTAGGTATACAGTAGTTCCTTACAGCTTGTCTCTCCTCTTTGAAAATATTTCTCTTCCCTTTTGTATTGAAGAGAATCTGATGGCTATATAATCTGGTCTCTGTTGATCAGGAATAAACGCATCCATTACCGCATTACTTGTACCAAACTTGTCGTAGAAAAATTTGTTCACTTCTTCTTCGACACTGTTTGTCAAACTGATATCAAAACCTCTTGAAAATTCATTGTATCTTCTCAACTCCTTGTCATGCTTTTCTATCATGGCATTCCTCTTTTTTTCTCGTTCCAATAGCAGCTGGATGGTTTCCTTGAGTTCAGCGTCTACTGCCTCTATTCTGGCTAGCCTCAGTCCCATATCCTCTTTCAAATCTTGTATTTGAGTGAGAAATGAATCAATTATTCCCTTTTTTTCTTTGTCGCTTTGTAGCTTGAGTTCGGCAATATTTTTTTTGAAAATTCGATTTATTGTTCGCTCTAAGCCTTCCATGTTTTCCTCTGTATTCAAATCCAATGCGTTCATTGAATCACCGCTTGTGTGTGAGCCCGTCTTCCTCCTTTTTCCCTTCTTCTTGTTTTTCAATTGCTCGGGCTCGTTTGTATATCCTTTGCTTATTATTGACAAATCGAAGGAGATATCGTTCTCTGATAATGATTTGTCAAGTTCCCGTTCCTTATTCGGCCTGAAGAAATCAGTTATGGATCCGTCGCTATTCGTCCTAGGAAGACGCTATGCAATTGGGTCGGGCGGTCTACCACGCGAGGATCTTTGGCCTAATTGGGTTCCTCGTGTAGGGGTGGCAACACTATTCAACTCGCGCCCAGGGCCTGTCTGGTTATGATGAAGCAGGATTCCGCTCATGAGCCAGCTGGTGCTGCCTTTTAGCGGTGACTATGAGTATTCAGATAAGGAACGAGCTTGCACATTAAGGAAACGACGAGTTCACAGTTGATGCTTCGAGAAGGATCCACACGTTGTCACTCAAATGTTTTATCTTTCTTTTTGGCCTTCGCATTGAACATTGAAAGTGGCTTGATTTTCATCCACAATTCACTGGTCTTTTCTCTATGAATGTAGTGTAACTTCCTTAACTTAAGGCACTAAACACCGTTTAAAACACTATTTGACTAGCACGAGATCAACAAACGTGTAGGCTACAGCAGCGCCCTCTTTCGAGGTGGATTGAAATGAGCCCTCATGAATGTGAAGATAGGAGGGAAATGTATTCCAACTTTCAACATAAAAACAATCTTCTTTCAATAATTTTCCTTCTCACGTGGCGGTAAATGATTCGACATCGCATGTAACACATAACCAACAATTTTCTGTACAATTAACGATTCACATTTTTGTACCCGACAATGTTCCGGGTTATTCGAATTCCCAACCTAGTCGAGACACTCGGAACGTGAAAGACATCTCTTGCCTCACGTAGACCACCCAAGACACAACTTGCAAGAAGTGTGGTGTGGATTCGTCTAGGTGAGGATATCAAATAAAAATAATAGTTGGAACATCTCTATACGTCACTGTCGTAATGACAGAGAGTCAAGAGTGTCCGCTGTAAAAGAAAGGAACTATGAGGTTTTATTCCTCTCAATTCAGTTTCCGACCAAGTTGAAGCGAGGATTTACTACACAAGAAATTTATCAAGATGTAATGCAGTTCGACGTTTTATCGAATTTGACCCCTTATTATAATATTGGAAGTTTATTATGAATCATGTACGAATCGAGCACCTGTCGGATTTGTTGATCAGTTTCTGTATCGAATGATCTTATCGAAAAGATAAGATCGCATAAATCAATCGAAGACACCGTCTGTTCTGATTGGCTCATTATTGGTGCCTCTCGTTATCTCAGTTTGAATTCGAATCAAACCGTGATTCAATTTTCATTTCAATGAGGGAAGGTTCAATTATATATATTGGCTCTTCAAACTTTCTTTGCTTGTAAATCATTATTTTGACGCGTTCTTCTCTTTTCTGTGGAATCCGTCTATCGCGTTCACACATGATTCTTTTTTCTTCCCATAGTTTCGTCGATCAAACTCTCTCATGTCATCGTCGCATACATTCGACGAGTGTCTGTGTGGTTCAACACATGCGACGCCCCTGCGTGCTGTGTGTTGACGTTTTTTCTATATAGGCTTGATCGACGAAACTTTTATGTACAATCTAACTATCGATATGTGATTTCAGAATTCCTATGTATGAATTTTGGCTATTGCACGGCGTTGTAACCGCACGAATATTTCATCATATTCGTACCGTTACACGAGAGATTCAGTCATTTGAATTTGAAACAGTGTAACTTTCTTCATCAATCCCATAAAAATTAAATGATATGGAATAAAATTCCGAAAAATGAAAAAATGTACTGATATTAAAAAAGTATTGGAATTCATTTCTTCTCAATACTATTTCCACTATAAATACTTGAGCTGATACTATTCTTTCAATCAGGAGTGTTATTTTCCTCCATAAAAGGAATAATATCGATTGAGACAATTCAAATACTCATGACAAAAATAATACGCCCAGGGAACGTCATCCTGATGAACAAATTCCACTGAAAATCTCTCAACATCTCACGGATTTTCACATAAGAGTTTTTGAGAGGACTTCAGAGGTGTTCATAGTTTTTCAAACAAGTCTAGAGTTCTCCACATTGAGAGAACGCCAGATTTGGGTTGTTGGTAGCTACAGAAAGAATCACTGACCTAATGTCAAACGAAGCGTATATCATGTGAGAAAATGAAACGAATGTCCAGTGTCAAGAATGCTGTATTTGCTGTCTCTTCATACGTTCTACCGTTCAGCAAGTCCAAGACTCCAATTTCCACTACTGTCACGTCACTGTGATAAAGTCGCATCGCAATATAAAATACATATTCTTCCTACTACACTTCGCATGAGAACCTCTGCTACAGCAGTCTCAATCGTCGTGACGTGCGACGTTATGAAGTGAGGATAGAGCGCCTTCCACCAACGGACCGAATATTGAAAGGTGGGGGCACTCTATTCTCCCCGCACGAACTTTCGATACGGGGTTCGGTTCGAGAAACGATTCAAACTTCATGTACATCTGATCCTGCCGTTTGAAAATTTCATGTTGTAATGAACTTGGTCTAATCACACATTGATGTGTTCCAACAAGGGGTTTATCAACCCGTCATTCTAACAGAACTGATCAATCACAACATTGTGTTCAATAGAATAACCATTGAAACACACGGAAAATTCCAAGAGTACACCCCGTTCAAGTCTCTTGACTACTACCGACCTTGACACTCTTTGAATTCAAGTCAGTAGTCCTGTTCCGAAATTCTTTTATTGAAAAAGGATAGTCCATCTATTCCACTCCTAATAAAAATGGAATTATCGAATTAGTAATCGAGAATCTGACTCTCAGACCTAATCCATCTGATCATTCATGCATTTATTGCAATTATTCATTATTTTATTATATCCCATCGGCAATGATAAATTTATCCGAGAAATCTAATTGAATTTGATTTTCAGCAGCAGGAAGCTTCAAGAACAAACCAATTATACATGGGAAATTCGAAAGAGTATTCTCATTGAACAACATATTTTACCTTAGAATTCGGAGACCTGGATAGTTTTCGAAATCTTCTGTGGTTTTGACAGCATCCCGTAGAAGCGAGAGTGACTAGATCTCATAACGCTGAAAGATGATTGAGTCAAACAGGAAAATTTATCCAGACCTTGTCCCATTCCTGCTTGAAAATTTCTTTCCAAACAATTGGAGGAACTAATGGTTTTTATTGAATGTTTTGAATCGGCAATTCACTATAATCTGTAGTAGTAAGCCATACACGAAGGAAACTGGTGTAGTGGAATATGGACGGACCAAACATTTCGTCCCCACAATCAATCGCATCGTTATTTCAACTCAACGTATCATCAATTCAACTAATTTCACTATTCGCTCAGTGCTTATTACTATTCCTGTTCCTCTGTGTAACTAACCCGAAGTGCAGAGACGCGAAGTCAGTAAACCCGAACGGGAATGATCCCGGAAAAGGTTCAATTACTTTTCATTCCATTCGCAGGTGGCTAGTAACAAAGTATTATTCTTTGGGACTGTGTCGTTTCAGGATTACTGACTTCAGGTCTACTGCACTTTGGATATATTACACTTCGAGTGGAATATGGTTCATCTCAACAGTTTTGAATGGGTAATCTGCTATTAACTGATAGTTTTCAATTCTTTTCCCCAATTGTGTGAACAGTTTTTGTTCAAACAATCACGCCAAAAAATCCATATAAGGCAAAACCAACACCGCCATCCAATTCTGCGCAAGGAATCATATGAAATCTATGTACCCAGAAATTTTTTTTCTCACTATATTTATTTAAACGAATTGAATAAATAATTTCGAGTCAGACAACACCCGTTCAGGACCATGGCGAAATCATCGTGGATGAAAAAAAACGTGGATACGGGGATGACAACATCTGATTGAAAGATTATTTTCCATAGAGGAAAATTTCTTTCCCCAATTGTTTCAACTATCAATCCTCATCAGTAGTTCTCACTACTATTGAAAATCAGCAGTTTTCACTGCTATTCCACATCAGCAGTTCTCACTGCTATCTCACATCAGTAGTTCTCACTACTATTCCAAATCAGCAGTCTTCACTGCTATTGCACCTCAGTAGTTTTTACTACTATTTCAGATCAATAGTTTACACTGTCATTTCTTTTAAGTAGTTTCTACTACTGATCAGTCTTAATCATTCAATTCCTGGCTTTGACTTTCGAGTACTCTTATTATTACCGTATTTCACAGCCTTCTGAACTTTTGGTCTTTCTTCGCTTCGAGTAGCACTCTATCATGCTAAGAACTAGAAGATCAACTATGACAGTGGCTGATCTTCTCGACAGTGTTGGGAACACTGACGATGCTGATGACAATGTTAGCAATCGTATTGAGATTGCATTAATTCCAGAAACTGACTATGATACAGATTCAGGTTCTGATTCTGGAATGGAACCTGAAGTAGGCCCGAATACAGTTCTCCCTTACGGTTCTTATGAACGAGTGAAAAGTTCATACACTAATGCGCGAAAGCTCTTAGAATCAAAACATACTTTCAACTGGAAAAATGGTGATTAGCAAAATATAGAACCACCGGAATTGGACCATAGTTTGAGCGAAAAATCGTTGGTGAATATAAGACGAATGAATGCTCGCGAATTATTTGAAGTTTCCTTTCCTCAAGGAATCAAGTGTCATATCATCGACGCAACATCAGAAAATGGTATCGATTTATCGGAAGATTTATTCGATAAATTTATGGGAATCATTATTCTCTCTTCATTTAATTCAAGAAAGTCTCAACGGGACTATTGGTCTCTGGAATCAGTTCTAGGATGCCAAATTGTCAAAGACACAATGTCCCGGAATCAATTCACCACTATGAAAAAGAACATCAAGTTCCATTAGAATAACGAGAAGAATTTAAAAGATAAAGTTTGGGAAGTTAGGAGTATTTATGATTTCTTCAGGCAAAATCTTGTGCGTTTTGGGTGGTTTAGCCACAACTTGTCGATGGATGGAATCATGGTGGAGTATTTTCGGCGTTTCGGCATAAAGCAATGCATGAAAAATAAGCCTGTAAGATTCGGCATTAAACTATGGGCAATTTGTTCACGTGAAGGCTTCATCTTCGACGTAGATATTTATGCTGGAAAAGCGGGTAATGAGAATGAAACGTTTCTGAATTCCGTTGGACTAGATTCGAGAGTTGCGATGAAAATGCTTCAGGGACTATTGAACACGGTGCCGTTGGAAAACCTAAGGAATTACAATTTGCATTTGGACAATTTTTTCACTTCCCCTGATCTCCTGGTACACCCAGGGAAAATTGGACTATGTACTACAGGAACGGGAGGATATACCCGTGTTAAAGATAAGGTTGTTCTACCAAGAAAGTGTGAAAGAGGAACATGTGTCAATCTACATCACAAAATGTCACATGTGAATAACATTACTGTGATGGACAGTAAGTCAGTTTCCGTACTTTCAAACTGCTATGGAAATGAGCCAGGAGTTCAGATGGGGAAATTTGTAAACAAAGTGAAAAAATCTCTAGAGTTTCCTCAAGCCTCCTCGAAATATCATGAAAACATGAGAGGAGTAGACTTGCACGACCAACATTGCAATGATCTCCTTCCAGCTATTCGTGGGGAGGAATGGACTTGGTGTCTTTTCGTGAGACTAGTTCAAGGATCTTTGACCAATGCTACAGTCCTCTATAATCTGGCAAATCCTGATACCAAAAAGGAATCCAAAGATATTGCACAAGAAGTGTGTGAATATTATTTCTCTGAAGTGACACGGAAGCGGCACTCTGGTAAACGTAAACGTTCTATTGAAACAGCAGATCCAGAAGACACAATGACAATTGGTGTGAATGAGCACTGTACTTTTGAATCTACTTCAGGCGCGAAGTGTCAAAAACGGACAGAAAATTATCGCAAAAAATGTGGATTTTACTTTCGTTCATCACATGCACAAATTCATCATTCGACTTCTGAAATCGACGCTGGGGACTGATCATCTCAAGCTGCTGACTGGGAATTATTCATTTAATTTTTTCAAATAAATATAGATAATAATTAATTCAATAAATAAATTACGTAGAATCGAATGGCGGTGTTGGTTCTGCCTTATATGGATATTTTGACGTAATTGTTCAAACAAAAATTGTTTAAACAATCGGAAAAAAAATTCTTCCTCCATGGAAAATAATCTTTCAATCAGATGCTGTCATCCCCGTCGCCCCTTCTTTCCATACACGATGGTTTCGCCATGTGCCTTAGTGTGTTAAGTTCATTGAATGCAGTGACAACAGAACGATCAATAATCATAGAAGGTAAACGGTCTTCCACCACAATATGAAGATAATAATCCTGTGGATGAGTTATGTTATGTATACTTTCGAATTTAGCTGTGAAAAGATTCACCACATCTACATCAAATGCCTCACATCCGTTGAAGAGAACGAAGCAAGTGCCATTTGTTTCACGGAACACAACACGGTATTCATTTCCTCAATCGTGAGAGACGCGTTTCCAACAATGCGACGCGAATGAGTCCCCGCTGATTCAACGGCAGACTCCCATAAGCCCCCGAAATGTGTAACATTGGGAGGATTGAAGTTCCACTCGATCACTGACTCCAAAGAGAATTGATTTATTTCATTTTGAACTTGACCTTGATCAAAAAACGTAAAGAACTCCTTCATGCCATTCACTGCACCAACAAAGGCTGTACCGTCGTCAGACCAAATAGCGGTAACCTTCTCTTTACGAGCTATGAAACGCTTCAAAGCACCGAAGAATGAAGCAGAGGTCAGGTCTTCCGCTGACTCGATATGTATCGCCTTCGTAGTGGAACACACGAAAACGCATACGTAGGTCTTATTTCTATGTGCGTTGCGTCGTTTCCCCTCTCTGACCAGGAGCGGGCCGGCGTAATCCACACCACACGTAGCAAATGGTCTGACAGGTTTCACCCGAGACGCCGGCAATTGGCTCATTACAGCCTCAGAGGATACAGGATTGCACTCAAAGCATGTAATGCATTCACGAATAATTTTTCGAGTCGTGTTTCTCGCACTTATGGGTCAAAAACGTTGTCTAATGGATGCTATCGTGAGTTGCGATCCAGAGTGCAAATTCCTCAAGTGTTCGGATCTCATTACCAACTTGGTGAACAAATGATCTCTGGGAAGTAAGATAGGGTGACGAACGGAGAATGAAAGACTGGACTTCTTCACCCTATCTCCCACGCGAATCAAACCATCCTTGTGGAGAAATGGAGACAAAGATAACAACCTGCTAGTAGAATGGAGCGGCTTGCCCTCCCCTAACAACTTTGGTTCTGCATGAAAGGTGGTGAATTGCACGAAACTGGAAAGAGCATAAAGTGCTTCATTCAGCTCTTCCACAGTCAGTCTATGTGATGACGATCGGAGCGCGTCCTGAGCACCTGAACAAAACTTAAATAACCGGCCATGACTCAAATCAACTTGTGGAAACTGGGAAATTTATTATTCAAATCCTCAATCTACGACGTATATGATGTCACAATCGAAAGAGTAACCGTTCTCTTTTCCGGAACATGATCCAAGGAAGAGGGCTCATGATACGGCCATAACGCTTCGTCGCTTCGGAGACACGCAGGGCCATGCTACCACAAATCAACGCCCTCAAGCTTGAGCGTTTCTACTTCGCGTGACAAGAGGTCAGCGGGATCGTCTTGAGATCTCACATGATGCCACTGATAAATAAAGCTGGTCAATCACTGGATCCAACCTATCCAATTAGCCACAAATACTGTCCACAATCTTGAGTGAGAGGCAATCGAATGAAGAGTTATGGTGGAATCAGACCACAAAGAAATACGCATATGCGTCAAGTCTATAGAATCACGTAACTTTTCGAGTAATTGGGCCAATAATACGGATGCGCACAGCTCGAGGCGCGGGAGCGATACCGCTGCCAGTGGTGCGACCATAGACTTTGAACCTATCAGTTCAGTACGAACTGTACCATCTGCAAGAGATGATCTCAAATATAAGCGGGCTCCATATGCGTTCTCGCTAGCGTCGCAAAAGCCATGTGTCTGATGCTCACATGAATGAGGCTCGTAATTGACGCCACGTGGTATCACTAGATTGTTCAAAGCAGGTAGCTGTTCCTTGAAGTCTTTCACTGAGTGTAAGTGTGCACAGGAACCGCGGAGTCCCAATCAGTGCTCGCCTTCCACAGTTCTTGCACGATGAGTTTGGGGACCATCGTAACAAGCCCCAATAAACCCAAAAGATCGAATATTCCAGCTATGTCTGACGAGTACGCTTTGTGACCTGATTCGATGAAATAGTGGTATCAATCATGAAAATGGAAGTGTCTCCCTGAGGGTCCCATCGAATACCCAAAATGCGCAAGTCGTTGTTTTCGTCGAAGGCAATCATTTCATTAGACATGCCTCCGTTTACCCTCTTGAGGACTGCATCACAGTTGGAGAACCACTTTCTGAGTCCGAATCCGGGTCTGCTCAATAGTTCTGCTGATTCAGTCCGAATGAACAACAACTGATCAATGGAATCGGCTCCAGTTAAGATATCGTCCGTATAGAAACCACGCAACCCATGTTCGGAACCAATCAGGACATCCTTGGATTCCTGGGTTGCTGGAACCTGTAGGCATTTGATTGCCAAATAGGAAGCAGAGGAGGTTCGATACGTGACGGTAAGTAACTCATGAACCTCTACCCCCCTGCACGGATCGTCTTGCCATAATATCTTCTGTGATCGAACTTGAGATTCATGCACGAGCATTTGCCGATACATTCTCACAATGTGGACACTGGAAACACGAATGAATGTACAGAAACGCATCAAAATAGATAGTAGATCCTGCTGTAGAACAGGTCCGACGGTCAAGACATCATTCAGAGACACGCCGGAAGTACTTTTGGTCGAAGCGTCAAACACAAGCCGGATCTTGGTCACGCTACCAGACTGCCTGAACACCGCTTGATGTGGTGAATAGAAAACGGGCTCCTCGGCAGAATCGAAATTGCCATCCACTAACCGCATATGGCCCAACACCAAGTACTCATGCATAAATCCCAAGTATTCCTCCTTGAGGATTGGATCTCTTCGGAATCTTCTCTCCTGTCCATATAAGCGATGCAAGGCAAGTGTTTCCGACTCTCCGATGGTTCTCAACTTATTTCATTTGATAGGGAGCTTAACAACGAATCTCCTTCCATTGTTGCAGGTTTTATTTTCAGCGAAATGTCTTCCACACGCTTGGCTCTCCATAGAATGACCCCCTGAGCTGAACTGATCGTTTTCCAACTCCCAAAATTGGACTAACTACTCACGCAAACTGCCATAATCGATGGGGACGTGATAACTTTGAATACGATTCGGGTAGCTGACCTGATGTAACATTCTACCAGCCAATACAAATCCCAATCGTTTTTTTTTAGGAGAGTTGGATGCTGATATGAGGCCTTGATTTGGCCCACACAAAGCAGCTGCCAAAACAGCTTAGCACTGATGAAAATATGGATATAAGTAGATTCACCAAAGTGTGGATCTGCTGGACGTATTCCGTGCGGCATCTTCACGTCAACCTATCCCACCGGAACGGCTGGAACTCCTCCTGTAATTTTATCAGCAACTATACAATCGATAGTCGTACTGAACAAATTTATGCAAGATTAAAGCTCAATGCTCACTATCTCACTAGCCATCGTGGTGGACTGATTATTTACCGACACAGGAACACTAAATGGCTCAGTTTTCAAATTCAAATGGTTCATACACTGATGAGATATGAAATTCGCTCGTGACCCGCAATCTAGTGAGACTCGGCAAGACTTCTTATCACCCCCGCCATCAGTGACGTGAACCATTGCAGTAGACAGCATGACCTGGTAATCCCATGTAGACGTATCGGTCGTGATAGTTGTTTGAGATTGTGACGTAGTGTGGGAAGAATCTGCACGGACTCTTGAGGTGGCGCGGAATGCAACAATGTGTTATGTTCACTGCCACACGTTTGACATGCACTGAACGTACATAGATTTGCGGTGTGATTAGTTGTACGCATACAATTAACACATAATCCTCTTTTCTTTAACTCCGTCAATCGCGCGTGAGGAGACATTCCCAGACAACTCTTGCGCATGTATACCGCATGATTCCCTTTACAGAAGAAACACTTATTCTTCGCCACTGCGACATTTGACGTGGACTGACGTTATGGTGAGACCTGCTGTCGAGCATCCACCAACGGAGATGACCTATTCGCTACCTCGTAACGTGAACGTGAATTTTTGAAAATTTCCCCCTTCCACGTTTTCTATTTTCTTTCCTTCGTGATACACGTGAACACAACATGCATATCGAGCATCGCCGATGTATCCCGAAGTGCACCGAGGATGACGTATACGCGCTCTCGTGTACCGTACGAGAAATTGAACGTACATGACGGAAAATAAGGATTAAGGTCCGAACAAAGAATGCCTACAGAAAAGAACATTTCAGGACACCAATTGAAGTCCAATAATGATCCTTCTCGTACACAATGAGTGACGAAGAGAATTCAAAATAAAAGAGATTTCTGTCAAGACAATACTAGATAGTATCGGACAGAACCATGTCGTGAAATGTGAAAATATGTTCACCCCTGCTATTACTCAGGCAAACATGTGTTCAACCCTTCCTTTTCTTTTCTTTTTTCAGGAAATGGAATTATTTCATAACTACATGAAGTTGGCCTTCTTGCCCACTATAGTAATTTCTAACCCCATTGCAAAACGTGTAATCGAACAAGATCCCCGACGAAACAAATGAAAGTTATTTAATGAATGTTGAAGATTCTTGCCGGTCGAGCGTTCGCTCATGGTTGGCGAAATATTGACAACTGACCAATTAACATCCAACATCGATTACGTGGAAGATTTTCATGCTCCCATCTCACCTCTATTTTCCCAAGGTTGGGCCACGATCGGCTCACCGTTGTCAACTGGTTGATCATGAACATCGGTCATACGAACAATCACTCATGATACCTTGATTGATCATTAATAAACGATTCAATCAGTAGATATTCATCCAAATAAACAATGAAAACCACCGATTTTTGTGATAAAAGTGGAAAGTTACGATGCATAATTGAAAAGTAAAAAAATAACGCCAAGTACATGAAAATGCGGTCAATTCCCAAAAAAATCTAAAAAACATCCAAACGAACATTCTTCTACAATAAGAATTTCGATAAGATACACCAGGATATGATTCACTTGAAGAAAAAAAAAAGATGTGGAATCAATATGAGCTGCCAAGTACATGCGGTTCTTCAAATGGTATGTACACGATTTCTTGTATATTGTAACTTCAGTTCGCTGAATTGTATTAAAAGTGATTGATTATTGTATTGAATTAAAGATGTATAGTTGAGTGAGACAAAAATTGGGTTCGAGCATTTGACATACTAGAAACAACTCTGACTTATTTGAAACTCAACCTGTTGATCGTTTCTAATTTGTTACGAAATTTTCCACACACTGAAAACAGCGCTGAGTTATTCCAAACCAAAAGTGTTAGTCGTTTCAAATAGATTTTGAAATCCACGTCAATGCGAAACACTTGGCGCGGCCGATGTAGATTTTATTATACAACTTTTTGATCACATACTTTCAACAGAATTGTTCGAATATACTTGAGGCTCAAAACTCACGTAATCGGCCGCACCAAGTGTCCCGCATTGACGTGGATAGCTCACAGATCTATGGTATATTTGCTTCATTTTGTTTCTTTTTTATCCCCTTGAAATACTATGCAAAGAATCTGATACCAGCATCGGATAGATCTTTGGTATATCCACTGCACTTTTGCCTTTCATTTATTCGACTATGAGGCCACCGAATGAGATTGATAGTGACGGAAGCTAGCACACAAAGGACCCCGCGCTAATTATATGGGAAAATGGCTTTCGGTTGAATGGAGTGGAACTTTGCTATAATATGGTTCATGATGTTCTGAAAAAAAAGTGTCAATAGGCACAGAATCCAAAAATGAATATTTTCCGAGTTATGGGGTCATAGATCGGAGAAGTGGACATATTAGAGCGCTGATACAAGAATACAGTATATATATATATAGTATATGTATATATCGTGTCTATACTATACACATACTATATGTATACGTGTTATTGACTGATAATAAATAGAGAAGAGAGAAAGATGATATACATAATACAAACACCTCAATGCTATAATCACTATATCACTTTCAGTTGAGTTTTCTTGAGTTCATTGTAGGAAATATTATATCTATATACACACTAATGATTGTATATGACGCAGGATTTGTATGACAATTGACCACGGGCTTCCAGAATTCATATGTTGGAGAAGAAGCTTCTACATATGATATGAACGCGCGCCTGGTGTGAGGTGATTATTCATACACGTAAGTTGCACCTACTTGAGGGCATCGCTTGGATTATATTAAATTATGAATTCGGCATTACCGACACGCCTCATTATTGCATGTAGTTTTGTACATACGAATCTTTGGGGAGTGGGGATTAGACCCTTCTCACATCGTTTGTAAGAGAGAAGACAGTTCCTCTCGTACCTTCATAATATCAATGTTTAACGAGTCTCCTTGAAATGTTGCTAAAGAGATTTCCCACCTTGTAATATTATTGAAGCCACCAGCAATGTATAACAGAAGGCACGCACTTGGTGAAAAGGTGTTAATAAATTAAAACTTCAATACTCGGACTCAGATGTAGTATAAAACGGCACGTAATATATTTATTCGGTATCGTGTAAATTAGATACAACGTCGATTATGACACACGTGTTCGATATTACGAAGGTACGGGAGGAGCTGTCTTCGCTCTTACGAACGATGTGAGAAGGGTCTAATCCCCACTTCCCAAAGATTCGTATGTACAAAACTACATGCGATAATGAGGCGTTTCAGTGATGCCGAATTCATAATTTAATATAATCCAAGCGATGCCCTCAAGTAGGCGCATCTTACGTGTATGAATAATCACCTAACACTACGCGCGCGTTCATATCACATGTAGGAGCTTCTTCTCCAACATTCCACCCACCTCGTTTTGATCCTTGCCAAAACGAAATTCCGCAGCTTTCAAATACAGGCCAAGTTTTCTACTGAGCACGAGGTGAGCGGAGGGGGGCAAGGAGCGGCCGTATGCAATTTTGCCTTTTATGCGGCCAGATGCCCCCGAAATGAGGCGCACCAGGGGGGTTGAATCGCCATGACGTACCCTGGGTTCCCAGTGAAGCTGATAGTTCCTGCAAAAAGGATGAGGACTTTCGGTACATATCCCTAAGTTCCTAATCGACATCTACGGAATTAGTGCCCTGATCACTATACAGGGTCGAGCGATAACCCCTACGGGCGGTGAAACGCTGGAATACGGCAATAAACCCTTTGGTATCATAGCTGGACACCAACTCGAGGTGAACGGCCCTAGTTGCGAGGCATATGAATATGGCTATATAGCCTTCGCTTGATTTGAACCCTCTGCCTGGGGAACATCGGATTCGATACGGGCCCGCGTAGTCTACACCAGCGTTGGCGAGCGGTCGGCTCGGTCTAGTTCGCACTGCGGGGAGCGAACCAAACTTTTGGTATGCGGTGCTGCCTCTGAATCTCACGCAAGGATAGCACTTATGAATCACCGAGCGTACCAACTGTTCTGCGCGCACAATCCAATACTCTTGGCGCATGGTGGCCAGCGTAAGCCTGACTCCACCATGCAAAGTTTCGACGTAGTAAAATCTAGTCAGCGAATGAGAAAGCTGAGCATCATACGGTAGGATGAAGGGATGTTTCTCGTCGTAATCCAGCAGGGAACTCCGAAGTCTCCCCCCCTCCCTCAACACGCAACAGACCTTCGTCCAGGAATGGATCTGACTTGGTGATAGGGTTGGATTTAGGCAGACTATTCTTAGACAGCATTCGAATTTCTGCAGCATACCGGGCTTGCTGCGTAGCATACACGAGTACCCGGCGAGCTCTCTCCAGCTCCTCCACGGATAACGTATTGTCAAACCTATCTTCTGCGACTTCAAAACAGCCATACGAAAAGAGTTTCGATTAATTGAGCGACAGCGGCTCAACGTTCTTGGGCAAACGCGCGATCAAGCGTAGATTATGAGCAGTCACCCTAACTAGTCTGATATATGAAGAGAACTTGCTGATCAAATCCCAGACCACTGGCACTTCAACGTCGGCATCGTGGCTAACAACCATTGTTACAGCCTCAGCAGCTGGTTGACTAATGAAACCCACAAATGGTGCGGGAAAGGATTTGGTCTCCGATAGCCACTCGGGACCTCACCACCATAGAGAAAAATCTAGCAAAACTTCAGGAGTGATCCCCCTCGACGCGCAGTCAGCGGGATTATCAGCTGATTTGACGTGCCTCCAAAGTGCGTTGGGCTGTGGAGCGTGAATTTTGGCGCATCTGTTGACTATGAAGACGGGCCATCTTGATGGATGGGATTTCAATCAATATAGAGCGTCCATGGAATCAGTCCATAAATGGATGGCCTGCACCTCGACTCCGAGCGAGTCTTCAGTCCTCCTAGCCAGCTGGGCCAATAAAACTGCGGTGCACAATACCAACCGAGGGATAGTTAGCTTGGACTTGATAGGAGCTACCCTGGTTTTAGCGTCCAGCATACGAACAGTTACTTGGTTGTTGTATATGATGCGCAAATACAGCACAGCCCCATAGGCCAAAGGAGACGCGTCGGCAAACCCATGAATCTCTACCCTAGCACCTGGGAGATAGCCTAGCCAACGTTCAACTTTGATGTTGTTGAGAACCGATGAACCACCGTATCATTTGAGCCACTGTTGACGCAAATCATTCGGTAATTCGCAGTCCCAACTCAGCTTGAACAACCATAGCTGCTGTAGGAAGATTTTTGCCGTGACGAGAACCGGTGCCACCCGACCTAGCGGATCAAAAACTCCTGCAACCTTGGATAACACGACCCTCTTGGTCCAAGATTCCCTACCTTCTAGATTCTCCAACCTAAAGATAAAGTGATCGGCAGCAGGATTCCAACCTGAACCTAAAATGCTATGTACATCGTCTGAAGGCTTTACAGCGTCAAGATTCTCCCCTATAGGTGCAGCCAACAATCGCGCATGATTGGCCAGCCACTTATGGAGAGCGAAGTCACCCACCTTGCAAATATTCATAAGCTGACTCTGCTTCTGCAAAGTTTCCTGTAAGCTATGACCGCCCGAGGGCATGTCATCCATGTAAACGTCGCGTCGGAGAATTTCGGCCCCGAGGGAGTAATCTGCCTGCTCGTCATCGGCTAGCTGTCGTAATACTCTCATCGTGAGGGAAGGACTCGGCACCGTCCCGTAAGTAACTGTTCGAAGCAGCCAAGTTTGCACGGGTTCATCGGTGCTATGTCGCAATAAAATTCCCTGATGAATCTGATGGTCGGGGTGAACCCTGATCTGTCGGAACATCTGTCGGATGTCGGTGACAAAAACAAATCGAAATTGGCGCCTACGCCAAATAACCTCTGAAACATCAGGCAGCAGGTTGGGCCACACAGCAAAACATCGTTGATAGATGTCCCATCGGCACATTAAGCAGAACCATCAAACACGGTTCCAATCTGGCGGTTAGACCCTTCACCCTTGAGAACCCCATGGTGGGGTAAGAAAAACCGGCAGCTAGGATTAGTGGTCTTGAGCAGTCGCATGTGGTTTTGTTCGACGTAATCTAACATGAATTCCCTATAAAAAACAGCAAAAACTTCATCCCTAGCAAATCGCTTCTCCATCCTATCTAGCGCCTTCTGAGCCAGGCTAAACGATCCGGGGAATTCTCGGTCAATGAAGTCCGGGCTTTTGAAGGAAGACTCACAATATAGCGACCAGAATAATCTCTAACAGTGGTTTCCCGGAAAATTCGCTCTGCTTCTTCCTCGTCCGGAGAGGGAATTTTGACTTCTTCCGAAGGGATTTGCTCTTGATCGCAAAAGCGCTGGAATCATTCGTCTAGTGCCATATCCTCAGCCACATGAGGCACCGTAAACCTATCGTGCAATTTCGCGCTAGAAGAAGGTCCCGACACGACCCATCCTAATTTGGTACGCATAGCTATGTGCTCGTATGCTTTCCCGCGTCGCAAATCACCTTCAACTATGACGGCGTGAACTGCAGCCCCCAATAGAACGTCAATTCTTTGGCTCCCCATGTGGTCCGGGTCAGCTAATTGTAACTAATCCACATGCGGAATTCTGACGCTACTCGGAGTTGCCAGCGGCGCATGAGTCATGATCCTAGGCAGCACATAGGCTTGTACTGAACAGGCAAAATCGGATCCAAAACGAGGCCTAAGCGAAAAGTTGACCAGCTTTCTGCATGTGGAATTGTGCTCCCCAGCGACGCCGGAAATCGGGACCGTTACCGGCTTATACCTTAGCTTGAGGCGCTGACACAGGGACTCTGTCACAAACGAGGACTGCGATCCTTGATCCACCAGCGCTCTCGCCCAGCGAATTCTCTCTACAGGAGAGCATACCCTAACTTTGGCAGTAGACAGCAGCACAGGGCTAGGTGCGACACTGGAATGAGTAGTTTCGCTCACAGGCACCGCTTCCTTTGAAGATAGATTGCAAGCTCTACTGGTTTCTCCCATTGGAGCAACCGGGGAAGCCCCCTTAGCGTCGCCACCAAGGTGGAGACTCGTATGATGCTCACCACCGCAAGTTTGGCAGCGTTTCTTGGACTTGCAATCCCTCACCAAATGTCCAGCTGAACAATCATAACAGCGATTATGAAGTGTAATTAGAGCTCGGCGCTGTTCAGCGTTTTTACCCTTGTAACAGTTGCAAAATAGGAAGAAATGATTCGCGCCACAGACTAAGCACTTTTCTGAGTTCGAACCAATCTGAGCGACTCCTTGAAAACCAGCATGGTGTACCCTGGAGTCAGACAAACCAGCTATACGCGAAGTTTCATTTTCATTCACAAAACTTGACCCCGGTTTGCCTAGTTTCTGTGGTCTATGAACTGAATCTTCAAAAGATTCTAGCGCGGGAATTTGTTTTTCCAAAAACTCCAGCAAGCCTTTAAGAGTGGGAGATTCCTTTTTCCTATTCGGTCCTAATGATGTGAGCATAGGGAAAACCAACAAGTCATCCCAATGACAAGTGGGACGTTTGAGTGCGGTCAAAGCAGCTGAAGGAGTGCGGAAGCCGTTAATAATGCGCTTGAGTTCAGCCGCGGTTTCGGACCTCATAGGTTTGACTGAAAAAATGGCAGCGATATGCGAAGGAACGAATCGGCTCAAATCTTCGTATCTAGCCTTCAGGCAATCTCACGCAGCCCGGGAATTATCGTCGGTAATAGCATAGGACCCTATGAACTGAGCTGCTCCACCTTCAACGCAAGTCTTCAAATGATGGAGTTTTGTGACATTTGATAGGCTTGTTTTGTTAACAACCAAAGTGGTAAAGAGATCCCTAAATGATTCTCAATCCTTGAAATCCCTCTTGAATTTGGGAAGCGAGATTCGAGGCAACCTTTCAGCCTCCTCGACACCCGGGGGAGGTCCGCTGCCCGATCCAGAAGCACGATTGGCAGCAGGAGAGAGACTATCAATGTGACCCTGAAATTCCCCGCGCCTAGAGAGATATGTTTCCTCGGTGGACTCGAAATGGCCCTCAGCAAAATATGACTCTTCTTCAAGCGTCTGTTGATGAGCCAGAAGCGTGTAATGATTCTCTTTGAACCGAGACCACTTTTCATGTAGGCCTTGAAGCCTTTGATTGGTGGCGCTTACAGTCATTCGCGCTTGCCCTTCCTCTTTAAAATTTGTAAATAAACGTTCAATCCTACCCTGGAGAGACTCTTGCTCTCTTGCAAGAGCCGTTGCGTTAGGAGACTTTGCGTCAGGAGCCGTTGGCGGAGCCATATTAAGCAAAAAAAACTCAGAGAAAAGAAAAATGGGCTGCAAGCAATCAGTGACTTCTGATTGGGGAGTTTTAGAATGGAACCTGCGTAATGGCCTTTGCTCACAATTAAGCTAATCGCAAAAAAAACTAAGAATATGATCAAATGTGAATCAAATATCAACAATGTGCCTCAATAGTGGGCAAACAATTTAGTCACTTTCAAAGAATATGTTGCCTCAACGAATAGATTTTTGATGAATAAATCTCCCGGCAAAAGGAAACCAGCAGTTCTGGCGTGGAGAATCCTTGATAGTACTAAAATGAACGTCGTACAAGAAAGGACTGTGGTGCTCAAATAGCTGTTTGCAATCATAACCAGCGGTCTTGATTGCACAGCAAGACGAACAAAAATGTTTACAATTAATTCAGAATATATATCTTAGAATATCATGCAAAAATATAATCCTTAACACTCAACAAGTAATGAAGAAAAGTAGGATTCAACCAAGCAACTGTGAAAAAAATCTAATGTTGATTCGAATTCAGCGCACAAGTCATCTCATATGTTTGGTTCATAATTTAACGTGTGGAATATTCCGGAAAGTAATGGTTGAATTCTTCTCTTCAAGCTCAAGCGATTGGCAATGAATATTAGCAACTCAATCATGAACGCAATGATATCATCGATTTTGATAATCATCGACTAACATAACAGCGGTGTGAGAGATAGCAAATGTTTATATATCTTGAACCCTTCAAGATTTTATCTCTCATGAACAAAAAGGCGTGCAAAATAGCTGAATTTTGAATATATTCCACTAAATCAATATCGAAACGAAAAGAGTTCAAAAAAATATCATAAAAACAGAATACGAGGTGTTTTCAAAAAGTAAGGTGACTTTGTATTTTTAAGGAAAAATATTTATTTATTTATCAATATTTATGTTGTCCCCTTCAAAGTAATCCCCCTCAGATACAATACACTTATGCCAACGGTTCTTCCAATCCTCAAAGCACTTCTCATAAGCACTTTTCGGTATAGCCTTGAGCTCTTCCAGCGATGCAGTCTTTATCTCTTCAATCGTTGCACATCTCCGTCCTTTCATAGGTCTCTTCAGTTTTGGGAACAAGAAAAAGTCACATGGGGCCAAATCCGGTGAATATGGTGGCTGAGGCATGATTGTGGTGTTGTTTTTGGCCAAAAAATCTCTCACAAGCAAAGATGAGTGAGCAGGGGCATTATCGTGATGCAAAAGCCATGAATCATTTTTCCACAATTCTGGACGTTTTCTTCGTATTGCTTCTCGCAAACGGCGCATAACTTCAAGATAATACTGTTGATTGACCGTACGACCATATGGTAAGAACTCCTGATGCACCACGCCATGGTAATCGAAGAAAACAGTGAGCAAAACTTTGACATTTGATCGAACTTGGCGTGCTTTTTTCGGTTTCGGCTCATCTGGGGTCTTCCATTGGGACGATTGGACTTTGGTTTCGACATCATAACCATATACCCATGATTCGTCACCAGTTATGACCCTTTTGAGTAAATCTGGGTCGTCGTTGACGTCATTCAACAGTTCTTGAGCGATGCTCATGCGACGGTTCTTTTGGTCAAAATTCAGCAATTTCGGAAAAAACTTCGCTGACACACGTCTCATGCCCAAGACGTTAGAAAAAATTTCATGGCACGAGCCAAGCGATAAACCAACATCCTCAGCAACTCCTCTGATAGTGATTCGACGATTTTCCGAAACAATTTTCTTCACTGCTTGAACGTTTTCATCAGTTGTTGACGTGCTTCGGCGTCCAGAGCGAGGCTCGTCATTGGCATCTTCCCGGCCATCTTGGAAGAGTTTGTACCACTTGTAAACATTTTTCTCACTCAGAACAGTTTCACCGTATGCTACTGTCAACATTTTAAGTGTTTCGGAGCACTTTATTTTATTTTTTACGCAAAATTTGATGCAAATCCTTTGATCCATATTTTTCGATAGTAAGAAATCGCCGAGCACGCAAAACACTTATAACCTTTACGCCTCTCACAACCAAACAAAAAATGCTATACACTTGAAACTTGGTACAGATGTTCGGGAGGAGTGTGCCAACATAACAAAACAAAAAAATCGATAATCAAAAGTACGTTGCCCGCGAAATTTGAAAAGTCACCTTACTTTTTGAACACACCTCGTAAATGACCGCTGGATACGGAATTCAAATGATCGAGTCAGTATCGGTTTTATAATAATTTTCCAGTTGTAATTTGAAATGATATCAGTATTCAAATAATTGAGAGAAATGATTGCGAAAGTCGAGTAAAGTACAAGAAATAATATTCTAGATCGGATAATTTAATGAAATGGTATTATATACTGAATGCCCGAGTTGAAATTAACGTAAATCAGATCAACGCACAAAGGCTTTGTTTGTATTCCACTTAGTGGCAGAGAAAACGTGAATATACATGCCGTTGCATTACCAGCATAAACCGAATCTATCACTGATTCAATGTCAACGAATATGAATAATTTTAGTCTAATTCAAATTATCGACTAGCAACAATTCATCAAACGAAAATTTCCCGTATGATTTGCAATGAAAAATGAAAACCAGTTCTAATTGGAGATAATAGCAAATGGAATGATATTAACTAGATTCTGTCGAAATACTTGCAACCAGCGATGACGACGGTGAACAGCAAATGACAGAGCAGGCGTTCAAGCAGCAAATCGATGGCGATTGTCCTTTTGATTTCCACGGCATCATAAGGATGATCCTCCCTTTTCTTCCAGCGTTGTAGTCACCGAAGCGTCGGGAACTGCAGTGAGAGTCATCCAAAATCATGTAGACGCCCACGTTGTTCAATGCACCTCTTCGGCGTCTCACCCTTGGTTTTGGATTTCTTTATCGAAATTCACTCCAGCGAATAACGGTTGGTTCCAGCAACGAAGAGAACTTATATATAAGTCCCTTCTCCTTCCAGTAAGACAATTGCAGCTCTTTATATTGACAGGGAAGGGAATTCCAGCGATTATCTCTCTTTTCCCTTTGAGGTTTCCTCTCGTACCTTTTTTGCTCTTTAATCGTAGCAACAGGATTCTCCTTCAGCTTGAAGATCCTATAGCACAAACTCGTCCAAAAGCTCTTCGAACGGTTATGAAACGAAGAGAAAAACACATTTCCTTTCGCGGTATGTGTAGCAAACCACGCTCTGCTACCAAAAATGTTTAACGAGTCTCCTTGAAACGTTGCTACAGAGATTTTCCACCTTGTAATATTACTGAAGCCACCAGCAATGTATAACAGAAGGCGCGCACTTGGTGAAAAGGTGTTAATAAATTAAAACTTCAATATTCGGACTTAGATGTAGTATAAAACGGCACGTAACATCATATATGTAGAATCAAAAATATTATATGATGATGATTATTATTATTATTATTACTATATTCTTATCCTTATTATTGTATTGAATTGTATTATTTTTGTACATATTGATTCATCAATATCGTAAAATTCATCCTTATGTATATACACATATATACTTGATATAAATACGTCAAACTAATCATTTAATGAAGATGTACAGGTGTACGTATACACGTGCACATGATAATGCACATATACATACATGTCCACATGTGTATAAGTGTACATGAATATAAAAATATACATACATACCCACTATATTCCTGCACTAGAGTTCTCAATAAGTTCAGTTTCCCAATCGTTGACACCCCATAACTCGAAAAATATTCATTTCTGGACTCTGTGCCTATGGACACTTTTTTTCAGGACATCATGAACTATATTATAGCAAAGTTCCAGCCAATTCAACCGAAAGCCATTTTCTCATATGATTAGTGCGGGGTCCTTTGTAATACGTCTGCTTCATTTCTGCTTCGTCTCCAGCCACCTATGATTCTACTCGAAAGAACTGATGAGCCCAGCATGTTGTAAGAAACTGTGACATATCTATTGTGTTTTCGGCTTTGAAAAAATCGTTTTGAAATACTTCAATGTGACTAGAGTAGCTGGAGACCAACTTCAACTTCTACCATTAGTCTACTACATTCATTCACATCTCTATTTACCAACTCTCTATTAAATCAACTATTTACATCTCTTTGAAGTTTTGTTATGGACTTCACTTTCTGAAAACTTTTTATATTGCATTGGGGTTTTTTGATGAACTTCCCTTTCTGATTATGAGTGATGATTCAGTTATTGATCCATGACATAATCTTTGATCATCCATTTCATGCCATTCATTATCAATAGAATCCACTTTGTAATCTGTAATTCATCCATTCAATACAAAATTTCCACAAGACCGACTATATGAAATTGATAGTGGTGGTGGACAACGTACAGGTCTATGGTATATTCGCTTCTTTTTCGTGTTTTCTCATACACCTGTGATACTATTCAAGCAATCCGATAACAACTCTTGGTCAACAGAGTATCGGCCTAATGAGGGAAGACAGAAACGAAGCGAATATACCATGCGATCTGTACGTCGTCCACCACCACTATCCATTTCATTTAGGTAATTTCATAGGCAATTTTGTATTGAATGGATGAACTACAAATTATGAAGTGGATTCAATTGATAATGGATGGCATCAAATGGATAATCAAAGATTATGTAATGAATCAACAACTGAATCATCGCTTGGAATCAGAAAGTGGAATCCATCAAATATCGAATATAATCATCAGTCACATCAGTCAAGTTGACCTGTAGTTGTTCTGAAACAATTTCTATAATCAGAATATTGTATCTGCTCAATTTTCGTCGAGTTGATCCTGAACAGTCTCTCTAATCATTCGTCAATTGGTCAGTGGAGTGCACCCGATGCAAAGATTTGTGATATATCTATTGTGCTCCTATTTTTTCTGCATTCTCCCTCAACGCTACCTAATGATCATGGTAGGATTTGACGTACAGATGTATGGTACATCTACATCCTTCTTGCTTCTCCTTCATCCACCTATGATTCTGTTGGAAGAATCTGATAGTGGTATTATTAACGCAAAGACTTGTATATCCACTGCACTTCTGCCTTTTCTTCATTTTCCTATGACGCTACCTGATGAAATTCATCATGGTGGTACATAACATAAAGATGTATGGTACATATGCATCCTTCTTGCTTTTTCTTCATCTACCTGTGATTCTATTGAAAGAATCTGATAGCAGTGTCTTTAACGCAAGGACCTGCCGTATATCCACTGCCCTCCTGCCTTTCCTCCATTTTCTTTCTACGCTACCTGATAATATTGATTGTAGTGGTACGTAACATACAGATGTATAGTATACCTGCACCCTTTCTGCTTCTCTTGATCCACTTGTAATTTTACTCAAAGAATCTAGGGAAATCATTTTATATCATTTTGTACACATTCATAATTTTGATTCGGGATGTCATATTTTTTTAGTATACATGAAGTGCTCGGTGACTAACCTTATTTTCGAATGTTTTCCACACTCGCTATAATTCATCAATGTTTTTTCATGAACTTCAATTCCTAATTACAAGCCATTATTCAATGATTGAATTAACATTTATCCCATCATAACCTTTAATAACTCCTAATTCATCCATCTCGTATTGTCATAAATACCCTGTAATTCATCCATCTCATATTGTCATAAATACCCTGTAATCCATCCATCTCGTATCGTCATATTATTTTTTTATCTATTGTGATTCTATTGTAACTGTCAACGCTATACATAATAAGATTAAACATTATCCATATTTTTCACTGAAATGAACGTTAACGCTATTGGATGTTTGGAAGATACTGAAATGAATGCTATTGGATGTTTGGAAGGTACTGAAATGGATGCTATTGTATGTTAGGAGAAGAAGAACGAGATAGATGTATTGGCAGGAGAAAAATTCATCTACCAATCATTTCACAGGTTATAAAAGACTGACAAACCATTCGGATAAATACATACTAATGAACAAATAACCCACTATTGCACATTCGAAGGAAGAAAGACAGAACGAATGATCTACTATTGGGCGTTTGAAGAAAGAAGAAGACAGACAGAATAGATCTTTGCAGCATTGGAAACACAGGGCAACAAACTTTTGCAAATTTTAGTAACAGAAACTAGTACACACTTCTCCGAAGCATTTTGGTGCGCTGAATCCGAATCTGGCTGCAGAATTGCTCCATCACGTGAGGTTTCAGAGATATGTACAGTCAAAAGTGTAAAAAACACTGTTTTTCGACATATTTGAGGTTACTGCGAGTTAAGAGGTAATTTTTTCTTACAAAACTAGTAAGTACCTCTCATAGTATGATTCATTCTCTTTCGAATGCCGTTGAGTGTGCTCGAATATCTGTGTTTTTCATTGAGATACGACAATTTGAAATTCGGGTGTTCACCTATTTACTGAATACATGGACATCCAAATTTCAAATTGTCGTATCTCAATGAAAAGAAAAAGATATTTTAACAAACTCAACGACATATGGAAGAGAATATGAGTTATACTTTGGGGTACATCTACTAGTTCTGTGACATTCCAGGTTTTTGAGATATTTCAACCTGAATTTTAACCTGAAAATCTGAGAGACACTGTTTTTCGACATGCTTGAAGTTACATAAAGCCAAAAAGTGGATTTTTTCCACGAAACCAGTAAATGCATCTGAAACTATAAGTCATTCTCTTTCAAATGCCGTTGAGTTTGCTCGATTATCTTTCTATCGTTGAGATACAACAATTTGAAATTTGTGTTCATGTATTCAGTAAATATGTTGAGACACAATTTTCAAATTGTCGTATCTCAATGAAAAAAAAAGATATTGGAGCAAACTCAACGGCATTCGAAAGAGAATGAATCATACTATGAGAGGCACCTACTAGTTTTGTGAGAAAAAATTACCTCTTGACTCGCAGTAACCTCAAATATGTTGAAAAACAGTGGTCTTTACACTTTTAAGTAGAAATATCTCTGAAACCTCACGTGATGGAGCAATTCTGCAGCCAGATTCGGATTCAGCGGACCAAAATGCTTCGGAAAAGTGTGTACTAGTTTCTGTTACTAAAATTTGCAAAATTTTTTTGCCCTGTGAAATCGCCTCAAGGATGATAGATCTTCGTGTTGAGGAGAAACTGATGAATCAGAAATTCCGGAAAAATATTTTGATCGGATAAAAAATTGAAACGTTCATGTTTCGGTATCGGATGAACTGATCAAGTTCTTAGTGTGCTTAATCGGAAGTGTATAATCGTATTATATAATGGAAGTGTAGTTCTTTTTTCGTGACATACAACATGTGTCGAGTTATCGTGCGTTGAAAATTTTCTCAGGAGGTTAAATCTCGGTTGAGGCGTATAGATACACGGTAGTGTACGACTTCTGTTTTTCTTCGCTTATATAAAAAATACTTATACATTATTAATAACATCTTTTTGTTAGGGTTTTTTCATATACTTGGCGTCGAGACGCTGCCGCGTCTCTTGATATGCAAAACTTATAAAAAATAATGACTCACAACAATTCCACCAAAGTACATCCATTAACAAATCTATAATCTCCTTTCTTTCTCCTCTTTTCTCTCTCTTCCCCCTAATTCTTCTATAAGAATCTTTACGTTATTGACAAATTCGTACTTGACGAATGAGAGAAAATGAGACAAATACTTGTATACTAATTAATCAATCATTCAAAAATCTAACCAATAATTCAAGGTATGCGAGCAACTATTGAAACAGTTAGATGCATAAGATTGACATTGATGAGTCACCCTCAGGTGAGAAATATACAAGAATCTATGACAAACATAAATGTAACATGCATATAAAACATGCACTGATTGAAATTTGAGCGAATATCAACATGATGATTGGAATTCACATGAAAAATCAACGTGAAACAATGAGCCTTACAATTAGAATCATTGAAATATCACAAATCATGCCCACTTGCTGAATAGGTAAAAACATTTAAATAACAGAGTATCAATTAATCATAACAATAATGTTGAAATTCGCAATATTTTCCCATTATGGAAAAGAACCCTTCAGCTGATATAGGCATGCATTCGTAGGAAGAGAAAGAGAGTATAGAAGAACGAGAAAGTAATAGAGTGATTGAAAAAAGGATAGAGGGTGTTCCCAATTAGGAACCGAGTGGAGAATTCTTCTATAGACAAACCCCTTTCCTCAATGATCTACGAATCCTGAGTTGATACAATCCAAGTACCACCCTGGAGGCGTTACTTTTCTCCACTATGTAGTTTAAAAATTTTTAGTCCAACCCTATTCTCTCCACCACCAAAGATTTTTCCTACTCCAGCGAATAAACCAATGTGATCTCAACCTAAGAACCCTTGAGAATTCAGTCTTCCTGCTCAATATTCTTCTACGAACAAAAAAAACCCTCAACACTTCGCAAATCTCCACAAAGGACTCTATTATTTGTACTCTCATCAAAAGTTACGAATAGTGCTTCTGTGGAGCAACGACGAAATCCGCAAACTACCCATCATCGCTCGATCAAAATTCTTATTTTTCTGTTTAGAAATTTTTTTTCTCTTTTCTCTTTGAAGAGTGAGTTTGAAATTATTTTTTTTGTGAACATGATAACAGTGTCAGTGGATACGATTAGGTTCTTCAATGAGATTCAGTGTTGGATGAGTGGGGAATCTTTGATCTAAACTCGTGAATAAATACATTCAGACACATATACAGGGTGGCGCAAAAGTCTGGGAACACCCCCATAACTTTTGAACGGGGCATGATAATTGGATCAACTTTTTTGAAGGAGGGATGAAAGGCTATCTTAACGGGGGAGTTTGAGTTCCCCAGCCCTTTAGAGGGCGATGGGGGGGTGGAAGGGGACCAAAATCTCAAATGAAACGTGGGGGCTTGTGATACGTCATACGATAGGGAACCAGAATCCAGCGGTATTTTCTTTTTTGAAATCGAATCATTCTTCGCGGAGTCATCGTAATTTCAATACTCCACCGCAATAGCATGGTCAGTGGTTGTGCGTGGCCTGCCACATCTCGGGCGATCCTCAACACTCCTAGTTTGTGAAAAACGTCGGATTGTTCTGAAGATAGTACCTGAGGGGACTCCCAATGTACTGACGCGATATTCATCGTTGAATAAGGTTTGTACCTCGCTGAAAGATCGTTCACGATCTCCATAGCCACGCATCATTGGAATAATGATTCGTTCTTCCTCTGCAAGTGACATCTCCGATCAACGGATCATTCAAATACCGGATACCTTGGGTAAATGACCGACTTTGAAAATGAACAGCCGGAAATGAACCTGAGGATAATCGATCACAGCTTCGAAATGAACCTGAGGATAATCAATTCCGAATACGCTCGCGTAAGTGAGTATCGATGAGAATAGTCCCACACAGGACCATACGACAGAACCACCCACCCACACACACTCACATACACACACCCACAACACACCGACACCCACCCCACCCACCCACACCGACACCCACACACAATCACCCACACACAATCACCCACACACACCTACTTACACCCACACACACGCACATACACACACACAAGGAATCAGGTTCCCGACACGTCCACGCCGTTGATTCTGGGTAATGCCAAGATTGGGATAAAAACACCTCCGATTCAGAAGAAATTTGATCCAATTATCATGCCTCGTTCGGAAGTTATAGGGGTGCTTCCAGACTAGGCACATCAGAGCATTGAAATCACGACGACTCAGCGAAAAATGATCCGATTTCAAAAAATAAAAAACCGCTGGATTCGGGTTAGAGAACTTTGTCGAATGACGTATCACAAGCCCCCTCTCGTCTCATTCGAGATTTTGGCTCCCTTCACCCCGCCCCCATCCGTGCCCTGCAGAGCTGGGGAACTCGAAGTCCCCCGTTGAGATAGCCCTTGATCCCTCCTCTAATTAAGAAAGAATTTGATCCGATTATCATCCCCCGTTCAAAAGTTATGGGGGTGTTTCCAGACTTTCGCGCCACCCTGTATATCAATATGATTTCTTCCTAGTGGGAGATGTCGTGGAAGAAAGAATCAAGACTCTGACCAACAGAGTAGAAAGAATCCGTGGGAGAATCCAAAATAAATTACAAGAAGTGAATTCAGACCCCCTGCCGGACCCGGGCCCTAGTAGGAATGAATTCTTCAAAAATTGGGAGTATGACGAGAAGATCCTCGAGCATACTCTCAAGAAATTAGGGAATACAAATCCCTATGGGATTTTAGATTCTCAGCTAAAAACTGAGTAAGGACATTTTTTCCCCCTCTTTTCTAAACTACTTCATTTCCTGTTTCCGAAGATCGCGGAATAATGTTTCTCTCCTTCACTTTTCAGCGAATCTGATCAGGATTTCCAAACCCTGTCCAAAAAACTCCGATCCTTATTTTTTCCCTCCGACGAAGATGATTATCCTCCCCGTGGGATGATTGCAAGTCTTCCAGGAAAATATTCTTCATACCTGTCCTTGATGGTCTCTTTATTCATCCTTGGTAGTATCTGCTTCCTTTACGTGGTGGGGAGGATCAGTATCTCAGATTCGGGTCTCTTTTTCGGGTGGGATAAACTACTCGAGAGGGAGAATACAAACTGAGAGAAACTGAATCATCCCAACGCCATGAACATCGGCGAAAACGGAGGGAAAGCCAGGGGAAAGTACCTTCCTTGACATCTTTTAATATTCCTGAGGGAATGGGATCTCTTTCCACACCTAGAATTTTGGAATTTCAATTTATTGGAAAAAAGTGGCGACAATATGATGGCGTTCTCTTGACTGAAATATTCCGGAGATAGGATAGCCTCTCGTTCGGATGTCCGGGTGGAGGCTGCTCGGAAGAGCTCCATCAAACGAGATAGAAAAACAAAGAAGACAGGGAAGAAAGAGAACATTCTTCGAGTCGGAGCGTGGAGTGTTAGATCACCGAGACAAACAGGAAAGCTAGGGAATTTGAAATTAGGAATGGATAGGTTACGTATCGATGTAATGGAAACTAGTGAAATGAGATGGCCGCACCGAGGGGATTTCTGGAGTGGGAATTATAGAATCATCCATACAGGATCAAAAAATGGTCAAACAGGTGTGGGAATTATAATGCATGAGAGGGTGGGGAATATGTAGGATAGAGAATCATTCGCAACATAGCAAACGCGTAATGACGGTCAGAGTTGGAACAAAACCGGTAGACACTGGTATAGTTCAAGTATACATGCCCACATCTGCGTACTCAGAGGAAGATATCGAGAAAACGTACGCTGAAATAGGAGGAGTCATAGAATATGTAAAGGGAGAAGAAAATTTGATGAATATAGGCGACTGGGATGCGGTGGTAGGGCAAGGAGAAGAGGGCAACATAATAGGATATTTTGCGTCAAGAGAAAGAAATGAAAGAGGACAACGTTTCATCGAATTCTGTGAAAGCCATCAAATGGTTATTACCAACACGTTATTCAAAAATCATCCGAGAAGGATCTATACTCGGAGAATTCCAGGAGAAACCCCAGACAGCACTACAGTCCCTTTTGAATTCGCAGAGAATTCACAGAAAAGAATGCTTTGAGAACTCTTTTTCGAGAATTCAATGTGTCATTTGAAAGAATACATACAGTACCAAAAGACTCCAAAAAGAATTCCTATTGAGTGCATATCAGAACTCGCAAAACATTCATCAAGACCACATACGGTATTCCAAAAGAACACCCATTATGTGACAAAACATGAATCCCCACGGAAGTTCGAGATGTGTTCTCAGTTCGCCCAAATGAACATAAAATGAAAGCAAGAACTTGAATTCTCTCAGAAGTTATTTGATATTCATTGGAACGTTAGGCATTTAAAATGAGTAAAAATATTCATATTCAAAGCTTAGAATCTTCAAATTGATTTTGTTTATCCAAGTATAAAAGCTAATAGATGATAAAATACCAAAGTGTAGTGGTAGTTGATTTCATTGCAATAACATGCAATGAATAAAATAATTCTATAATTATTGACATTAATGGAATAACATACGAACTCTTTAATACTATGATGAAATATTTTGAGGTTAGGATTTACTGTGGGTAAAAAAGATGAATGCAATTTTCAAATTGTATCAAACCTTTTAATAATAGTTGAGAGACAAAAGTAGTTTGGGATTCATCTTGATCATTATGAAATTCGGAGCGAACATTCAGTTCATTGAATCTTTTTGAAATTCATGAAATGATGATGCATGAAGCGTTGTTTTTTGTTTCTTTTAAATTGGCAGTATAAACAGTGAAAATCAGAGTATGCTTTGAAAGTGTTATGTATAACGTAGGGAAAATACGTTGGAATTTTGAAAGTTCTGCGTTGAACATTGTAAGGTCCCATAATTTGGTAGTGTTCATACTTAGCGGAGGTGAAGAAGTTCCTGATTTCCCGTACGAAAATATTCCGCTGAAATCATCATGAACAATCTCTGGAAAACTCCGTTCTTTCTCTAAAAGAAACTCTGAGAATTTCTGAAAATTTGATGAAAAATCTAATATTTTTTAGAGGTGGGCGAATCTTTACGAAGCGAATCTTTTGTATGAAAAAAATGTTCAATTTGTATCGAATTCTATAGAAAATTTTATCAAAACTCGATAAGTATTTTACACAAAAGATCCGCTCCGTCAAGATTCAACTACCTCTAATATTTTAGGAACATTCTGTATAAACT
The DNA here is from genome assembly GCA_018340375.1 of Gonatopus flavifemur. Taxonomy (NCBI): domain Eukaryota; kingdom Metazoa; phylum Arthropoda; class Insecta; order Hymenoptera; family Dryinidae; genus Gonatopus; species Gonatopus flavifemur. Next base: position 1,741,980 of record JAFFJZ010000035.1, on the reverse strand, counting down.
TTTTCAGACTTTTTTCAGGGGTTTTCAGAGTTTTTCAGACACATAGGAACGAAATTGCACTCTGATAAAATTCTGACGGAACTGTAAGAAATTTCTGACTATCAAAAATTTTCAAAATTATATGAATACATTCATATTCTAAATTCAAATATCATATGTGAAAAAGTGTTTGAAAATGAAAAAATTTTACTTCAATAATCAGAAAAATGTTTTTCGGAGCTTTGTTAGAGTTCTTTCAGAGTGCAATTTTGTTCCTATTTGTCTGGAAAAAAAATTGAAAACCTCTGGAAAAGTCTGAAAAAAGACATTGTAAGGTATTTACATATTTTGAATTAGAATTTTTTTCATAACTAACCTTTGAAAATGGTATACATTATTTTTCAAAGCGAAAGTTTTACCGTTGAGTCTGCTTTTTTCAAATATCAAAGTAACTATTTCATTCATTCATTTGTTTATTTAACGAGCATTAAAAACTGATACCATTATGCACGCAAAATGGATTCAAAACCGATATCATTATGCACGTAAATTGTATTCAAAACTGAATACGTTATGTGCTCAGAATGTATCCCTAATGGCGTTCAATATGAGTTCTTTTGGGTGGACTAGGTATTCTTTTTAACCTTCCATATGTTGTCATGTTTGGTCGCATAACGGGTGTACATGTTAATGTCTCATAGAATTAATTTGGATGATTCTGGGGATACAAAATGAATTCTCCCAAAAACTGAGGTGTTCTAAATGTTTTCTTCAAGAATTCTTTGTGAAGGAGTGGTGCTGTCTGGGACAGCAAGATACCAAATTGATTACATATCAGTGGAACAAAGATTTAGAAATCAAGTGGAAAGCTGTAGAACTTATCCAGGCGCGGATATAGATTGTGATCACAATATGTTGCTCATGAAATGTTCTCTGAAATTCGAAGCTCTGGAGAAGAAAAGGGAAATGCGAAAAACATGGAATTTGAAGAATCTCAAACAAGAACAAACACAGGAGGCATTCAAAGTGATGTTGGACGAAAAATTGGAGGGTCGACAAGACAAAGACTTGGGAATAGAGATTGAATGGACAAATATGAAGGGGAATATAGAGCAATGTGCGGATGAAATTTCGAAGAACGATGGAGTAGAACCTAATAAACCATGGATAACAGGAGAAATTCTCGATTTGATAAATGAAGGGAGGGAATACAAGAGTAAGAGTAGCGAAAACGACCAGCAGACATACAAGGCACTGAGGAATAAAATAATAAGAGAATCAATGAGAGCAGAGGAACAATGGATAGAGGAAAAATGTCAGGATATAGGAGTAAGATTACGCTCAGGGAAAATAGATGAGGCATATACGATTGTTGAGAGATTTTTTGGACAAACAAAATCTAGAAGCAGTAAAATTAGAAATTCTCTAGGGAGGCAATTGATAAGGACGGAGGAAATAATAGGACGGTGGATTAATCATTCAGAAGATCGGTATTGAGGAAGCGATAGTATACGGTTTTTGGAGAGGGAGGAAGATGTCGATGAAGAAGAATTGGGAGATTCAATTTTGAGATCAGAATTCGACAGGGCTTTGAAAGAATTGGAAAATAATAAAGCGCCAGGAATAGATGGCATAAGTGTGGACCTCATCAAAACCTCCAGTCAAAGAACTCGTGACGCAACTGTTTGGATTGGTCAGAGATATGTACGAAGGAGGAGAAGTACCGTAAGATTTCCAGATGAGTATAATGGTCGTCATTCTGGAAAAACAAGGAGCAGACAAATGCGAGAACTGCAGAACGATTGGTTTAACTTCACATGCCTCGAAAATACTGACAAACATCATATACAGGAGAATAGAGAATAGAATAGAGAGTAGATTAGCAGAAGATCAGTTTGGTTTCAGGGAAAAAAGGGGAACGCGGGGAGCAATATCAGCACTTCGAACAGTGGTAGAGAAAAGTCAAGAGTTGAAAAAGTCTGTGTATATAGGTTTCGTTGATATACAGGAAGGATTTGATATTGTTGATTGGGAGGAAATGTTCACGATTTTGAAGAAGGAAGGAATTCATTTGAAGGATAGGAGAATAATATATGAATTATATGAGAATCAAAACGCAATAATAGAAATAGAGGGTCAAAAAAGAGAAGCACAAATTGAAAGAGTTGTGAGAAAAAGATGCTCACTATCGCCATTGATTTTCAATTTGTATATAGAAGGAGCAACGAAGTGAAGGAGCAAGCGCAATTGAAATCACAGATTCAAGGTGAAAATGTAAGCGTGCTGAGATTTGCGGATAACATATTAGCTACGAGTGGTGCTGAGTTAGAAAATAATCTCAACAAGATGGAAACAATATTACCAGCAAACTGTTGTATGAATATAAATGAGGAGAAGACAAAATTCATGATTTGGACAACAGCGAAAATATCAAGAAGAACGAGAATCAAAATTGATGCAGAGAGAATTCAGCAAGTGAAGGAATTTAACCTTTCAACGCCCAGAAGTGCAAGAATTTTTGTTCACTCTCAAGCTGTAATTTCATTGACTAAAGCTCAGGAAATTTTTATCAAATCATGTATTTCCTGTGTAGTTTTTTTACTCTTCCCGAATCTGCAATCAGAATTTGAGATATTTCAATAATATTCAACAATATCGAAAATATTCGAAAATTTGGATACTTTGGAAATGTATTGTCCATTGATGAAATAATGGCGAAATCTTATGCTCGGACTGTTCTGGAGCAATTCATTCGGGGCAAGCCAATAAGGTTTGGCTTGAGATCCTGGGGACTCTGTTCTGCGGACGGATATTTGTTGGATTTCGTACTGCGGGAAAAATTCATCTGTGGGAAATCAAATGCCCAAATGCGCGTTGGGAACTCGAGTGTTATTATATCTGCTGGACAAAGTCCTCAACACTGTAGGTCGAAAAGTACCTTTATATCATCCCTACATGGACAACTTGTATACCAGTTTGGATCTTTCCTTACATTAGAAATTGCTTCGTCTCCGTTTCACTGGCACAATGATGGAAAATAGAGTCGAGGAGAAAAATATGATTGACAACAAATGTCGAAGAGGTACATTCGCAGTGGAGCACGAAACGAAGTGGGATGAATTATATCATTATTCTTGCCTCTAAACAGGTTTCCATAGCTTCCACAGCAGCGGGGGTGACACTCCTTTTACCGTCGAGGAAATTTAGTGAAGGAGAGAAGTCGGAAATTGAAATACCTCTTCCTAATGCTTTTCACCTCAATAACCGATTCATGGATGGAGTTGATGTAGACGATGGCCACTGTAATAATTTTTTTGCCATGTGGGGCATTCCACGTCAAGTGTTCCCACTTGAAAATATTGTTGTTCCTCATTTTAATGAAACTTGGTGGAAGTGTTGTACTGCTAGAGTACGTAATTTATGTGGAAGGGTGAGAGAAAATCTGCACGGGTTGCCGAGATACAGGGGCCCAGAGTTTGAACATTTTTCGTGCTGGCTCGTTTCATTCAAATTTCTACACAATGACAAAGGAGATGATTTAAATAATCAGGTGATGATTTTCATCAGATTTCCTCCGTACCTCCCGATGAAAATATTCACAATTACGTAAAATAAGTTTTTATTAGGAAAAATTCAATTTGCAAAATATTTCCGCGATTTTCGGGTCATGGGGCATTTTTGAGATTTTTTCAGCTGAGATGGGAAGAAAGCTTGACTTTTTCCCTATGAAAATATGTAGGACATGAGACTGGATGGGGATCAGAAGTGGGTGAATAAAAGACTTGAACAACGCAGGAACCCTGGATTGTTCCAGGAAAGTCAACACGCGAGGAAGCAAGCTGAGTCAAGGGTTTGAAAATCTCGCAAGACTATGTAAAATAATCAATTCCATACATCTATTTCATCGAAAACGACTCGCGAAACAATACAAATGACATCAATTGGTCATCAATTGACCATTGAAATTAGTCTGTATCACAGAGTTTCTTAATGAATCACCTCAATGGAAAAATGAACATGAATCCAACTAGGGAAAAAGGAAGAAAATAATTCGCCCAGTATATTCCTTTCAATACCATTTAATAACAGTTTACTCTTCACCAATAGCTTACTTCATTCCTTCACTCGATGAAGAAATTTCCTTAAACTCTTCAGAAAATGAAAATCTTTTCAAAATCAACGTGGTTTCTGATGAGGCAACAAAAGAGTGGTATTTTTGTGTCCCTGGTATAGTTTTTGATTGATCGAACCGAATTTTCAACGTGTTCGTTGCTTTGTCATGATGTTCTTTGGAACTGAAAAACACTGCGGTTTCTGACAGTTTTTTTTTCGCCCAATCATACAGAGTTCTTGCGTCCAAAATTTGATCACTGGATGATGCTTGTAAGCTTGCACGAGCAGCAAGTCTTTCCAAATTACCTCCTATACCGTTACATGGACCTTTGCCATGGGCCGTCGTATGGAAATGCCATTCAGCTAATATACCGTAATTTTCTTCGTGATACAGGAGATTTCGAAAATTGTACCTATTCTCAAAATGTTGCGCAGCCCCGTCAGTGGAGTAACAGATTTTTTTGGGTACAAAATTCTGGTGAAGATGATCAATTGAAATTTTCTGAAACTCATGAGCTGCAACAGTTTCATGTTTGAGATTATCAGACAAAATAGCCATACTGAAGTCATATTGAAGTATATCAAATATCATGAATATCGTCACTTGATCATTGTTCCAATCAAACGAGTGTGTCACGTTTCGTGCTACGAAGGCATGATTTTCAGCGAAATCACACGAAACAACAAATTCTCCTCCCTGTGAAGTTTGTTTGAGGTGTTTCAAAAATAAGGACTGCTGTTTGGCGATGAAAGAATGTGGTTCAAGTTTAAGGATGGAGTCACATAATTCTTCTACAAAATCTTCTGTATCGACCATTTGGGTACGCAATGTGCTCCTATCAGTTTGTTGCCAAGACTGATACTGTATGCTCTCGATATAATCCTCCGCCAAGAGCGATCGTAAGAACACTGAACGATTCTATACCAGGGCACTTTCTACACTCATTGAAATGACATTTCGGAGTTGGATCATTACATGAAACATAGCTGAAAATGTCGTTATAATTAGCAAAAGGAAATGCAGTACCACGGGTTATTTCTTCAAAATCAACGGCACTCAGCATTGAATTGATATTTTCATGATGCACGCACACACATACTGTATCAGTGACACTGGGCCCCGCAAGAACACAATTACGGGGTCGAATTCCAGCGAATTTTGGAAAACTGATTCCAACTTCTGAATTCTGATTTCTGAAATTATGGTATAACTCGGTTAGATTATATAAAACTAATCTTCTCTGGACGTGTTTCCGAGATCCATCAGCTTTCTTCATTGATACGAATTCTTTCATTCCTGGCATGATACGGCTATTATCATGATCAAGATAAAAAGCATTGACGAGAATCCCAACATCATTGGCTAAGGGTTTACCTTTCTTGGGATTGGGAGATGTCAAGATACCAAGTTCATTAACTAAATGTTGGGCTTTCCTAACCTGACGTTCTGATGCACCGAATTCGGATGCTAATCTCCTACGGCTCCATGACTTTGGTGCAAGAGTCAAGAGCAGTACTTTTTCTAAGATACTCTTTGATTGTTGGAATTTTTCTTTGATTTGATCCAACACCTCCACTGCGTGTTCATGTTGCTCAATGGTACAAATTTTATCGCATTTGCTCAGTGGTGAAGTTGATGGAGGAAAGAAAGTTGGATCGTGCTGCGCTGGTCCATCATTCACATAGTCGTTCTGGGAAATAATGAACTTCGTTGAAAATTCAATGTTCATTATCATCACACATTTTTGTTGAGAAATCGATAACTAATTGATGACTAAATTGTAGGGGGAATCGGGACTAATCCGGGTCTTTCCACTTCTCAATTCATGAATAATTACGTGGGTATTCGAGGGTATGGAACCCACTGCATTATGTAATTGATCAAATTTGCTATCTGATGATGTGCGATACTTGTAGAAAATATTGAATTTTGTTTATCAAGCATGCGATTGAAAAAATGGTAACGGAGTTGCCCCGATCTCTCCTACTTTTCATATGCATCTGATGAGGCAAAGTTCTTTCTTCCGTTTCATCATTGAACAAATACAAGGTTCATAAAAACATTCGATTACGAATTTTCGAATGAATTTATTGAGAAAAAAAATTACCTCCATCGTATCATCTATATCCAAATCCATAGAATCAGCTAGTATTAGCAAAGGCGACATGTAAGGAATTGCTATCATTTTTTTTCTACACGAGCCGCGAATTTTTGCATCTCTTGGCATATAAATGGATTTCTTTTGTAGATTTGATGGAATTTTGCTCAAATCTCGAGATTTCGAATGACAAAACTCATCAGAAGGATTGCAACCACGATTTTGGAAGCTCCTTCTCTCCATATTTGCAATGTGCACAAGAATATGTTAACATGTGCCGTTAGATAAACGTACCACCAGATCAATGAACGAACAAAAAAAACACTGCTGGGCATGCGGAACATGCCCCAAAAACAAAGTGCACCGGATTGAAAGTGTTGTTTTGTTTACATCCATTGAACTTCTTTCCGTCAACGTGTTCGTTCACATTGATTTCGATCTCGTTTGATCTATTCCCAAATATATTCAAGCTACACAGTGAGAGGCAGCTATTCCCTTATATCGTGTAATTTTAACGTCAATGTAATGAACAATTGAGGTCACTTCAATTCTTTTACGGATTATTGCTGACAAGATGAATGGGTATTCTTGTCGTATGCGGTCTACGTAGGTCCTTGGATTGTCGTATGCGGTCTACCGGGGTAGACCGCATGCTGCAGTGCATACGGTTGCTGTATGTGGTCTACCCCGGTAGACCGCAAGCTGCTTACTATATGCTTCTTGTATGGGGTCTACCCTGAGCAGAGTGCATACGATAAGGGTGAGGATTGTATTATGCGGTCTACCCCGGTGGGTGGGAAACGATCTCGATAAACTGCAGCATGCGTGATGAAAAGCAGTTCGAGTGCAGATAAAAATGCAGAGAAATAACAGTCTGGTACTTATGTGGAAGCACCGAAACTTGCTGAAATTTGAGTGGAGCAGGAGAATGAGAGGAATAGTGAAAAGGAAATGTTCCACAGAAATGAAAATAAATGGAAGAGAAAAAGAGAAAGAATAACGTTATCTACGACCCGAATGGCAGCACATTGTACATCAAAGTGTTGGTACAAGAAGTACCTTGAATCTCACGACGTTATGAATGAAACAGTAAATATGTAGGAAACGTACGCGCGTGTATTCAATGAATTTTCGACAACTACGTGTATGTGCGTACGTGTGCGTGTGAAGAATTTTCATCACAAACCGTTAGTCTCTTTTGAATTAAGTGAGAGTCAGGTATCAGTTCGGTTGTTACTTATAGCAGTCGTGTCTGGAATACGTGTCCAGGAGCCGATGAAATGTGTCAAGTAGTTTCCATTTCAGTTCCTGCAGTTCGTTTTCTGTACTACTTGCCTGCTTCTTTTCCTATGCTTTGCCGCTTTCTCACGGTAGACCCCATACAATAGTCGTTACGGAAGCACCTTGCGGTTTGCCCAGGTACACCCCATACTGCAACCGTCACCGTTGTCGTATGCACTCTATTTAGGGTAGACCTCATACAAGAAGCATATAGTAAGCACCTTGCGATCTACCGCAGTAGACCGCATACTGCAACCCTATGTGGGGCAGTATGCGGTCTACTCCGGTAGACCGCATACGACAAGAATACCGATGAATGTATGTAATCAATTGAAGTGAATCACGAAAGTATTCGAATGCTCTCAAATCAGATGTTCAGCATTGAAAAAGTACGGGTTACATCCTGTATTTTAGAACACTCCCATTTTTGTAGTAACATATAAGTACCACAATAATAAACCTACAATTTGAAGGATAAACAATGATGTAAACAACAGTTATGAGACATTCCTTCATAACATCACTTAATCGAACGTCACAAAAGTATTGAAACGATCCGAATTTCATTGGCAAAACAATCTTTAATCACAATAAAATATGAACATAGACTCGCTCAGTCGTTGTTAGACACTTCCTTCGAGTGTTAGTACAAAAGATGAGAAGATTTCAAAATCTATATCAATTAGGTGTCCAAAGAAATCAGAGACAAGTATGAGCGACCGAAAATTTATACCCAAGTGGTATAATGAAGGTGAAAGCTATTGTGAAATTGCTGAATTGTTAGGGAGAAGTGAATCTACCATTTGCTACATCATCAAAGAATTCAAAACTACCGGAATTCTTCAGAATAAGGTTCGTTCTAGTCGATCCAAGAAATTAACGAAACGGGAGGGGAAGCTAATTGTTCGTGAAATCCGAAAAGACCCGTTTATTTCTGCCCCAAAACTTGCTACCTTAGTCGCTGATAGTTTTGAAAAGCATGTTCATCCTGAACTTTGTCGAAGAATCCTCCGTAAAAATGATTTTCATGGTCGTATTCCTTGGAAGAAACCGTTTATCAGTGGAATGAATAAGCAGAAGAGACTGAATTTCGCTAAAAAATATGTTAACAAGGATCAAGATTTCTGGAATCGTGTTATTTCCTCTGACGAGAGCAAATTGATTATATTTGGATCAAATGGGTGTCGTAGAGTTTGGAGAGAAGCGAACAAGGAGATGGATCTCAAAAACCTACGACCAACTGTGAAACATGGCGGTGGTTCGATGATGGTGTGGGGATGTATGGGAGCCAATGGTGTTGGAAATCTCGTCGTTATTGATGGCATTATGGATAAATATAAATATTCACAAATACTGAAAGACAATTCGAAACAAAGTGCTGGAAAATTAGGCTCATTGGACAATTTCGATTTTCAACAAGATAATGACCCGAAACACACCGCACATATTGTGAAACAATATATCATATATAACGTTCCGCATATCTTGGAAACACCTCCTCAAAGTCCGGACATCAACCCTATTGAGCATTTGTGGGGAGGAATCGGCAGAAAACTGAGGAAATGTAATATTACCTCCAAAGAAACTCTAAAAACTGACATTTTTCAAGTGGACAAATATTAAAAAAAGCATCACTGAAAATTTGGTGGGAAGTATGCAACGACGTTTACAAGCTGTGATAAGTGCTCATGGTCGGCCAACAAAGTATTGAAAGTCGATTTTTTTGTTTAAACAATGATATTATTATTACGATTGAGTATCGTTCGAATACTGTTGTGGCGTTCATTTAGCCAATGTTATGAAGGAATGTGGTTCGAGGATTGTTCAAATTATTGGATACCCTTCAAATTTCATGTTCATTATTGTGATACTCACATATGACTACACAAATAAAAACATATCGAAATCCATGATGTAACCCGTTCTTTCTTAATGTTGAACATTTGATTTGAGAGCGTTCGAATACTTTCGTGATTCACTGTATATTACATAGTCTTATAAGATTTTCAAGCCCTAACTCAGTTTGCTTCCTCGCGTGTTGGCTTCCCTGAATTAATCCAGCGTTCCTGCGGTGTTCAAGTTCTTTATTCACCCACTCCTTATTCTCATCCAGTCTCATTCCCTACATATTTTCCAAATTGAATTTTTCCTAATAAAAACTTATTTCACGTAATTGTGAATATTTTCATCGGGAGGTACGGAGGAAATCTGATGAAAATCATCACCTGATTATTTAAATCATCTCCTTTGTCATTGTGTAGAAATTTGAATGAAACGAGCCAGCACGAAAAATGTTCAAACTCTGGGCCCCTGTATCTCGGCAACCCGTGCAGATTTTCTCTCACCCTTCCACATAAATTACGTACTCTAGCAGTACAACACTTCCACCAAGTTTCATTAAAATGAGGAACAACAATATTTTCAAGTGGGAACACTTGACGTGGAATGCCCCACATGGCAAAAAAATTATTACAGTGGCCATCGTCTACATCAACTCCATCCATGAATCGGTTATTGAGGTGAAAAGCATTAGGAAGAGGTATTTCAATTTCCGACTTCTCTCCTTCACTAAATTTCCTCGACGGTAAAAGGAGTGTCACCCCCGCTGCTGTGGAAGCTATGGAAACCTGTTTAGAGGCAAGAATAATGATATAATTCATCCCACTTCGTTTCGTGCTCCACTGCGAATGTACCTCTTCGACATTTGTTGTCAATCATATTTTTCTTCTCGACTCTATTTTCCATCATTGTGCCAGTGAAACGGAGACGAAGCAATTTCTAATGTAAGGAAAGATCCAAACTGGTATACAAGTTGTCCATGTAGGGATGATATAAAGGTACTTTTCGACCTACAGTGTTGAGGACTTTGTCCAGCAGATATAATAACACTCGAGTTCCCAACGCGCATTTGGGCATTTGATTTCCCACAGATGAATTTTTCCCGCAGTACGAAATCCAACAAATATCCGTCCGCAGAACAGAGTCCCCAGGATCTCAAGCCAAACCTTATTGGCTTGCCCCGAATGAATTGCTCCAGAACAGTCCGAGCGTAAGATTTCGCCATTATTTCATCAATGGACAATGCATTTTCAAAGTATCCAAATTTTCGAATATTGTTCCAAAACACATACATTATAGTACGACTACGCCAAGCTCTGTCATCGCTGTTTTGATCTTCTGGTTTCGAATATTTTAGATGAGACTTCATATTTTCAAATGTATTACGTGACATACCAGATTTCACCATTCGGCAAGATAAAATGGGATCAGTTGACCAATAATCTGTTTGGTATCTTCTCTCATTGAATGCAGACAGAATAATAATTCCTATGAAGATGTCTAATTCAGATCTTGTTGAATCTCAACCATTCATTCTAGTTGATTCGATAATAATGTTTTCAATTTCTTCAGGAAAGAATGTCTCAAATAATTCAACACGGCTCAGATTTCGAATTTCCTGCCTATCCACATCAGACAAGAGCACTTAATTTTCCACATTATTGGTCTATCCATTCATAAACATGATCCTTCTCCAATTTAGATTGATCGTCTGTGTAATGTTTGGGAGCTTCTGTATACGTAATTTCAGGTAGTGTATGATCTGAGGATTCGATATCAGAATCATCGCTGTCATCGGAACTACCAGAATCGTCAGGATTTGGCATCAGAACAGTATCATCATAGTGACCAGAAGAACACTGTCTTCCAAGAAGACTAGAATGAGTCTTGGATGACTTACGACGTTTTGGTTTCATTCCGCAGACCGAATGTAAAGCTGGTTCTTGGAATATTCAAGAAAGGTCAGCGATCGTTATCTTCTTCAAAACAGGAGTAATAGACTTATTGGAAACAAGTGACCCAAAGAACCGCGAAAAAATGATTCCTCACTGGGTGTCCGTGATTATGATACTAACTGGTTCATGTCAGGAAATACAATTCATGAAGATGGTAGGAATGAATTAGGCGAAGGAGGAGGAGATTATGTGAGAGAAACACAATAGCGGAACTCAACCTTCTATTGATACAAATGCCTTGATTGGAAAAATGTGATGTAACACGACCACTACACTGGAAAAAAGCAGTATAATCATAGAAATATACCCAAATGGTTGAAAGCTTCATGATTGCAGTTATTCCAGAAACTTGTCATTTCCTAGATGAAGAAATCAAGGTTACATGAATCTAATCGTGATAACCAGATGAAACGATCAAACCCAAAATCAACTATGAGAGTTTCTTGTGGTCACCAGAATTTTTTCCAGTGTAGTCAGTTGAACTGTTGAGAAAATATGTTCTCACATATTACAATAATTCCCTCCCAAACCCCCAAATTCTTGGGGCAATTCAGCCATGTTTCAAGTTGATTTCGAACAAACCAAACTTGGGAATATATATAATGCAATGGATATTCACCGACTAGGCGCAGAAACGATTCATCGAGCTAAAATTCATCACTGCAATTTTGAACCCTTGTCAATAAGCATGCGAAATCATGGAGGAATAGTGGGGAAGGGAATAAAACCCATGGATTTCAATCAAATCAGGCCGCCATATTGGATCCGTCGTTTTGGGAAATACATACTCCAATATACAATATATATTTATTGTTTAGACCAACAGATCTTTACAATGGAGTTACAGGATTGACAGCATCCATTCATATAGTGATGTTTGATTTTTATCATGAAATAATAATTGATTCGATTCCAATATTAAATGGTATTACCAAACTTTTCAAAGAAAGAGTAGATTTTTCATACACGCCATTTATCTGGATTTTCCAATATTTCGAACCGAGTTCCCTTTTCATCCCGATGATTGCGCATTCCTCAAAACGTAACAGCTCTTTTTTCCCGGAGGGAGTCTTCAAGGTCTGATATGTAGAGCGCAAACAGTAAAGGGCTCAAAATTTAACCTTGAAGCACTTCTTCGGTTACATCGATGGGTCTAGTGATCCCAGAGTGAGTTTTTACTGAGGCAGATGCTTTGGAATATAAATTCGCCAGTATCCTAATGAATTTGGATCCACTACCCAAAGATTGAAGTTCATTCCACGAGAAGGAGTGACTTATCGAGTCGAAGGCTCTTTGAAAATCTACGAAAAGCGCAAAGACTTTTCCCTTTGGTCGATGAAGACGTATTTGTATAATTGAGTTCAAGGTAAATAAGTTATCTACGCAACCCCTTGCGGTTCGAAATCCAGATTGCCATTCTGGCAATCGGTTTGTGCTTCCACACCATTTGACTATTCTTGCATGCAGTATTTGAGTGAACACCTTAGCAATTGTATTCGCTAAAGGTATGCATCTATAGTTGGATGGGTCATTTTTTTCTCCTTTTTTATGAATCATTCTAATATGTATATCAGCCCATGATTTCGGAACCGCTTCCTCTTGAATGATACGATTGAGAAACGAGTTCAGGTACAAAATCCAATTCTGGGGTAGTTGTGACAAAAATTTAGATCTAATTTTGTCTGCACCGGGAGATTTGCCTCTCTTTATTTTTCGCAAACTGGAAGTCATTTCCTCAGTTGTTAAAGGATCATATGATAATAAGTTCCTGTCGTTGATGAGCCGACTTATTTCAAACAATTCTCGTGGAGGATACAGAGGGGAGAGATAATTCTCCCATGTACAGTTATCAATACAATCCCGAGTTCGATTTTGAAATCTATATCTGTTCACAATCTTCCAAAACGAGTTGGAATCACTTACAGATGCGAGTTGATTTATAGTTGCCTGTTTGTATTCAGGACGCTTGAATTACACTGATCGCTTATACTCTTGTTTCTCTTTCAAATACATTGAAAGAATTTCAGAGTTAAAATTACATTTTTCGTATTCTCTCAACAGGGAGTTCATTTTCGATTTATGAAGTGAACATTCCGTGTCGTACCAAGGTCTGCGAGATTGTTTCTTTTTTGTTCCTGTAAAATACATTCGCAGGAAGTGCGAATAATGATATTCATTAAGTTAGTATTCATTTCATCTACGGTACCGGTTATATGAGCCACATTTGAGGAAGCTTGTATGACTTCTCGATACATTGAAGTGAGTTTTGGATTCCAGATTAAAATGAATTCCGTTGATGTCGAGGTCTCTTCATACGAGGAAAATTTCAGAGTTATAGCTATCGGAAAGTGATCGAATAATGTTGTTATATGAAGTACCTCCAGATTATCAACGTTTATCAGGGCATCGAAGTTACACCATACAAGATCGATCGTTGAGGAACCTCTGACACGGTGGAAAGTATATTGCGCCGGTACATCCCCAGTACATCTGCCATTGAGAAGTACAAAGTTGTTGCTTTCCATAGTATCTACCCATGTTCGCCCTCTAAGATTGAGTACGGGGTCTAATGAGGATCTTTCTGTATGAATATCCAGGGTACTCGGCAGTATATTGCTATCTAATTGATTACTATCAGCAACTCTCGCATCAAAGTCACCACCAAGAATAATTGTACATGTAGGATATTCATTATTGATTGAATTGATTGTGTCTGAAAATTGTCCTATGGAATGATCAAAATCTGAGAGTGGATTGCAATAAACAAGGCCAATGATGGTGCTGAATGATCGATTACACAGGTCAACATTCGATCTACGCTGGAACACCAGAACTGAGGTGGATACCTACAAGTTTTGGGGGGCGGAGATTACGATTCCTGGATCCATATGACCCCATCACGTCAGGATCAAGGTCAAATCAAGGTCTCACATCTCAAATCGGAAGATATAATTTTTTTGGCCCCAGATTTCGAACCAGCGGGAAGTTTTACATCCAAATACACTTTGACATTCAGCTAAAAGTGGTATTTGCAGGGATCACTTCAGTCTTGTCCTTCGAAGCTGACTCTTATGACGAGCGAGAGTAAATCGTTTATATTGAAGTTGAACAGATCTTGGAAGACAGAGAATTCGAAGAAAAACATTTGACCTGCAGATGACCTCTTTATGACCTGCAGATATCAGCTCGATTGGATTATAAGAATTTATCAAGATTTAAAATTTCCCGGCCGTTCAGGATCCGGGATTGGAAAAAATTATATCCTTTGATGTGAAGATGTTTGTCCTCAATTTGACCCTGATTCTGACGTGAAAGAGGCATATAGTTCCCGAAATTGTGATCTGCGACCGCAAAAACATAGAAGTCAACCAATCCAAGACCCTGCCTAGCCAATATCAGAGAAGATATTCGAAAAAAGGATTTTACCTACATATGACCTTCATATGACTTGCAGATATAATTTTAATTTGAATGGAGAAATGTATTTGGATGTAACATTTCCCGCTGGTTCGGAATCCGGGGCCAAAAAAATTATATCTTTCGATTTGAGATGTTTGACCTTGATTTGACCTTGATCCTGAAGTGATGGAGTCATATGGACCCAGGAATCGTGATCTCCGACCCACAAAACGTAAAAGTCCACTAATACAAGAGCCTGTTTAGCCTAATATCGAAAAAAGGTTCAAAAACAGGATTTTACCTACATATGACCTTAATATGATCTGCGAATACCACTTTTATCTGAATGTGTATTTGGATGAAAAATTTCCCGCTGGTTTGGAATCCGGGTCCAAAAAAATTATATCTTTCGATTTGAGATGTTTGACCTTGATTTGACCTTGATCCTGACGTGATGGGGTCATATGAACCCAGGAATTCTGATCTCCGACCCCCAAAACTCATAGGTACCCACTCCTGTTCTGGTGTTCCAGCGTAGATCAAATGTTGACCTGTGTTATTAAAATTAACAAAAATATAGTCAGAAGATAAATGTTGGATTTTAGCTTGAAAAAAGATGTCGTTGTGACATATCAAAAGACCATTTACACCCCTTACTGCTGGACTGAAGATGATTTCCAAGTTCCAACGGTCTTGCGGGAAAGAATTCGGATCAGCCACCAGCCAGGATTCGCAGATGCAGTAGATGTCCATTTTGGAGGAAATATTTTCGATATCATTGAGGTTGGAGATTCCATGCGCGTTCCAAAATAAAATTGTGTGTTGGATTGGGTGTGAGGTTGGTTGCTACTGCTCGTCTGCTGCTGATTCCATTGAAGAAGGTTGTTTGTTGTTAGAAAAAAAGTAATCGAAAGTTGAATTCGTTTTTGATTTCTCCTGTTTTCTCTTCTTATCATGGAGGTTTAGTTTCGAGTTTTTTGTTCGACTCCTTTCGCGACTCGCACTGGATATTGTTGGGAGATTTGAACAAGAGCTGCTTGGGCTCTCATTCCCGTCTTTTTCCATCAATCTTTTCCCACTCCGCATTGCAGCTTGTGTACAAGTTTTTGTGCAGTTAGTAGATCATATGAGGTGTTGTTATGAATTAGTTTATTTCCTCCGAGAATTGAGTTTTTTCCCATAGATTTCAGCTCTCCCTGAGTTTTACGAAGAATTTTTCGGTTTTCCCTTTCTTTTGGAAATACATCATTGGTAATGTTGTATTTGAGTTTACGAAAGTTTGGAACACATTCAAAGATTTTTCTTTCCAAATGAGCGTGAGTGAAAGATACAAGTATAGGACGCTTCCCTTGTTTATTTCCAAGTCGTTTGACATCGTCAATGTTTACCTGCACAATGTTTGTGTCGGCTTTCTTGAATATCTCGAACACTGACTTCAATAAATCCTCGTTGATCACGGGGGTATCCGGGGAGTTATATAATATCAAATTCTTTTCTCTGCTTTTATTTCTTAGAAAACCCACTCCTCCAGACAATTCTTTGATTTGTTTCTGAAGATTCGCGCAAGTCTTTTCGTATGTTGTACACTTCTGTTGATAGTCAGAGACTTCCGCAGATTTTCATTCGAAACAATTAGCGTATTAGTGGTCACCTTTAATTTGTCTAATTTGTCTTAGACTTAACGTTCTTCACTTCTTTTTCCCAACTCAATAAGATTGACTTCAGTTCTTCTTTAGTGGTCAGATTGATGTAAATGAAAGTTTGAATGATTTCATATATCAACTAACTTTGATCGGTTATTATTATGTTATGAATGGTATTACCGAACTTGAGAGCGAAAACACAACACGTCTGCACAGTTTGACTGCCAATACTGAACTCTCAAATACATGCTCCAATCAGTGCTCTCTATCGCACAATGGTAAACCAAGTGATCATACAAAAACATGGGGGAATAGCGAAAAAGGAACGGAAATCCATGAATTCCAACCAAATCTGGATGCCATCTTTGATTCGCCATTTTGGAAAATACATACTTCAATCAATGTTCCCTATTACAAAATGGAAAACCAAGTGATCATACAAAAACATGGGAAAATAGCGAGAAGGAAACGAAAACCCATGAAATTCAACCGAATCGGGCCACCATATTGGATCCGCCAGTTTGGAAAATGATAAATTTGTCACGAACAGGTTCCTCACACATGCACATGTATGATTGAGTGACGAAGAACATATGAAAAACATATTTTCCGAGTACAGGTTTTGGCAAATACCGAATTCATACCTCTTTTGCCGCCATTTATGCCATATCCTGGCCGCCATCTTGAGGTTTGAATTCCACCATTGGAGACTTTTGTTAGTCCAACTATTTTATGCACCAATAGTTGAGCTTCTTCGTTACTCTCTACACTGTACTGACATGAAAACGTGGATTCAAAAACAATAACGTTCAATTTTTCACGTTCCCTTTGATTAAAAACGTCATATTGGATTTTTATGTGAAATATCTCAGATCCTGATTGCAGATTCGGAGAGAGCACAAAAAAATACACAAGAAATACATGTGTAGATAAAAATTCCCTGAGCATTAGTCAATGAAATTACAGCTTGAAAATGAACAAAAATTTTTGAACTTTTGGGCGTTAATGGGTTGAATATCTAGGAGGCATAATTACAGGAAACGGTATAAGCGAAAGAGATATAAGAGCAAGAATAGCACAAGGGACACAGGCTTTCCACCAAGAGAAACAGTTACTGTGTTCGAAGAATATTAGCTCAGCAGTAAGGAAGAAATTCTTGGAGAGTTACGTTTGGAGCACAGCATTATATGGTTGCGAAAGTTGGACAATTGGAAAAACGGACCAACGAAGGCTTGAAGCTTTCGAAATGTGGTGTTATAGAAGGATGCTTATAGTAAAGTGGATAGAGAGAGTGAAAAATGAAAAAGTACTTGAGAAGGTAAATGAAAAGAGAAGTCTTTTGAGACAGATCGTGGAAAGAAGAAGTAATCTGATAGGACACACATTAAGGCATGATAGCTTATTGATGACAATATTGGAAGGAAAAATGAATAGTGGAACTCGAAGAGGTAGACCTAGATTGAGTTATATGAAGCAAATTATACAAGATAAGGGTTGTCGTAGATATGCAGAAATTGAACGGTCAGCGGATCATAGGCAGGGTTGGAGGATTTCATCAAACCAGTCATAACACTGATTACTTCATGATGATGATGATGATGACCACGATGATGGAAATCGTGATGAAATGAATTCTTTCCTGATGGAAGAATCCACCGCAAAACCTAAGAGGTCTTTTCCCTCCCCGAAATCCCCTCGTGTCTCAAAAGTTCCAAAACATCGAGAAATTCTAATTGGCACATCCTCGGCCCCTTCTCCTATATTGAAATGAACGCCGTGATAGGAAATAACATTACCGGGTGAACCCCAGAATACATTTCTATCACTGAAGTTCGAATTCAATTCAAATTTTGATAATTTTGTGATCAAATTGGATAAAACATTTAACAAAAAGATTTCCTTCCTAATCTCACGCTAATTTTTCTATAAACTCAAGAAAAATGTTTGATCGTATCCATTTTTTCTTTAAATGTATTCACACGACACATCCACGCACTGACACTACACATGAATAGAACACCCTCTTTTGTGGATATATTCACATGCATTACAATATGAACAGTGAGTAAGAATTAATTCTGAAACGATATCCTTCCCCAGGTATAAAAAGGAACAACAGACGAGACGATTTGGTGTTCTCCTTAATAACATTTATCGCAAGTTACAGAAACCTGAAGGACACGTAACAACCTCTAGCGCTCGACATTCCTGCATCAGAAAGTCAAGCAATTGTTTCAACGTTGGCAATTCGTAACCTTCTGAGGAGGTTTGCCATTCTCTGTTAGTGGTAGAGTCCAGTTTGGACACCAAAAGGTATACTAAAATGTCATCCCAATTATCGACCGGACGTTTTAAGGATGTCAGAGCACGAGTATGTTCATGTGTATGATCGATCAATTTTCTCAAATCATCAACGTCTTCCTTAGTCATACGCGGTAATTCAATTATCTCCCTTATGTGAGTTCGCACGACGACCATTATTATTATTGTCTTTTCTACCACAAGTTCCAAGCTACCTGATAATTTTCGTCAGACAGCTCCAAAGCACGAATCACAGTCGCCGTGTCACCCGTCAGAGAGGACTGAAGATATTGAAATTTTTGCGTACTGTTCAGTGAATAGTTATTATGAATCATTGAAGGATGAACGTTCGAAAACGGCAGCCAATCTTCGTATTCACCTGAAAATGTGGGCAAGTTCAGCTTGAGAAGTCTAACATGAAGGAGTTGTTCACGATCCACAACATTCCGGTTTGAATTCACGACCGCATCTGATCCGGAAGCAACGACCTTGACATTGAGTGACTGTCTGTTAAAAAACACTCGTAATTTTGCGGGGATCTCGTAATAAACCTTCCCCATCGCAGCTCTATCGTCTTCATCGTTCTCCTCGCTCAATTTCCTCATCTGGGAATGAACTTTATCGTATTCCTCCCAAATTCGCTCACCTCTCTCTACGCACTTGTAACTGGGCAATTTGTTCTACCGTCAGATTTTCGATTGATTCGACATGAGTTTTGATTTTGGTGCATGAGGATTTTATCATTCTTCGTTGTTTTGTCAACGTTCCAACTCTTGCGAGCACTTCCGGATTAGGATC
Organism: Gonatopus flavifemur; assembly: GCA_018340375.1. NCBI lineage: Eukaryota > Metazoa > Arthropoda > Insecta > Hymenoptera > Dryinidae > Gonatopus > Gonatopus flavifemur. Next base: position 1,722,573 of record JAFFJZ010000035.1, on the reverse strand, counting down.
AGCCATTGTAAGAGATCAATTCAGTACAAATTCAACCGAACAAATAAAATCCAGAGTTCTATAAACAGCTTCGAACGATATAAATCATTATTTGTCACAACGCAAATGATTTAACAAACTTCTAACGTATCGAGTCTACATCGATTGTATCCGATTTCGATTGTAGTTTTCGCTTGAATGAGAAACTAGCAAGAAAACTTAGGAACACTTCGAGTGTGGTTATTTGATTAACTCTTCATTTCATAATGACCTTTGCTCGCAACATAAACGAGTTATAATCGGTTCAATTCACTAACATCGTTCAATTCTCAATCAACTACACGAATGACATGATCTAAAGTGAAACCTAATTCTCATAAATAGCACTCATAATAATACTAATGAAAGAAAAACGAGAGCTACCGTTTGTGATTAATATAAAATCGAATGATAATTCCTCTCTTATGTATAGTATGCTATGAAGAAACAAATTATATTGATGTGATTGAATTGAACGGAGAACATCAAAATAAATAGAAGAGTGAAGAATACGTGAAATGAGCTCGTCTGACCTGCGCTTGTAGACATATATTCCCTATGTATCAAATAAACACGCTATGATGAATCGCAGTCGCCCTCTACATAGCGTCTAGTCGGAGCTTGTAATCTTCCGCTGCACGTCAATGGTAACTTGTACCTCTCAACGCTCCTTATGAAGCTGGATCAGAATCTTCAATTCCGTAGACTGCTCACTATGGCGTATGTCGTTTCATATCGAAACTCTCGGAATGCTGGATTATAGCGATTCGAATTCCGGTCTTAATGATTTCCAGCAGTCAAGGTCTTCTAGAAACGTTGATACTAGAACTTTTCCGCTGTAGGAAAATGCTGTCGTGCATGAATGCTGACTCGTGTAGTCTTAATCACAGCGATTATTTTGAACAATCGATGACGCGTGAGAGCGTCCACACTGCACAAATCCGATCGGAAACAGTTATTGTACAGCTTTTAAGTTCTGATTGCGATATGTCATACACAAGCTGAACGTTACTGAATGTATGTCACGATGTCTCGACTCCTTTCTAAATTCCGACAACGATTCGATTACACGATCGAGAAACGTACGCATTTGTTTATCGCGAATGTTGATTACGAATATAGTTTTTTGATCAATCTATCACGCTTCTGTCTGCAAACAATTATCCGAATTGAAAGATAAAAATCGAATGATAATTCACTCACGCACGCCCCACAGTGGGGCCAAATGCCAAAAAGCTGGACAAAATTATAAGGGGCTCTCAAATTCGCTTGCGACTTCGTACTCGGGAAGTATATGGGGTCACTGATTACGAATCCGTTGTCAGAATTTCAAAATTCAAAATGGCGGGTCCAATATGGCGGACGAAAATTGAGAGGAACCATCGGATTTTCTTCAAACTTGGTGATCAGGGGTTTTTGGGGTCGCTGATCACGAATCTGCTGTTTGAGTTCCAAAATTCGAAATGGCGAATCCAATATGGCAGACGAAAATTTTAAAAATCATCGCATTCTCCTCAAATTGGGTACCCAACGGTTTTTGGGGTCGCTGATTACGGATCCGTTGTTCTCATTTCGAAATTCGAAATGGCGGATCCAATATGGTGGACGAAAATTGGAAGAAATCATCGGATTTTTTCAAATTTGGTGATCAGGGGTTTTCGGGGTCGCTGCTTACGAATCCGCTGTCTGAGTTCCCAAATTCAGAATGGCGAATCATATATGGCGGACGAAAATTGAAAAAATTATCGGATTCTTTCCAAATTGGGTATCCAGGGATTTTTGGGGTCGCTGATTACAAATCCGTTGTCTGCATTCCGAAATTCAAAATGGCGGATCCAATATGGTGGAATAAAATCGAGAAGATCATCGGATTTTCTTCAAACTTGGCATCCAGGAGTTTTTGGGGTCACCAATTACGAATCCGTTGTCAAAATTTGGAAATTCAGAATGGCGGATCCAATATGGTGGACAAAAATTAAGAAAATCATCGCATTTTCTTCAAACTTGGTACTCAGGGGTTTCTGTGGTCGCTGATTACGAATCCACGGTCTGAAATTCAAAATTCAAAATAACGGACCCAATATAGCGGACGAAAATTGTAAAAATCATCGGATTCCCTTCAAACTCGCTACCCAGGGGTTTTCGGGATCGCTGATCACGAATCCGTTGTCAGAATTCCGAAATTCAGGGTGGCGGATGCCAAAAATGAAAACTTCATTCATAACCTCATATTAAACAAGAACTAAACGGCCCATTTTGTTGTTCCTATTATGATCATTATTATTATTATTTCCAACATTGAATCATTATTATTATTATTTCCAACATTGAATCATTATTATTATTATTTCCAACATTGAATCATTATTAATATAATTATCGAATGATATTAACACACCAAATGTGTTCAATCGGAAGATATATACATTCACAATATATACAATAATATAAAAAACTGAAATCATAATGGTTTTTACTTTTGCCACACTTTTTTTTACTCAGATCAGTCTTCTTCTTCACTCTCAGAGGAAGATAATGGGAAAGTTACGTTGTCTTTATCAAGTATATCCGGAGTTTTGATCAGGCTTAACACGTCTCTAGGGAGAAACTTCAGTTTTTTCTTGGGCAACTGTCTTTTACTCGATAACATTGGATCAGAACTCAAAAGGAACCATTTGAAAATGTCTTCATTCGTTTTTTCTCTACTGCATTTCCTGGAGTGATGCTCTCGGTACCTTTGGAAATGAATGTTGTTAAGATATTTGAATATAATTATGTATTCATCGACACCGTTAAAGCTTTTGATCTCAACATGACAAGCAAAATCAAGGAAAAACAAAAAGCAGCTGCACTTTGGGGTCATCAGTATAAAGTTTTGAATAAATCCTCTAATTCATAAGTTTACTTGATTCTCAAAATTCTTTTCTAGTCTATGAATTCATGTTTCCAGAGGATGAACAATGTGGCTTATTAATAAAAAAAAGTATATGAATATTGATAATTCCCCGAATTCCTTACCAGAACAAAACAATCTTCGCGAACATATATTCTCGTGGTTACCATAAATATATAGTTTGCCTAGTAGTCAAAAACGTATTGTGCAATGTATCAAACTGATTGCAGTACTTGAGAAGTCAAATTTTTCCCTTCAAAGTGTCGAGTCCACTGTGACAAATATAGACTATTGTTAAGTGATATACATCATTTTCACCTTTTAAAATCTTTGTTACGAGCCTCTTGTGCTTCCTCAGTCAATTGGCCTATAGGTAGAAGAGCAGATGCAATGATTTCAGGTCCGTGGATTCAAAACTTGTGCATCGTAGGTGACATTGGGTACCACGGATATTTTGTCGCGTAGTAGCGTGCCGTGTCTAAAGCGTAACTCCGAAACTTTTCAACGTCTATTTCATGGCCACTTGAAACGGTAGCTAATACTACATGAAGTCGTTGTATTAGGTTGACATCCACCCCTGTGATTTCGGCAGAAACTTCGGGTTGTGCGAAAAATCGCCTAGCGGTATTCCCATCATTTGAGTTCCCAAACCCTGGCTTAGGAACATCGACAATGAGGCCACATTTTTCTTTAAAACTTTTCTGTACAACCTTTTTTCGTTCTTCCACCAAAACTTTATCTTGTTTTCGTGCTTGCCACTTCTGAATAGGTGGCTTATAAGACAAATGCAGGAGGCCCTCAAAAAATCGTATCCAGCCGTGTAGACAAGACAAACCAAACTGAAGGTTTTCGGTTTTGACCGGCCTGGATACTATATCATCAATTTTGTTGAATTCCTCAGATGTGGCACCACATATATAGCACTTCTGGGTATAGGTTGTCTCAGTTATGGCATTGCATACCTTCCCGTCCACCATAGAAAAAATCATCTCATGTTTCACTGAAACATGTTTTTCATCAGTTCTGAAAGAAGTAGCCCTCGGATTTTCTATTTCATTATCAACCCGTAGCTTCTCTGCAACCGAAACTTCAGTTGATTTTTTCACAAACTCTATTTTGATTGGCCTACAAAATCTGGTTGATGATGGCCTTGGATTCTGCCAAATTATTTTTGAATTGCAGTGTAGGCGGAGAGGCACAAGTGAAGTAATGAACACAGCGGAATCACTAGCTTCCGAACTTTGATATGCTTGTTTGTATGAGGAGTGGCCAGAGCTCCCATCAAACCCCCATTTGGAAATAAGTACCAGGTTTTGTAACTCTTCATCAGATAAAGTTGACAAAACCGAATTCTGTAGCTTTGAAATACGTGTAGCTGTGTGATCAAGAAGTGCTTGTAGTTGCACAACAGCGCAGGTTTCTGTTACTTGAATAAATTCCTTGTCAGGGAAACACATGCGTTTGGCCAGTTGAATTTTTTTATAAGGTGGAAATTTCTGCGGATCAGCTTCACGCAATAAGCAGTACTGATGTTTTGAGAGCTCGGCATCTACTAGGAGAGCTAGAGCATCTTCATCATTCAACATCTTTGGCTCATTTCGCTTGAAAGTTTGATAACCTTTCATATACATTTTGGCAAGCTCAGGATCAGAAGATGTAACATCCTTGACAATTTTTGCGGCTTCGATCTGTCCAGACGCTCTCAAACACATTTGTGTGGCGTAAGACAGCTCTGAGATAGGAGTATTTACTCTGATATTCTCCGTTTTTCTACGTTTCGTTCTTTCTGAACATTCGTTGAATTCAACAAGAGGTCTTCCCACTTGCGTGTGAACAGTTACAGAATGGGGATTCCTGAAAGTACAAAACACTACCTCTTGTTTTAACCATTCTTCATTATTTTTAAGAAATCGTTCTTCGGTCCTTTGAGAAGATTCCCATCTCTTTTTAAATACACATTTAAAAGTAGATAAAAGGTTAGAGATCTCTGTAGTTTTGTTATCCGGACAACACGTTATCTCGATGATTTTTCCTTGAAGGAAAGTGAACTTTTCATCCAACGTAGGTAGAGGACTGCTCCTTAAAATATTGTACATCTCTCTCCGAGTCATAGATATTGAATCATCTTCGAAATCTACAAACGTTGTAGAATTCGATGAAATTCGCTATAGAAACCCCATGTGTTTCTAAAAATTTTCCTAATTTTCTTGGATTGGATTCAACCCTCTTAAGCTAATTTTTTTTGCAGTCAACTGTTCAAATTAAACTACTAAGAAAATATAGGTTGTTGAAACACTCACCTATGGCAGCGGAATCCATCTCATTTGGAATTGTATGTTAACATTGAATGATTTTAAAAAACGGAAAATATTCACCAAGCTCCAAACTTGCACGCGGAAAAAAGTTTACGGTAACGATTACTAGCAAGAGTAAGAATTCGGTGACAGCTATTGCACAATTGTGATAAGCACCATTTGAAATCAGACCGATTACAACCAACTATTTACGTTGCCATGGGAACGATAGGTTAACATAAGAACGATCACCAAATCGCGAGTCATGATTCAGTTCACAAAAAGAAAAGAGATATCAATACTTGAATAACATTTATAAACATTTAGGAAAATGACGGTGACTTTAGGGAAAAAGAGCATCGCTGAAGAATGTTAGCAGTGAAGTTACCGAAAATTCGTAGTAATAATACTAAATGTTGGTAGTTTTATTGTCATTTCCCATAGTGAATTCATCAACTCATAGTAAATTCACTACGAATATTCTCCAGCAATACTGTTTTTCTCTCAATGGTCCATCATCTTCCTAAATATCAATGATTTCTGGCTTTTGTGTACCCTAAGCCCGCGATGAGAAGAAAAACGAATGGTAATCAATCTCATACAGTTTTCCTCGTGCAGCAAATGTACACTGGAAATAAAACACATACTAACGTTGAGATAAAATTCAAAGCGAATCTACTGAATTCTGAGTTTTGTGTCCACCATATTAGATACGCTATCTTTGATTCTTGGAATTTGACAACTGATTCGTAATCAATGGCCCCACAAAACCCTGGATACCGAGTTTGAAGGAAATCTGATGATTTTTTCAATTTTTTTCTGCCAAACTGGATCCGCCATTCTGAATTCCGGAATTCAGACACCGGATTCGGAATCAGCGACTTCAAAAACCTCAGGGTACCGAGTTTGAAGGCAATCCGATGATTTTTTCAATTTTCATCCGCCATATTGGATCCGCCATTTTGAATTTTGAAATTCAGACAACGGATTCGTAATCAGCGACCTCAGAAACCCCTGGGTAACGAATTTGAAGAAAATCCGATTATTTCTTTCAATTGTCGTCCGCCATATTGGATCCGCCATTCTGAATTCCGAAATGAAGACGACGGATTCATAATCAGCGACCCCACAAACTTCTGCATATCAAGTTTCAGACGGATCTAAGGACTCCTCATCACTCCGTCTAATTTTTTGTGATTTCCTGCACAAAAACATGGCGGAATTGCTTAGGGGCAGACATGGGCAGCCGTTTTTTTTTCTGATGTTTAGGTAAGAGTCCCGTCTACCACCTCCAATAAGTTAAACGACGTAATTTTGCGTAATTCTCTACTATTCCTCCAAAAACCAAACACATTTTCTCATTTATAGATATAGAAATTACATCCAATCATTGCTCTGTCAGTATTTTCCACTCATCAAATTGATATTCTCTTAATTTTTAGTGTATTCTACATAGTTTCAGTAATAGACTCCAATTTGAAAAAGTTGAATCGGTTCATTTTTCGAGACACAGCGTCTTTTTGAACATGCTCGTTATTTTACTGTCTTTCAATCACGCGGATTATACTTCAAGGTGGGTATTTTGCAACTGGTACACAAGGGCAGGGGGGGGGGGATCAGATCTTCTTATATCAGAATTCCAATACTTGGGACATCACCTTACTTATCCCAAGGGTCAAATATCCCCAACTACAAACTTCATTTTTGGGGTTTTGGCCAGCTTTTTGGCATTTGGCCCCACTGTGCGCCCGTGTATACGAATAACGTTGATTTTACGCGTTTATGTACTGCGCGCGATGAACGTGTGATTGCGTCGAACTGTACCCGCTTGGACGCTTGCGTTATACGACGAATCCGGCTCGGAGGATCAGTGAAGAAAACGAAGCAAGTGCCATTTGTTTCAATGGCAAGGCAATTCGGGCAAGATGGGACACAACGATTTACATTTTACTTCGCTATATTTATATTATTTCCGAAGCGTACACAAGCAGGTTCCTTTTCGTACAAAGCTGAGACGCCAACTAACTCTGACGAAAACGAGGCGGCCACACGACCAACGAAGTGTTCCGAAGACAACCGACACGCCACGAATAGGCGTTCGCAATGTATCCTCAAACATATCATTTAGAGGAATTAAAAGAGATTATACACCCGTTATAATGAAAGTAAGAAGGTGAAGTAGTACGACCAGAATACGACCTTATAAGAATCAAGAACTTCTTAGAAATAAATGAAATGGATACATCTTCGGATTCCTTAATTAGAGCATCATGATTCCGCTTGATAAACATCTTACACAGAGCCTCCTGTTTCTCAACTAAAGAATAAGAATAATTTGATCGATCCGCTTGATAATCAATATATCTCTCCTTGAGTTGCATCTCCTTCATAAGCTCACTTGGGATACGTACTCATCTCACATTCCAAATTTAGTACACGAGTTCACCAATCGATTCAATGTAACATGAAAAATTTGAGTGATATAGTTTATGTCGTTCTCAGACTCAACAAGTTCATCCCAATGAACCATTCCTAACTCCGAGTTGATCGCTCCAGAGTCAGCCCTTGAGTAGTTCAGATAGCTACTTCCAACCGTATCATTCAATTCAACATAATCAAACGGAATATACAGGGTGATCCGGAACTCATACACACCCTTTGAAAAGCTAATTCCGGACATCCTCCCAAGACGATTATGCTCTGTGAAATTGTTCTGCGATCGATAGTTTTCAAATTAGGAACAATAGAAATTGACCAATCAGAGCAAAGATTCTCCTGCGACCAGGGGCGTAACACGCGATGGAAATTGGGAGTCATTGGGGTGACACACTTGGAAGAGGCACCGTAGTATTTCGAGTGCGAAATCAAAATGATCTCACGAGAGTACGATAAAACTAAAATGAACGAACGATGAGACTACGACGAGACAAAATTGGAATAGAATACGAAACTGACAACGATATTTGACATGCGACTCTGCTTGATAACAAATGTAGTTGACTATCATATGGAAGAAGTTGAGGCATGAGGTTAGTTCGAACTACCACAATTTCAGTTGATTTCACAACAGCGAATGTTAGGTGTACCATAGGTGATGTCAAATTCACCACAGCTGATACACATGCTGTATTTTCCGCTATGATATCACCTACAATTGTGGTAGTTCGAACTATTTCTTGAATCTCCCGAATATTGACTTGATCAGGTGTGAACTTTACAAGTTCACTCTCGGTGTGTGTGTGTGTGTGTGTGTGTGTGCGTGCGCGCGTGCGTGCGTGCGTGTGCGTGTGTGTGCGTGCTATTCAATCCGTCCTTTTCAGAACGTGCAATTCGATTTTTACAAGAGCTCGGCGATCGTTTCTTGATCTGCCAACATCTTTGGTTATCCAAAGTAAAATTGATTATTTCTCTGTCAATATTCCTTTTCCTGTTGTTCCTCCCTCCAACATATTTTCATGTCTCAGGATACTTCCGGGGAGTAGTATCACAACAATCTTCTCGTTAAAGACCGGCCTTGTCGCAGATATTCACAGATCACACTTGTGTTCATTCGTGATCAATATTATTCAAATAGTGAGATTAACCTTGTCGCCGGTGGCTCTGACATGTGCGTGGAATCACAGAGCTTCTCGCGTACATCTGTGAGCTTTTGGTGGAATCCTGCGATTCCGGGAAAGTGAAGTGTGTTGACATCAGTGCGTAGTATGTGTTTTTGTGTGTTCCGGTGGAATGATCAATACATACAGTGCGAATATTTTATGGGAGGTACACGTGAAAACTCGTATACCGGTGTTTCTGCAAATTCCTTGAACCACGCCCCAATTCCCTGGTAAGCTCGATTTCTTCCTCCATTTCATTTATCGCATCGTTTATCAAAGAAAAAATTTATACTCGAATGTAAAAATACTGCGCCTCAAGGCTTTGACTTGTTTTGGCTGCTATTTGCCTAGTTCTTCCATCAAGCAGACTTGAATCTCAAATATTATTTCCAACTTCTTACTCATTCTTGTCATATTTTAGTACCAGCTTTCCCTTTCTTCTATTTCTCACCGGTTAATGCAGTGTGTTCGTCGTGTGATGACAATTTTAATATAATGAATTCTCGATTACTTCTCACGGTGAAATCAATTCCCATTTCGTTTATTTTGTTTTTCGTTTTCACAAAGGTTGACCGAAACGAATTTATTACCATGCTTCAACTTCTCCCATATGATAGTCAACTATATCTGTCATCAAGCAGAATCGCATCCCAAATATCGTCTTCAGTTCCGTATTCTATTACAATTTTGTCTCGTCTTAATCTCATCGTTCGTTCATTTCAGTTTTATCGTACTCTCGTGAGATCATTTTGATTTCGCACTCGAAATACTACGGTGCCTCTTCCCAGTGTGTCACCCCAATGACTCCCAATTTCCATCGCGTGTTACGCCCCTGGTCGCAGGAGAATCTTTGCTCTGATTGGTCAATTTCTATTGTTCCTAATTTGAAAACTATCGATCGCAGAACAATTTTACAGAGTATAATCGTCTTGGGAGGATGTCCGGAGTTAACTTTTCAAAGGGCATGCATGAGTTCCAGATCACCCTGTAGACCTCTGAACAATCATGGAATTTATCAACTTCAAATACCGATAGATCGCTAACATCACTAACTGGATCACAAATATTTGAGAGAACCAAATCAAGAACATGACCAGCACAATTCCGCTTATAATTGAGTTGCTCCACATTATATACCTCATTAAAGGCAGATAAAGCAGAAATCACACAACTAATATCACAAGAGGGATGATTCCCAATGGAAACAGAGAATCCATTCGAATCATTCCACATAAACCCAGGAAGATTAAAGTCTCCCAGCAAAACAAATCTAGTAATTTCATCACCGTGAACCGAATCCGTCACCTCTTGAAAAAATTCTATCAAAGCCTCACACAGCTTAAACTGAGAGTTTGGAGGAAAATCAACTGAAAAAATAATACAGTCAGTATCATCAGACCTGATTTGAACTGTAAAATATTCAAAGCAATCCAACCTCAGGAAAAACTGACGACTAGACCAATTATTATTGACAGATAATAAACTTCTCCACGTTCAGGTTTATCACTAGTTCACACACTTCTATCGCATCTGTAAGTACAATAATCATCCAAACCTAACTCATCAAGGAAAATATCACTATTTACCTATATTTTAGTGGAAGCAACAACATGAAACTCGTAAAAAATTGTGATCTCATTTCAAAATTGTAATACTCTACCTCTAATGCTTCTAACATTTCGATGGAAAATAACTACATTACCGTGGAATAAAATCAGTTTTCTGTACTATTCCTACCATAGACGTAAGAAACTCCTCAATGATATCTCATATGAATATCAGTTTCTCCATTCTTCTTTCTCTTGTTGAGCTCATTAGAAACCTCCTTGAAGTCCAGCAGCTGTACCCGGGTTGAGTCTCCCGTCACAAAAACATTGGCAGGGTAGATCTTCTTGTTGCTCAGCACCCACGCTACTTATTCAGTGGACGATAAAATCACCTCCAGTGGTCCAGTATGATCAGTCTTAAAATTCCCAATTCTTTTAATATACCGATAATGAAACCAGACGAGGAAATCCAGTTAGATACCAGTTGAAAATAAAGATGGCCATGAATATTATTATCATTATTATTATTATGGATATTATTTCCACCCGATACATTGCAAAAGATGATATTATCTTCTTTTTCTTCCCTTAGATTCATTCCAGAAATCATTTCCTCAAGGCTGAAGTTATCATGCCTATCTAAAACATCAGTCGTATCACTATTTTCTAGAGAGGACACGCTGTGTAGAAGATGTTCAATATTATCCTCATTCACAGATACACGTTCGATTACATTATACATAGTTCGTGATGAAGATTCAATCCTGCGCGATGAATCAACATGCATGCTCGACAAGGACTGCTGCAACTCATCAATTTGATCAACCGTATCCAACTTAGGAAAAATAGCTTGAATGTTATCTTCGATATCGTTATTCGAGTCATTAGGTGACAATCCTTGATCACCACTACTTCTTGGAGTATTTCTTCGACTCGAACACACATACAGGCAACAATATTCAACAACATCATTTCTGTCAATACCGAACCGTATAGCACAGGAATAATGATGACACGATCTGCAGTCGGAGCACCGAAGAGGATCGTTTATCGGATCCTTTTTTACACACATAAAATATTCTTCTTTGTATTGTGACATGCTATTCGATTTGAATTTCCATCAATCTCTAAGATCAAAACTCACATACTCAGAACAAAACTTTCATGTATATAACAGTTTAGCACAGTAGCATGTGCTTTGATAGTTATAGGTTAGTTCACAGTAATCCACTGCTATCAAATCAATCCATATATAAAAATATCAAGATTTATAAGAATGATAAATAACAGTCATCACAAGTTTACAGAACCATAAATTCAATCACAACTGAGATATTCTCATAGAAGAGAAATATAATAGAACGGACCAAAGATACATGATAACTTCACTTGTCCACCATATTGTATATCAATATAATATATGATTTTATAAACAGTTCAAATTTTTACTGCTTCCTACATACGCAATTACAATGAAATTCATATCACATGTACAGTGTCCTCTAGGCTTCGAGTTCATGAAGAAAAATGTTTTACTGATCACGTCAATTTTGGAGAATCAATTGCTTTTCGCATGGTACATCCACTAACAACGTTGGGAACCCGTTCAAGTTGGTCCATCAGACGAAACACAATTTATTCGAGAAAGTTGAAGTCACGAATACTTGGGCCACCTGACTCGACCTGAGTATCAGGTTTCCTTGAGGGCGTGTATACGCCCATTAAGGCCCACGGCTGAACCAGCGAGGATAGAAAAGAAGGAGTATATGAATCCTTGGAATGCTGGGACGTATATCAGAGTACAATGAAAAACCTTCGAAAACATTGCCTGTTAGGGTGATTCAAAAAAACACTTCTTCAGAAAATCCACCCGGACCACCCGGAATTATGCAGTTCAAGTCTGAACTAAAAGTTTGAGCCAAAGAAATCCGAAATCGAACAATATTTAGAGGTCGCTACCAGCAAATTTCGTGTTTTCACACTTCCGAGTTACGAAATAGGCATTGCGTAGAATTGTGAATAACTGCGATTTCTTGATCGAAATTATTGAAAATTTCAGGCATACATAGTCTTATGATACACTTTGAGATAATGTATCGTAATAACCTGGGAAAAATGTTGTTGGTGAAAGGAAAAATTATTTGTTCATAAAAAGCATTATCTCATAAAATGAGCGGCACTTCGAATTCCGCTGTGAGCTTGACGGCGAAAAATTTCATACATAACCCAAAAACAACCTACCATACGCAAAACCTGCCGAAAGAAATATTGTGTTGGGAATATTCATTTTAACGTTCAATATAACATGAAAATAGGAGAATAATGCGATTTTTCGTCATTTTCAGATGATTTTATGAATAATTACCGCCCGTCAATTGTTTGCAGGAATTTTACCATACATTCTATCCATTGTATTCGTGGATGAAATAATTTTTTCGTTGGACTTAGAAATTGTGGCAAAAATATGGTATGGGAAGAGACATGGGTACGGAAGAATTTCACGGAAAGATTACAATTGCTAACTAATTTCTCAACTTAATGCCTTGGAGTTTTTCTAAAAAAGTTTCTTTGTTCGCATTACGGAAATTACGACGATGAGCATGAACTTCTAGCAGAAGATTTGGTTTTTCTTGCTCTTTGTATGCAAGGAATTGTATTCTTGAATGAGGGCAACTCCTCGTTCAGCTACGTTATTAACTACTCTAAGATTTCTGCAAATTTCACTACACTCATTGTAATTTTCGTCATTCAACCACTCAGAAACATTTTTTTCCAGAAATGAGTCAGCTTCCACTTGCGATATTTGGAAAAATCGAATGCTGTTTTTTGTTACAAAACTCTCAAGATTGAATGCCTCAACATTTTCCATTGAGATTTTTGCCTTGATGTCTCGATTTGGGAAGAAATTAGTACCTTCTCTGGAGTCATTACCTCCTACGTTCATATTTTGTATCATCCTCTCTTTTGTTTGAGTATCTACTCTACTATCAAAAAATGCCAAACATATGAATTCTTCTGATAAATACCACAAGTGGCGCGATAATTTTTTAAGAGCAACATCTGCTATTTGCGGATCTATATTTTTGTGGTGGTGAAGTTCTTTCAATGTTTGCAAACCATTTTCAGGCGCACCAGTTGAATCGGAAGCTTGAAACCAGACAAATACATAGGTCGAGACAATAAAAATGCAAATTCTCCGCAACGCTTTTCCTTCATAATGAGTGAGTTCGAATTGATCCCGAAATATGTATATCTTCGAAGAGTATATGGCCTTGGCCATCCATCGAGCATGATGCATTGGTCCTGGAATTTTGAAAGTTGATGTCCGTTCTTCACCTGTAAAATTGAGTTCTCTACATTTTATTATCGCCCTAAAAAAAAGTCTAATTATTACGTAACAAGATGATTCAATTACCCGAAAATATTGGAACCAGTTCCAAGAATTCTTTGTAGTCGTCTCTGGGTTGCTCCAATTTCAATGTATCCTCCGCAAATTCGACAATTTTCTCGCGTTTATTTAACAATAAAATTTCAACTCCTCCATCAGAAAAACCACTGTTATATTCTTCTTGGTCAATATTCCCCCAATCTTCTTGGAATCTCTTGAAAATCCCGACGTTTGGGCCTGATGAATAGGTCAGTTGTCAGAGGTTTTGAAATTACACTACATTAAAAGTCTACGATTTTTGGTACAAAACCAGGGTTTGTACAGTACTTCAAGGAAAAAAATTGTTCTGCACTCTAGCTTATCCGGAAAATGTGGGAAAATAGTCCAGAAGTCCCGAAAAATGGGATATTTGAATTATCAGCGGAAAAAATGGAATATCGAAAAAATGCACCAGACCAGGTTGTAGAGCATAAAATTCTCTTTAAAAATGGTCCTTACTAAATATTTCGAGAAATGCTTCATTTTTGAGATATTTGATCATTTATGTGAAGTCATAATATGACGTTCAAGGAACTTTAATGTTCGATACGCACAATTCATATGAAATCGCATAAACCAGCGTTCATGTTGAAGGGGAAATCTTCAAGTTTCTTTTTAAGTGGAGATATGTGAATGAAAAAAATTTTTTCCTGAAAGAAATAATGTGTGATTATCGCAGATAGAACTTATTGCGCGGTCAATCTTTGCGATTTATTACAATAATAACATCATACTGAATCACCTTTTATAATTAACAGAAAAATCGGACAAACTCAACACAATGGAAATATTCGATGCGTATTGATCATATGAATCCAGACAAAACATGCGTGTGATTTTACGAACTGCATTTTTCGAGATCATTATCCTGGTCTACATTTTTTTCATTTGGAGCGGTATAAAAGTATCATAGATGTTTTTCTCTCGCATGGATTAGGTATAGATTCCTTGCTTAAAAAACTGCTCTTTCCGATGGTTATGATGGGTTTGTACCTAGATGTTTTGACAAAAAATGCTCTCTGTTTCAAAAGGAGTGTTGAAACAAGGTGCCCGATCTACCCGACTGGAAATTGTCATCGGGTTAACCCAACATATGATGAGGACCTGACAAGGTCATCCGAAATAAGGAATACCCGTTACGGTCCTGATCGGGATTAGGTGTGGATGACTCACGTATGGATAACCTCATTTGGTCCTAGTCAGGATTTCCTCAAATTATCCTGAAAAGGTCGAAGTAGGTTTTCCTCGCTGTATCCGCATCAGGACCTCGTTCGGTCATCCTAAGATCATGGACATAGTTTGATAAACTGAATACAAGAATGTACAGACTTGATTTCAGATTGTACACTCTTTGATTAAACAAATTTTCCTTCAATAAGAAGAACATGTTTGAACGATTTTCAACTGTGCCTGTTTTTAAATTCAATCCCTTCATTCCGAACACATTACCTACTTCTGAAAACTGTTGAACAATTTGTTCAATCTATTCTCAATGTGAATTGAAAACTAACTATTTGGGTTTTAATTAGGCGGAACTTATGAAAATTTCACAAGATTTTCCACGTTATGCATACAGCGAAAAAAACTTAGCAAACGTTCAACCATCACCAGCGAAATAAGTATTTCATTTAACTTATCACAATTCTCATAAGGTTGATTTATTGACTATTCAGCATCATTTTTCTTCCCTACACATCACATCATCTGAGTATTATTCAAAGAGTATATATGAACTGAATGAATATGTGTTTCGTCATAATCAAATATAAGTTTCGAACAAGTACTCTTCTTTCGTTATTTCTTGATTAATACGCATAAAAAAATCTGTTATTGAGTGAAAAATGAATTATTGAATCAGTTATCACTGCTGTAATATGTAAAAAATCATAAGTTGCTGATGTGGTGACAATTATTTCTATTCAAATATACGACAATATCTATATCAATATTAATTTACATTAGTATTTCTCGGAAAAAACTCAGAAATCCCAATCATTTTGTAATAATAAAGGTCATGAAGAACTCATTCGATCAAAAATATTTCAAGCGAATGTTCAAAATGAAATGCAAAAAACTTGAATTATTCACTTTCAGCTCGACGGATGGTTTTACTTTTCAAATTAAAGAGTACTCTTGAAGTTGAAATTTGTTAATTTCCGAAAAAAGCCTCATTTTCTGAGTTGAATTTGTTGTTAGGGTGATGATAAACTTGTAAGAAGAGTTTGAAAGTTGAGTGGAATCTATATTGATCAGGAAAGTCCAAATCGTGTGGCAAAAGTTAGAAAATCTGTCAACTTAGCTCACGGCGCATGGGCTTTTCTTCACTAAACCAAATGCTGGCAGGAGAAATTCATCAAAATATAGTGGATTCAAAGTGATGTGAAGTAAGAGAGGACCGAAATATTCATTAGATTTTATTCGTTCTTATAAACGTTCTAAAAATAAGAAAAGACTATAGAAGATCCAAAGTGTCGTCTTCCCATATTTTTGTTCCAATAATGTTGTGTCATGTTCCTACAAATAAATGTTATTATATTTATGAAACAGGTTCAATACACATGTTTTCTCAACCTAACACTAGTTACTGGTGAAAAGATACGAAAATGCACACTCAAAAATGCAAATCATTGAAACAAAAATATTGAGAGACGATACATTGAGTCATACATAGCCTTACCATATTTATCAACATTTTTATAATAACTAATAAAATTCAATGCATGTATCTGTCCTCTCTTACTCCACATCACTTTGAATTCACTATATTTTGATGAATTTCTCCTGCCAGCATTTGGTTTAGTAAAGAAAAGCTGATAGAATACCCATGCGCTGTCAGCTAAGTTGACAGATTTTCTAACTTTTGCCACACGATTTGGACTTTCCTGATCAATATAGATTCCACTCAACTTTCAAACTCTTCCTACAAGTTTATTATCACCCTAACAACAAATTCAACTCAGAAGATAAGGCTTTTTTCTCAAATTTGAAAATTTCAACTCCAAGAGTGCTCTTCAATTTGAAAAATAAAACCATCCGACGAGCTGCAAGTGAATAATTCAAGTTTTTTGTTATTCATTTTGAACATTCTTTTGACATATTTTTGATCAAATGAGTTCTTCATGACTCATATTTCTTACAAAATTAACATGATCTCTGAGTTTTTGCCTAGAAGTGCTGATGTAAGTATTTGAAGAAAATTCATTTTCACTGCATCAACAAATTACGATTTTTTGACACGTTACAACAGCTATGACTGATTTACTTAATCATTTTGCACTTACTAACAGACTTTTTGATACACATTCATCAAGAAATAACCACCACACATTTCACAAAAATAATTCATCTATTTTTTTATCCCATAAATTTATAGGTTATAACCTCAAATCGGATAAACACGTCACTTCAATTGATGTTTTCTAACCGATCGCGTGGTACCGGTTCAGCTTAGGTCGTTAGGGCGTTAGGATATTAGACCGCGCAACATTAAGTAGGGATTGGTTTAGGTAGGTTCGATTCTCTTCGAGGTTTCCAATATTCTCTCCATGACATTGAGGACGAAGTGAACGTGATGTTAACCTGCAAATGTTATGTCTCCACTGAAATATAATTTTTGACCACATTTCATTTTTTTTTATTTTTAAAAACATTTTGGGCCAAAGCATGAATATTTTACTGAATATTCGTTGTTGATGTATTATTATAATTTCACAACTTTTTTGGCATTGGTTCTTAGTAGTGAATGTTATTTGTTATTTGGCGTTTACTTCCGTGGTCCGACCGACACCGTCTGCCAATGGTTGCACACTGGCAGCCTGTATCGTGACGGTACTGGACTATTCGTCAATTTCTACATGGGGGGTTTCCTTTTAACATCCTAGTTTTGATTTATTTTTGAGGTTTTAGTAAGGAATTCCTCACAAAATCCTAATTAGTCTTTCCTGATGGGGTCCTCATAATAGTGCAGCGTGACATGACTTGTTAGGTCCTGATGAGGTTGCCTTATCAGGACCTGATCTGGATCAAGGTTTACCTGATCTGGTCCATGGGGTAAATTTCTAGTCGGGGTAGGGCTGTTAGAATAAAAAGTATATTTCCCTAACGCTGAACACAGTACTTTCACAGTTGATTGTGATTTCTCCAAACTTTGAATAGGTAATGTACATTGAATATTTCCTGCAGTGTAACCCTAACGTGTTTTGTAAACATGGAAAAAACATAAAAATGAAAT
Organism: Gonatopus flavifemur; assembly: GCA_018340375.1. Classification (NCBI taxonomy): domain Eukaryota; kingdom Metazoa; phylum Arthropoda; class Insecta; order Hymenoptera; family Dryinidae; genus Gonatopus; species Gonatopus flavifemur. The sequence continues at coordinate 1,704,564 of JAFFJZ010000035.1, read as the reverse complement.
TCTCCACTGTTTTCTTTGGAAAATTTCGTGCAGAGCAATGTATCAAACAATGTGTTTTTACATTATCTGTGACCATTGATAAAATAATCCCAATATTCAAGCGTGGTTGTTTTTAAGTATTACACAGGCCTACAAAATTGAACTTTTTGTTTGGTGCAACAACTGTATCATACTTTTCCGAAGTATTTTGGCGCGCTGAATCCGAATCTGGCTTCAAAATTGCATTATTACGTGTGGTTTTTGAGATATTTTAACGTCAAAGTGTGAAAAACACCGTTTTTCGACATATTTGAGATTACGTGACGTCAGAATGTAATTTTTTCTCATAAAACTAGTAGATGCACCTCAAAATATAATCCATCCCCTTCCGAATGCCGTTGAGTTTGCTCGAATATCTTTTTTATTACTGTGACACGACAATTTGAAATTTGTGTGTTCATGGATTTAGTGAATAGGTGAAATAACACAATTTTCAAACTGTCGTATCTCAGAGAAAAAAAAAGATATTTGAACAAACCTAATCGCATTTGGAAGAGAATGACTCATATTTTGAGATAATTTGAAGAATAATTTGATGAAATGTTGTTAACGTGTGGAATAATTGAATAAAACGTTTCAAAATCGTGCATTTTCATTTTATTTTACACCTGCGATTTCTTGGAAACTACACGTAGCATTAAAAAAATAAGTATATTTCCAGAGTCAGGGTATCGAATATACTCAAAATCTGCTTTAGTTTTAGCGGCACCAAAATCATTGTAGACCTGTGTTATTACAATGTTTATATGGTTTTTAAGTGTACACAGTTTGTAACATAAGTGAAGTGAATAAATTTTTATAATTGTCAAATTCTTATGAAGCATATTCAAAAGTATATTTATAATACGTAATAGAAATACAAAATACTTTGTACTGCAAAATTGTACAGTATAATTTGTGAAATATGGATTATGAAACCAATTTTGGTATATGAAGTGGATATATATGTTGAAATTTTTCACTTACCAAATACACACCTTTTGTTATAAATATACCTTTGAATATTGGCTAAGTTGATGTAATTCCAAGTAACCACCTTCAATTTACTCATAATATATTTATTTTTGAATTCCAATAATAACTTTTTTCATTTCAGATACTTAATTACTTGATTTATAAGAATGTTGAGTTATGAATGAAATTTCATTTTCAGTTGAGAAAAATCAATATCAGTTGAGATGCTTGAATTCATGATGAAATTTTGTAAAAAATGATTATAAATGAAAAACAAGCATTTGTGTCATTTTCATTCATTTTACACTGAATTGAATTGTGAATTTATTCATTCCAATTAATATTGATTTTTTGTAATTGAAATTTTATTTTGTTAATAAGTTAGCATTTTTAAAAATCAGGGAATTAAATATCTGAAATAGAAAAAATTATTATATATAAGTATACCTATATATCTATCACACGTATATTCAGTACCCTGCATGTGTGTGTAGTAGCCTATGGGATTCCCCGCTCACATATGAGAACGTATTTGTGTAGGTAAAATTCCCCAGACACACTAACGCCACCTGGTACTGTGGAAGATGGAATACACAACTTCGGTGATTAACACGGTGGCTTGCGTACCCTGGGTGAAGTGTGCAATGTATTGACACATCAGGAAGCTTCCATTTGCTGTAATAATATATGTGGAGTGAGCCCAAAATATATGAATGACTTGTTATATATTGCCAACCTCCAATATGGACAAGAGAATTACATATTCGGACTCTCCACATTGCACTGCTGGATTCGATTCATGGAATATCTGCTGCATATTGCATATAATTTGGATTCCAAAAAAAGGTTCAGCAAGAGGTCACGATAAGATTTTGAAAAAGAATAGCGAATCCTTGGTTCAGCAGTCCTCACAAAAAAAATTATCAATTACAGTGGATGTTGTTAAACAAGGCTCAGGGACGACAAATACCGGTAATTTTGCTCGGCATTTTTTCGCAGAATCTGAGATCCTATCGTAGCTGATTGGGGTTGACAGAAATATTATTAGCAGGCTGGGAAACGTGTTGCAAGTTCTTGCATGCGGTGAAGAGATTGATTGCAAAAAGTTTAAAAGATATGCCATGGATACAGCTAAATTTTGTATTGAACTTTATCCTTGGTACATGATGCCACCTTCAGTCCATAAAGTTTTGATTCATGGTGCAGATATAATGGAGTCATCGATATTACCAATAGGTCATTTTTCTGAAGAAGCTCAAGAAGCAGGTGACAACATTTTTCGAAATGCACGTGCTAGTCATAGTAGAATGAAGTCACGCGATTGCACTCATATGGATATCATGCATCATTCGTTGATCAATTCGGATCCTTCGATCAGTTATTTTCCTATTATAGAACATAACAAAACCGAAGACTTATCCTCTGAAGCACGTGAACTTTTGATACAAAAATGAACATACCATTACGATCAATCCCCCCATGATCATCATAATAATAACCACTATCATCGTTATGATTTTTAGTATTGTTACCAGCATGAAAAAAAAATTACCATAATTGTTATCAATATTCATATACCAATGATTTGATATTCTCCTGATCATTATTATTTTTACTGCCATCATCATCATCATCATCATCATCATCATGATTATGACGATTATCATGATGATGATGACGATTATTATTGTTATTAAAATTATACGATTAATCGTTATCACGAACGTTACTAACGTATGCCAAAATTGAGCGACGTGTGAAAATACATGAACTAAAACTTTCCGCATCAAAATGTATCCCAGATAGCACAAGAGTTCCGAAAGAGCTCGTAAGCAATACAATGTATTCATGAAAAACTCTCTCAGAACTATTGTGCTATCTGGGATGGATTTGTAAAATACAGGGTGAGGCATTTATCTTGAGACAACGAAATATCTTGGTGGGATCATCTTTTATTGAAAAATGTTTCATACAATTTGGTCCTGGAAATGAAAAGAGCGGAAAATACGTCGAGATATGACCTTCACCTCAAGGTCGGGGCAATACCAAGATGATTCCAAGGTCAAAAGAAAAGAAATTTTGTCATACGAGAGGTGTTGTGCAACACGGAGGCTGGAACACGCAGGACCTTGAAATGACCTTGACCTTCAAGGTCGTTTGGAGGTCACCTTAGAAATTCAACGAGTTTGTTTTTGTCTTGTTACCGTGGGTAGGGATGCTTGTTTCCGGTGAGTGCCTCCCACAATTTTGAATGCTTATTTCATTTGAAATCAAGTTATTTCAACGAATGTTCAAATGAGTTCTTGATGCAATGAAATGTGGTAGGGGTGATATTTTTGTTTTTTCAATATCCTGCATACACTACGTTGCGAAATTCCAGAATCATGTTTGATTTCCCGAGTACTGACATGAGGATCAGCATTCACTGCAGCTAATACAGCAATTTCATTGTCGAATCTAGTAAGTGTGTTGTGACGGACTCTTTTTCTTTTTTCCACACTTCCCTCTTCCATGAATTGTTCAACGACCCAATAGAAAGATGCTCGAGATCGCGCGTTGTTCAGAAAACGTTCAGCATGAAATGTAACAGCGGCATGAACATTCCTCGCACATTCACCATAAATCTTATGAACCGAAAATATCGAGAGACAGAACGCAATCACACGCACCGGTTCGATGTGGTATGTCTTGTTTTCTTGCAATGCTTTGAACTCAACGACCGTGTACGATTGTGTTTATGCCCGTGTTTGCGTACATTTGGTGTAGAATAATTGATCACAAGGTTGTGAGTGCCCACTTCATTGAAGGTGACTCAAACCTTTGGAAAATATCATGATCTTCTGGAAAACCAACTTCCGCTTTTGCTTGTGAACGGAATGTTAGCTGTAAACCAACAAATGTCGTTTGAAGGCAACAAATGTGTGGCTTGGATTGACGTTTATTCAGGCTTTCTCGAAATTTCAATGAGTGCGCTGCCTAAATGCATTTCAAAAACATAAAAAAAAATCCTTGCAAAAGCACTTCACTATCTCTCAATAAGAACAGGTGTCACAGGGCACCTACTTTTCCCCATTTGCTTTCACCTTCATTATTATGTAATTATGGAGACCAACTATCAGGAAAGTATGATTTTAGTACGGTTTTAATCAGTTATCCATGTACTTTTTGAAAAAAATTTTCCAATTTTAGGAATTCCAAGATGGCAGCTCTGATAATTCGATCAGTTATGATTTTTTGAAGTGCCATACTAAAACCTTCATCTTGGAATTTCCAAAACTGGGAATTTCTCGCAAAAAGTACATGGAGAACTGGATGAAACCGTATCAGAATGATAGTTTCCTGATAGATCCCTGGCGGAGAAATTTTGTTGAATTTTGTTCACTTTTGGCACAGCGGGGTTTCAATGAAATTCAACGAAATTCCGTAAACTTGAACGAACTTACGGATGAATGAATGCATTGGAGTTGAAAGTGACCAATTTGAGCATTCGTTGGAATAAGTTTATTCCAAACAAAAAAACAATTCAAAACGGTGAGAGGCGAGGGGACTCACCGAAAACAAGCACCCCGACCCATGGTAACAAGACAAAAACAAACTTGTTCAAGAACGAACTCGTTGTATTTCTAAGGTGATCTTCAAACGACCTTGAAGGTCATGGTCATTTCAAGGTCCTGCCTGTTCCAGCCTTCGTGTGCCACAACACCTCTCATATGACAAAATTTCTTTCTTTTTGACCTTGGAGTCACCTTGGTATCGCCTTGACCTTGAGGTGAAGGTCATATCTCGACGTAAAATTTTCCGCTTTTTTCATTCCCGGGGTCAAATAGGAGGGGGGTCTGTTTGAAATTTTGAACTTGACCTTCAAACGATCTTGGAGATCGAGATCAAGGACATTTCCAAGGTCACTGTTAGATAGCCCCTTTGACACCCCACAACTTTTGTATGAAACATTTTTCAATAAAAGATGATCCCACCGAGATATTTCGTTGTCTCAAGATAAATGCCTCACCCTGTATATTTCAATACATAAAAGTTCCAATTTTACTTATATTTTGTATACTTCTCGTTCAGATAATTTATATTCGAAAATATACATCATGAATTCCACGTAATTTTTTTTGGATTCATTTATGGGCTTCCGGATAGGGGACCTTATTCGATTATGGAATAATTGAGCGGCCGGATCGAAAACCTCGCCGAGCGCTCGAACACGATTCGATCTAGTCGGCCAGTAGAACGAGAGAACAAAATTCGTTAAAATGAAAAATAAAAAATATAGCTTGTCAAAACTCATCAAAACATATATTTTTCTTATGAAAAAATTTTTCTATCATCAATAGGTTGCGAGATGAAAATTCAAAAATGTATTCATGTTGGAATCATTGAATTCATTCGTACTGTCATAACGGGGACTGTTTGAGAATTCTTTGAGAAATGTTTACGCATTCAGAATGATCATTTGTGCTGTCTGGGAGTTCTTTAACATGAGCATAGCTTCTGTAACGATGTTGCTTTTTTTTTTAGTGTATAATACGATTTGCATAATCCATTTTTTCCCGTGGAATCAAATTCTCTCCTCTAGAAGGATACACGAATCAATTCCCGGATTCTCTGGTGAAAATTAAGCGTTGAAGCGCGGCGAAAGTGTGACCTAAGAGTCATCTAGGCGTAATTCAGTAGGAAATTGGAACATTTTGACGCTTGATTTGTTCTGATAATCGCTCCTTTCATTTTTGGATCTTCATCAGGGATGGAATTGGGCCAGAGTCGAAATGAGAACGATCGCTTCACAGATTCATCTCCTAAAGAAATATCGTTGAAGTTCCCAATCGTTCATTGAAACAAAATCTGAACTGCGGATGTTGTTCCATGAATTTTATGTTTACATAAAATAATATTTTCAGATAGATTATATTGTTCGGAAACGATGCAATCAGGATTTATTATATTCGCAGATTTACCATCATTCGATTATCAATTTGTTTCAATAAACGATTCAAACTTCAATAATATCTTGAGGGAATACTAATACCACACCCACAATCCATATATATGCCTCTGAATTATTCTATTTTCATTGTCAAGACTGAAACCAGACCAAGACAATACCAAGACAATACCACGACAAGACCAAGACGAGACCAAGACAAGACTCAGGCCAAGACCAGAAATTAGGATTGTTTCGAGACCAAGACAAGACTCTGTCAAGTCTCATCTTGTCTCGTTTTGAGACCACCTCTAGTCAGCTATTTCGGAAGGCTTCAATATGTTATTTTTTGAGAAAAAATACGAGGTGCAAAATGAAGATGTCATGAATGTTTCCGGAGCGATTTCCCCCGTAGGATCGAATGGCAATATTATATTCTACGTAATACTACTTCTTTCATAATCTGTTCCAACAATTTTCTTTCAAAGTTTCTCCATTGCATTTTGATACACTCCCTGGTGGGAATATTTCTCCGAATTTCTCATTTCTGAAAGTTTCGGAGGAATTCGGAGAAGAAGTTATGAAAAATACTCGCAAATCTCCGTTTATTGACAAGATGCTGATATTCCCTCCTAAATGGTCCGAATTTCTCCGCTAATTAGAAAAAGAGAATCGAGAAGTTTGAAATGTTTCGAATGCAACGTATCCGGAAGAATTTGTGATTTTTTGTCAAAAGTTGAACACTTTCCCACTAAATTTGGAAAGGGAATCATACCGATGCCCTCCGAATTTCTCCGAATTTCATTCATATATGTGTTCAATATACAGGGTGTCCCATTTCAATTTTTATATCGGAATAACTCAAAAACAAGGAGTTTTGGAGGAAAATGTTTCCGACAAAAGTTGTGAGATTCCGAGGAGGACATCTGATGGTGACCTTGACTTTGGCCTCGGATCTCAACTTCAAGATCATTCAGAGGTCAACTTTTGTTTCTCGAATGAAATCCCCTATTTTTTACTGCAGATTCAGATTTGACGTTGAAAAACAAGGAACTTTCGTCTGAATCATTCTTCCGAATTCCGCACAGATGGCGCTCTAATCGATAAAAAATGAGTTTTGTGAAACACTCGTATTGCTTTCTGTGTAAAACGACATTTAACTCTCCAGTGTTTTTTTTTCAGCTTCTGAGGATTACCGTCGCCATTAGAGTTACCCAATGTGCACCACGAGGAGGTTGAGCGATCGGATCTTGCACATCTTTGTGGCCCGGAAAATTTGATGAACCCCCATGAGTAAAAATCCAAAGTGGTAAGATCCGGAGACCCAGCTGGGATTTTCCATCGACCAATATTGACAATTATGTCTGTTAGTAGTACCCTTACTGTGAATTGTTGCCAAATACAAGTACACAACAATACTTGTGTTTATCATGAACAAGAAAGTTCATACTAGAGCATTGTTTACAAACATAAGTGAAACGGAATGTTTAATATCCTTTATTCATTCACAAATTCTCCTCGATATACGATTCAAACTTGAAGAAGATCTTTGATCAGTGTTGTGAAGGTCTCAATACCATGGATTATCCTTGGGGTGAAATACTTGATATTCTCCTGATACTAGGAGAATGTCGACGTAATTACGCTGCAGCATCAAGATTGTATGAAGAGAGAGGTATCCAAATAGACGCCAGCCTTCACTTCAGGCGATACGCTCAATAGAAAGAGGAGTTAGAAGAATGAATATCCCACGAGTCAGAAGGCGTTATGATGGAAATCGTATGGATGCACGCTCAGTAGCCGTTTTAGGAATGGTGCACCTGAATCCTCACGTTAGTACCAGAGAAATCCAGCACCAATTAGGTATCCCAAGATCAACGGCACACCGCATACTAAGATCTGGTGAATATCATCCTTACCACATTACATTGGTGCAAGCATTAAGTGGAGATGATCTTGGACGTAGGGTTGAATTCGGTCAATGGGCCTCAGAGTGACCGCCTGGTTTTTTCAATCACGTGATGTTTAGTGATGAGGCAACATTTCGCAGTAACGGTGTTATGAACAGACATAATTGTCATTATTGATCAATTGAAAATCCCAGCTGGCATCGACAAGTTGACAATCAACATCGCTGGACTCTGAATGTGTGGTGTGGGATTTTGAATGGTCAGGTCATTGGTCCTTATTTCTTCCAACATACTGTTAGGGAGGAAAATGATCTGCAATTGATTCGGGACAAATTACCAAGGATGTTGGAAGATGTTGATCTCTACGCACGGAACAGGATGTGGCTTCAACATGATGGGGCACCACCTCATAACGCTGCAATTGTCAGAAATTTCTTAAACGCATCTTACCCACACAGATGGATTGGTCACGGTGGATACATTGCCTGGCCAGCTAGGTCTCCGGATCTCACCCTTTTGGATTTTTACTTATGGGGTTGCATCAAAGATGTAGTTTATGAAAGACCACCAACGGCCAGAGATGACATAAAACGCGGAATACGAACTGTCTGCCGAACAATTCCACGTCATGTGCTTTTGTCGTTAGAACCACATTTTCAGAGACGAATTAGGTTATGCCAACAGGTCAACGGTGCAAATATTGAACATTTGATACGGTGAATCTTCATACATATTGCAGAGCGTTTGTCGTGAAAAATTACACACCTCTACAGTCCAGACAATCGGCCCTTTTCAGGGCCACAAAGATATGCAAAATCCGATCGCCCAACCTCCTCGTGGTGCACATTGGGTAACTCTAATGGCGACGGTGATCCTCAGAAGCTGAAAGAAAACACTGGAGAGTTAAATGTCGTTTCACACAGGAAGCAATACGAGTGTTTCATAAAACTCATCTTTTATCGATTAGAGCGCCATCTGTGCGGAATTCAGAAAAATGATTCAGACAAAAGTTTCTTGTTTTTCAACGTCAAATCTGAATCTGCAGTCAAAAATGGGGGATTTCAATAGGCCAAAGTCAAGGTCACCATCAGATGTCCCCCTCAGAATTTCACAACTTTCGTTGGAAACATTTTCCTCCAAAACTCCTTGTTTTTGAGTTATTCCGATATAAAAATTAAAATGGGACACCCTGTATATTAGGGAATGTTCGGAAAGATTCCGGGGAATTTTCAGGAATTGAATGCAACTGTTCCCACATCTTCTCCGAAGCAATTCAGAGACAGTCATATGAATTACTTGAATTGTTCAATCGCTCCGAGTATCCCGATTCCCTCCGAATTCGTCCGAAAACATGTAACAAATAGAGGGTTCAGTGGATTTCCAAGCATGGTTTTTTGTCAGACTGAGGGAAAATTCGGAGGAAATCGGATATATGTTTGAAGATTTATTGACATGTATTTTCCAAGAAAATTCAGCGGAATTTGGATCACTCACCAACATCTGAAAGCATGATGGATTAATCCGATTGTCTTTGGATGGCTATGAAAGCAGGTGGAAAGGTCCTGCCTCTCCGAAGTTCTTCTAATTTTATCTATATTCAAATTTCCATACATTAGGGAATTTTCGGAGAAAATTGGCGGGATTGTCGAAGGTTAAGTAGAACAGTTCCCATTCTCTCTCAGAAGTAGTTAGGAGAAATTCTGAGGAATTTGGAAACATATTCTGATTTGGGAATGAATTATGTTAAGAATATGAATAATTCGAAGAATACTCTAATCATTCCAGAAAGAATTCGGAGGAAATCTGAACTTTTGATTCAGAAAAATCATTTGGGGCGGAGTATTTCGGAGAAATTCGTGAATCCAATATGAAATTTAGAGAAAATCTTGATAAATCGGAGGGAATTTAGGAGTGATTCAGAAAGGATTGGAGAAATATTTCGATTACGAAATAAATTACGTTGGACAAATGAATAATTCGGAGAAAAATGTGATCTTTCGGGGAGAAATTTGGGAAAAATCTGAATCTTCCAATTCGGAGAAGTGACTATGAGCGAAGTGTTTCGGAGAAACGTCTCAATTTGGTATAAAATTCGGAGAAATTCCCGAACAAAATCGGAAAAAAATGGGAAAAAATTCGGAGAAATATTTTTACCAGGGCAGCCCGGCATCGAAAGAATCCATATGCTACTTTTTCTTCATCCTCGCTGGTTGAGCAATGACCCTTAAGGGAGTAATACCTACCCGACTTCTTCGGGTCACTTGATGGTTTTGGATTACCCGATACGATCAACCCAGACAACGCGAAGCTCTTAAAGATAACATATATGTTATCTTTCAGAACAACCAGCTCTCAAAGATAGCATATAGTTATGCTATCAGGGAAGTTCCTCGACTTTCCCGAATTACTTGATGTTATTGATTTAGGAGCACTTCGGAAAATGTATATTTGATTCCACTCCAAATAATATGGAGTTGAAAGATAATACATCCGACTTGGGTCACCCCGTATATCAAATTAACTCGATTGATTTCGAATATCTTGATGAACCTGAATATCCACATTTTCCAATGATTGGACAATCCCACCGTACTCGAAAATTTTTCGTAACCCGATGATATCCGAGTACTCGGAAGCTTCGGGTAACCCGATGGTATGCAAGCAATCGGAAGCTTTGAATAACCCGCCGACATTCCGATACTCGGAGATCTCGAGTACCCTACCTGACACTCACATCAAATTACCTCACCCAAACCGAAAAAACGAATATTCGTGCACTTCTAATGGATACAAAAATTTTCTCCAGGAATTCAAAGCGTAGAAGACATTGCGGGAGAGATTTGGGATGGTCGACTGAGTTTTCACATGAACATTTATATTTTTGGCATTCCTGAACCTATTTATGAGAAAACCATTGGATTTGATGAACTAACTATTCAGCTATTGGAGATGATTAACAATAATGTGAAAATGACTCACGGACGTCTTTTTTTATCGAAGGGTACCTCCCGTTGAAATAAGCAGAATGCCCTCTTCCGAAAATGTTCAATCTCACCATTACAAGTGGTTCCTTGAGTCAAAAGACTACGTCATACGAATTCATCAGGTTCAGATTCCCCTCATACCCCCAAAAGGTGGAAGACACTGTTACTTCCTGCAAAACGATGCGCATGAGAAATTCTGAGAACATATGTTTATATGGAGGACTGAGAACCTTTCTACGATAACTTTTTTTTACCCCCTGAATCAAACCTAACCTGTTGGAGAAACATTTTTCAACATTGGAAATCGTCCATATTTCCACTGCTGAAGAGCTGCACCCAATTTTTTTTCACTTTCCTGTTTATGTGGACTAACATTGTGGATTTGAATTCTGTTGGATGTTTCAGATGGGCATGCCACCTCAATATCGCAATTCTCGCATTTTTCTCGCCGTCTCCTGACTATTCTACACTTGGAACATTCACGAATATCATGATGACGTGAAAAAGCGATGGAATTTATATTTGTACGTGGATTTCATGTGTTCTCGGTACACGTATAGGTGATAATGCCACTGGAATATTCATTTTTGATATTATTTCCAAGTGATTTTCCAATTACCGGTGACCGGAATTCCCATTGTGGACTCAGAAATACCTGTTCTCATGCAAATTGATAATATGTCTGCCAACACTCCCTATTCCTATAGATTTCCCAACGATACTCACTTTCATTAATACGTTTTGTACTCCCGACCATTGTTGCTCCCAGTGATTCAAGGGAATATGTGATGCTTCACTAAGTATGCTTATTCATTCATTATATATCCACCATAGGTTATGAGAGTGCTGTCATCGATATATGTACGCATACGCGTTAGGGCGGGCCGACAAAACAAAAAGTGATGGAATCGTTTGGCCTTAGTGCGGGAATGCTTCCATTTAGGATCAGTAATAACTGTGTGGAACCCCAGTTCTGTGAGTCAACATCTTCGGTTCCGGCAAGAGCCTTGAAAATTCGAAATTTAGCAAAAATCATAACAATTCTTTATGGACCAATTTTTTATCTTCTGAACCTTGCCTCTGGTCATTATTCGTGAGAAAAACTCTCCATTCGTCTCAATACATTCGGAATAATAATTTTGTTCGATCAATCATTGGATAAAACTATCAAAAATCAACTGAAATACATGGAAATTGGTATAATTTGGCTGACATTCAAATATTTTCCTGCAAGCGATTTATGCCTACCTTCATCCATGTATAACCATGAAGTAAACACACCACATGAAGGTGTCCGCATTAGAGTTTGTTCGCCGTGAATGAGGGAACTTCTCTACGATACAATAAACTATCGATCATTTGCGCATTGGTTTCCGTAGTTATGGAGGTATTACATCAGCTAGCCTTCCCGTGATCTTATATTCAGCGACCTTCTTGAAACGAGGTGACAGATTGCGTGATTTGTTTTCCTGAACATTGTTCGTGATTTCAGTTTTCAAACAAAGTGATATAATATCTCGGATCCTGTGAACTTGAATGAGTGAGATGAACAATGAATATCGACAAAAGATCGAAGTTCACCTTTCGGGGATCTTTTAATTGTCCTCTTTTCGGCTCGCCGGTTGATTCCAGTTCTCAAAGAGTCCTTCCAACATACAAAAATGTGATTTCTTGTTGTTTGTATGAACGGTGGAAATTGGGCTGTGAGCAAGGTGAAAAAACAGGTGGCAATAGGGAACCACAATTTTCAATTATTGCAGAAACAGTTGCCACACAGTTAGAGAAAATGTATAAGGCAGCCTGTATTCCAACAGTTTCTCGACAACGGATTATTACTATGATTCGGTCGAATCATAAAAAATACACTGGGATTAGGGATGTATTGGAACGGACAAATCGAAGTCAAACAGTAAGAGATATAATCAAATCCTCCAAAACTGATGCCGAAAAGTTGTTTGATATAACGGCTTGTAAATGTCCTGGGTTCAACGAGCTTTGTCACTGTCCAAGAGAAAAAAGGGTTCCCAAAATCCAACAAGAGTTCCTCATCGACCAAAGAACTCACAGAAAAATGAGTGTAGGGAGAATAGATTCAGTTGAAACTTCAAAATTCAGCGAAAGAAACGAGCCTGAGTCTAAGAAAAGATCTATTTCCTCCACTCCTGCAAATATTGTCTCATCCAGTATGTCACAGCACATACAAGAAGTCGGAGACATTACCGATAATACTGATACCGATGACGATGCTACAGTCGATGAAGAATTCAAGCCATCTTCACGTATCGCTCGTGAATCCAGCAGTAACCAGATGCGGATGAAGCTGACAAACTCTGCTTCAGTGGCCCAGAGGTTTCGCATTTCAAACAGGGCAGCGGCAGCTTCTGGTTCAGCTCTGCTTCAAGATGTAGGGATGGTAACTGAAAGCGAGAAAACATTTGTTATCGATAAAAACAAAATGTCCAGGGCAAAACGCCGAACTGGAAAAGAACTTCAAATAGTAACTCAAAGAAATAATAATTATATAACTGGTTTGTATTTTGATGGCCGCCATGATAGCACGTTATTTAAAGAAAAACATGGCGCCAAATATTTCCAAAGTACGATAGAAGAAGATCATTATCCACTTATTGGAGAACCGGGATCACAATATGTCGGCCACGTATCACCTTAATCAGGTTGTAGCGCTGATATAGCAGAAAGTATTTCCTCTTACATGGATGATCGAGTTCCTGGTGGTGTGATAAATATTCGTGTCGTTGGCTGCGACGGAACTAATGTGAATACAGGGATTCATATAGGAGTCATTAGAGTCATGGAAGAAAAACTTGACCGACCACTTCAGTGGATTATTTGTCTTCTGCATTTCAATGAATTGCCCCTCCGGCATCTTTTCACCCATGTCGATGGTTTGACTTCTGGACCAGCGAATTATTCTGGTCCCATTGGCAAGAATTTGAAAGAGTGTGAGAAACGCCCTGTTGTATGTTTCCAAACCATTGATAGTCAGCTTCCTGACATTGACCCATTTCTCCTCATTAGAGACCAACAGTATTTGTTGCGTATATGTTCTGCCATTGAAGTCGGTAAGGTGTCAGATGAGCTTGCGAAGTCTGAGCCAGGTGCTCTGAATCACTCACGTTGGATAACTACAGCTAATAGAATTTTGAGGCTTTACGTTTCAACTCAACATCCTACTGCACATTTGAAATTGTTGGTGAATTTCATTTTGAAAGTTTACGCTCCTTCATGGCTCCGAATACGACAAGAATCCTCTATCAAAGATGGGGCTCACCATTTGTGGAGATTTATCCAGGAGTCGCGATACTTACCTAAAAAACACAAGATAGTAATTGATAAGGCCATCTCAAATAATGCATACTTTGCATTGCCGGAAAACCTACTCTTAGCCATGTTAACTGATGTCAGAAACAGTGTGAGAGAATTCGCCATCCGAAAGATACTTGCTGCTCGTGAGCAGCCAGAGACGAGAGGGGTTCGAAAATGCTCTATACCAAAGCTGAATTTTGATGCAACTGATTATGTCAACATGATAAATTGGGACTCCTGTGAAATTACATCACCACCAGCTCTGGACAACGTTGACTCAAGTTCTCTGAGAATCATGCTAGAGGAAGCAGGGATCCTTAAGACCTGGGACTTCGAGGCGTACCCCTGCCATACTCAGGCTGTGGAGCATATGGTTAAACTGGTAACTGAAGCTTCGAGTAAGGTCTGTGGAGCCGATGGAAGAGATGGTTTAATTCGGGCCACTCTTGAATCTCATAAGTGGATGCCAATATATGAAGATAAGTTGCATTTCACTATGTGAAAACAACGGAAAGTTTTTGAAATTAGAAAATGTTTTTAAATAAAAAAAAACAGTTGAATCACATTTTTTTCATTTGATTCACAAGGTGAGGTAGTTGCGTAGGGTCGAGGATGAACTCAAAGTGCAGCCATCTTCACGTAGTGAGTTCTTAGTCATCCTATAGGATGCGTGAAGGGTTGCACAAGCGTCTCATATGAACACTTTTGAATCTCGGACCATTTGTACCAATTTCATGAATTTCATTTGATTTTTATACGGGTTTATCCAATGATTGATCGAACAAAGTTATTATTCTGAATGTATTGAGACGTATGAAGAGTTTTTCTCATGAATACTGACCAGAGGCAAGGTTCAGAAGATGAAAAATTGGTTTATGAAGAATTGTTATGATTTTTGCTAAATTTCGGATTTTCAAGGCTCTTGCCGGAACCAAAGATGTTGACTCACAGAACTGGGGTTCCACACAGTTCTTACTGATCCCAAATGGAAGCATTCCCGCACTAAGGCCAAACGATTTCATCACTTTTTGTTTTTTCGGCCCGCCCTAATACGCGCACATGCTTGTGTGAGTGTGTATCATCATGAAGTAATCAGTCTTATGACTGGTTTGATGGAATCCTCCGACCCTGTCCATTAAATTCTAACCGCTCAATTCCTGCATATCTACGACAACCCTTATCTTGTATAATTTGCTTCATATAACTTAATCTAGGTCTACCTCTTCGAATTTTACCATATATTTTTCCTTCCAATATTGTTTTCAATAAGCTATCATGCCTAATGTATGTCCTATCAGATTACTTCTTCTTTTCACGACCTGTCTCAGAAGACTTCTTTTTTCATTCACCTTCTCAAGTACTTCTCCATTTTTTACTTTCTCTATCCACTTGAGTCTAAGTATTCTTCTACAACATCACGTTTCAAAAGCTTCGAGTCTTGATTGGTCCGTTTTTCCAATTGTCAAAGTTTCGCAACCATATAATGCTGTGCTCCAAACGTAACTCTTCAAGAATTCCTTACTTACTGCTAAGCTAATATTCTTCGAACACAGTAACTGGTTCTTTTGGTGGAAAGCCTATTTTCCGTGTGCTATTCTTGCTTTTATATCTCTCTCGCTTTTACCCTTTCCTGTAATTATGCTTCCCAGATATTTAAATTCTCTCACTTCCTCAATTGTCTCTGCATCTATTTTGATTTCCGTTCTTCTTGATGTTTTCGCTGTTGTACAAATCATGAATTTTGTTGTGTCCTCATTTACATTCATACAATATTTGTCTGGTAATTTTTTTCCATAGTGTTGAGAGTATTTTCTAACTCAGCACCACTCGTAGCTAATATAGCTAAGTCATCCGCAAATCTCAACATGCTTACATTATCACCTTGAGTCTGTAATTTCAATGGCACTTGCTCCTTCATTTCGTTCATCGCTTCTTCTATATACGGATTAACAATCAATGGCGATAGTGAGCATCCTTGTCTCACCCCTCTTCTAATTTGTGCTTCTCCTTTTTGACCTTCTATTTCTATTTTTGCGGTTTGATTCTTGTATAATTCATATATTATCCTCCTATCCCTGAAATTATTTCCTACCTTTTTCGAAATCGTGAACATCTCCCAATCAACATTATCGAATGCTTTTTTCATATATACAGACTTTTGTGACGCTAGACTTCCCTCTACTACAGTTCTGAGTGCGAATATCGCTCCCCGCGTTCCCCTATTTTCCCTAAAACCGAACTGATCTTCTGCTGATCTACTCTCTATTTTATTCTCTATTCTCCTATATATAATTCTTGTCAGTATTTTCGAGGCATGTGAAGTTGAACTAATCGTTCTGCAGTTCTCGCATTAGTCTGCTCCTCGTTTTTCTGGAATGACGACAATTTTATTCATCTGGAAATCTCACGGTACTTCTCCTCCTTCGTACATATCTCTGACTCATTCGAACAGTTGCGTGACGAGTTCTTTGACTGGAGACTATGATAAGGTTCGCACTTATGCCATCTATTCCTGGCGCTTTATTATTTTCCAATTCTTCCAAAGCCCTGTCGAATTCTGATCTCAAAATTGAATCTCCCAATTCTTCTTCATCGACATCTTCCTCCCTCTCTCGAAATCCTATATCACCGCTTCTTTTAAATCCATTGTTCTTTTTTCTCCCTGTTCTTATCAATTGTCTCCCTAGAGAATTTCCAATCATACTGCTTCTAGATTTCATTTGTCCAAAAAATCTCTTCACAATCCTATATGCCTCATCTATTTTCCCTAAGCGTAACCTCACTTTTATATCCTGACATTTTTCCTTTAACCATTGTTCTTTTGCGTTCCTCGATCCTCCCATTATTCTATTCCTCAGTGCTTTGTATGTCTGCTCGTCTCGTTCGCTACTCTTATCCTTGTATTTCCTCATTTCATCAATTGAATCGAGAATTCCTACCGTTATCCATGGCTTCTTAGGTTCTACTCCATCGTTCTCCAGAATTTCATCCGCACATTGTTCTATGTCCCCCTTCATATTTGTCCATCTTCTCTCTATCCCCAAGTCTTTGTCTTGTCGAACTTCCAATTTTTCGTCCAACATCACTTTGAATGTCTCCTGTGTTTGTCCTTGTTTGAGATTCTTCAAATTCCGTCTTTTTTGCATTCTCCTCTTCTTCAGAGATTTGAATTTCAGAGAACATTTCATCAGCAACATATTGTGATCACTATCTTTATACGCGCCTGGATAAGTTTTACAGCTTCTCACTTGGCTTCTAAATCTTTGTTCTACTAATATGTGATCAATTTGTCAATTTGATATCTTGCTGTATCTCCTGGCATTTTCCAAGTAAAGATTCTTCTTGGATGATTTTTGAATAATGTGTTGGTAATAACCATTTTATGGCTTTCACAGAATGCGATTGAACATTGTCCTCTTTCATTTCTTCTTCCCAACGCAGAATCTCGTATTATGTTGCCCTCTCTTCCTTGCCCTACTACCGCTTCCCAGTCGCATGTGATAATTAAATTTTCTTCCCCCTTTCTATATCCTATCACTCCCCCCATTCCATCGTACGTTCTTTCAATATCTTCCTCTGAATATGCAGATGTGGGCATGTATACTTGAACTCAAACAGTGTCTACCGGTTTTGTTCTAACTCTAACCATCATTACGCGTTTGCTCTGTTGCAAATAATTTCCTATCGTATTCCTCACCCTTTCATGCATTTTAATTCCCACCCCCGCTTGACCATTCATGATCCTGTATGAATGATTCTATAATCCCCACTCCAAAAATCCCCTTCTTGCGGCCATCTCATTTCGCTAATTCCCATTACATCGATAGCTAACCTATTCATTTCTAAATTCAAATGTTCTAATCTTCCTGTTTGTCTTAGTGATCTAACATTCCACGCTCCGACTCGAAAAATGTTCTCTTTCTTCCCTATCTTCTTCGGTTTTCTATCTTGTTTGATGAAGCTCTCTCGAGGAGCCCCACCCGGAGATCCGAACGGGAGGCTATTTTACCTCCGGAATATTTCACCCGAGGGAACGTCATCATGTTGTTGTTGTTGCTTTCTTTTTTCAATCAATTGAAATAAGAAATTCTAGGTTTGGAGAAAGATTTCATTCCCTCGGGAATATTGAAAGATGTCAAGGAAGGTAGTTTCCCCTTGCTTTGCCTCCGTTTTTGCCGATGTTCATGGCGTTGAGATGATTTAGTTTCTCTCAGTTTGTATTCTCCCTCTCGAATAGTTCATTCCACCCGAAAAAGAGATCCAAATCTGAGATACTTATCCTCCCCACCCCGTAAAGGAAGCAGATACTACCAAGGATGGATAAAAAGGATATCGAGGACAGGTATCAAGAATATCCCCCTGGGAGACTCGCAATCATTCCACGGGGAGCCGGGTGTGTATGCATAGACAATAAGGACGGTAATCCAAATCTTTTCGTTCCTGAATATCTGTCTCTCACTTTCTCAATTCACAACAACTGTTTCCAAAAATCCCTCGCTCGTTCCAAATGATGCAGGTCACAAGGAAATAATTCCCACAGTTCCCAACCTATTGGCAAGGAACTTATGTGAGAACACTGTCGGATCACGACTAGGACATGGCATAAATTTCATTGCAATTGGATAACAGGAAGCGGAAACATGCCCTCGTCCCAAAATCACAATTTTCGATAACACGTTCCTTCTCTGTCCCTCACTTCCTTGTAGGGATAAGGTTGCAAGATTTTCAAATTTTGTGTTGAAGCTTAGTGCTTACCATTTTCTCACCTCGCTTCCAATTTGCTTGGAATTCATATCGTACCACTAACACCTCCTGATTTGAATGTGCGGGAAGTTCCATGGCATTCTAGGATGATAGGAATATAGGGAAGGCATGCTTTCAAAATATTGTCCAAAAATGCAGATCACAAACAAAATATTTCTAAAGTTTCCAACCGATTGAGATTAAACTTATTTGGGATGACTATCGGATCCTGATATGAGTTCCACTGGAATCGGATAATAATGAGTGGAGATATGCGCGAGCGCGAAGACACGGTTTTTGATAATATTTTTCTCACCTCTCTTATTCTTCAGTGAGAATCAGGTTGAAATTCATACGACACTATGACCAACGCTCCTCATAACCTTGATCAAAATTTCATAATGATCGGACAAATAGAACCGGAGTTCCTCCCACTCGTACGTCCGTACGTACAAATAGACACCCTACAAACGGACACGAAATCCAAGTTCCTTGGAGCTGAGTTCTTCTCCTTGAGTTCTGAGGAGCATTTTGGTGTAAGAAATTCCCATTTTGGAGACGAAAAATTGTTCGACCCTCCGAAACGATCACTAGGCTTCCTCTTAACGAGGAAGCAATTCTATACGGATATACAAGGTTGTTCCAAAATATCCTCATTCATCAATTTCTTACCTTCAAAATCATCAGTACGCTGAAACTTTTGTAATTTGGAGTACCTCGAATCCGTAACATCTGTTTTCCAATATATGGGTCATTATACTTTTAAGGTCTCCTCGAATTTCGTACTTTCCCTAAACTTGCACATTGAATGCAGCAATGAATCGATGTGTGCAATGGAAAATGACTTGGATAATCAAAAAAAGTACAAATTGAATAATGCGAAACAATTTTTGTATTACTGAAAAAAATTTTTCTTACTTCCCAAATCCAAGATCAAAGTTGACATACTGTTCTAAAACAGCATGTCACACGCGTATTTTCATAGTAAAACCTTGGATCTATTCATGATTTTTCCAACCACCAGGACTTTGCAGACCGGATTTGAGTACAAAATTAATTGTTCTTTCCAATACTATTGACAAAATTGATGAAATATTTTTCGATATATTTTTTAAACTTAACGGAACTTTGTCCACGTATTTTGAGTTCTTTCCGTTACGGCGTTCTTAAGTCAGTGTCATTTCCCTATGAAACGTGAATTACCCAAGAGTTACATATGAATAAACATCTCAGTGCTTTTCAACTCAGAATTGAAGCGCATGATGGCGCTGTAGTCAATAATTGCGTCAGTCAGAGCCATTTTGTACGGTTGGATGCGAGCGTGTGTTTATCAATCACCACTACGTGACAGAGGTTTTCTCGGTAAGTATTTGATATATTGGGTTGGCCATTTTTTGTATGGTACATCAATTGGTCATGATAAAATAAGCGTACCAATAATATGAGAATATTGCATGAATTCGATGTAAGAATTGTTATTGTAAGAAATATCCTCTGCATGAATCACCACTACGTGACGCTAATCCGCAAAAGCTGCCGAAAACCATGAGGCGATTGCTGATTTATATGTAAGCTTGTGTCTAAGGGTTTTTGAAGTCGCTGATTACGAATCTGAGGTTTAGATTTTGAAAATTCAATATGGCGGATCCAATATGGCCGACCGAAATCTCAGAATTCAACAAATTTTCTTCAAACTCCGTACTTGAGGGTTTTCGGGATTGCTAATTACGAATCTGGAATTATATTTTGCAAATTCAATATGGTGGATCCAATATGGCGGGTTTGAATCCAAAAATTCATCAAATTTCCTCTTGATTCTGTTAAAAGTCACTCAAAATAATCCGTTGGAGGGGGGGGGGGATTTGATGAGTTTGAAAATCAAGTCAAATGAAAGGCAGTGATTGGTTCGTCCTTTCAAGAATTTTTTTCTATTGGTGGGTTCCTAAACTCATCAAAATAACCCTCCAACGGATTACTTTGACCTACTGTGGTTGAGGGTTTTTGGGGTTACTGATTACGAATCTGGAGTCAGATTTTATGAAATTCAATATGGCGGACTTGAATTTGAAAATTAAAAAAATTCTCTCGAAACTTTGCAGTCCAGCGTTTTTTGGGAGCATTAATCACAAAAATGGAGTCAGATTGGTTGTCACTTGAAATGTAATAAATGGGGCCGGAATGCGATAAACAGAATTATTTTTGTGCAATACATCATTCTTATCATTTTGTTCTCATTTTATTTGTTCATGTTCAACTACAATGGACAATCACTTATTTATTCGTATATCCTTCCTTTCCATTCCAGTGCAACAAATTCTTGAAAGATTGCGCTTTCAGGAGCAGAGAGACAACGTCGGTACAAGTTGAAGATGAAAGCCAACAAAGAGAAATATGCAGAACATTCAAAAAAAGAAAGAGAACGTTACCACGTGGGAAGGACCCCAGTAAAATATATGAGTGAGCGAGAGAAAAGTCTGGCCAAACGAAAATGGAAAATACAGTATATTAAACGTAGAGCCAAGTTGGAAGAGCAAACGACTGTGACAGGTGAGGATACTCCATCTTCGACTCCTTCATGTTCACCGAACGTGATAAGCGGCAGGAAAAAGCTTCGACGAAACAGGAGCAAACTTTATAGAGATAATTTAAAATTGCAAGCAGAAAACAATCACTGCGAACGAAAATATGGAGCTTACAGACAGAAAGTGCAAAGAAATAAATTGAAGAGTAAGAAATACGATGTGCTCTGTAAAACCATCAAGGAAAATTTTACACTCACAAAATCACGGAGAGACAGAAAACTGATAAAGAATTTGCTTACTCCAAATGATCCACAATCAAATTACGTCACTAAAGAAATCAGACTCACAGCCTTAGGCATCAGAGGCAAAAAGGAAATGAAGAAGGGACGAGGTAATCAAAGGAATCTTAGAACAACGATTCACGATTTTTTCCTCCGTGATGATGTCAGTCGCGCTACAGCTGGAAAAAAGGAGACTATCACGAAATACAAAATGAAACATCAAAAGCGATTCCTTCTTGATACGATGGAGAATTTATATCGTTCTTTCAAACAAGAGTGTGAGAAAAAATGTTCCTATACTCATTTCACTAGAAATGAACCTTTTTATGTAGTTACTCCAAGTGCAGATGGTCGGGAAACATGCTTATGTAAACTGCATACTAAAATTAATTATTAAATGATCGCCTCGAAGAAAAAACAAATAATTCTCACGAAGCACACAAGTTTAGTACTGCAATATGTAGCTTGTGATGTATCTCGGATGGATTGCATGTATGGAACATGTAGTAAATGTAAAGAGAAAAAAGCTATAATTACGCAGAATTTGAATTTAGATGGAGAAATATCTTGGTGGGAATGGGTTTGTAGAACAGAAGGAATTACGAGTAACAACAAGACGCGAAAAATTACAAAGAATTTGAATGAACTGAAATGTGCCAAATTATCGGATTTCGTGGACTGTTTTGAGAAAGAATTTGAACAATTTGAGAAACATGTTTTCAATTTACGAACACAACATACAGCTTACAGAAATTGTATTGATAAATTGGCTAGCAATAGCGTCGTTCTTCATATGTATTTTAGTGAAAATTATAACTGTAAATTGTACGGAGAAATCCACTCCTACCACTTCGGAGGTTCTCGTAACCAATTGTCTTTCCATACTGTTGTCATGTTCCGGAAACTCGAAGAAACATTGTTGAAAGAAACGACCTCATTCTGCACGGTATCGTCAAGCCTTGCACATAATCCTGCTGCAATCTGGGCACACTTGGATCCAATTCTGAAATCGATAAATGAAAAATATCCTAAAATAGATACGGTTCATTTTTTTTCAGATGGTCCATGTACACAATATCGTCAAAAACAAAATTTTTATCTCATGACCACTAAACTTTTCAATGATTACAAGTTTAAAAATATGACTTGGTCGTTTTTTGAGGCCGGCCATGGAAACGGTGCAGCAGATGGTATTGGTG
This sequence comes from Gonatopus flavifemur, assembly GCA_018340375.1. Classification (NCBI taxonomy): domain Eukaryota; kingdom Metazoa; phylum Arthropoda; class Insecta; order Hymenoptera; family Dryinidae; genus Gonatopus; species Gonatopus flavifemur. Next base: position 1,681,678 of record JAFFJZ010000035.1, on the reverse strand, counting down.
GTCTCATCAAAAGAACAGCCGATACTACGGTTGCCCATGAGAAAGATATTACAGATGTAACGCAATTTTATGAGTGATTGAAAGACGCGACAAAAGTTAAGTTATTTGTCATCACTCAAAATATGATTGATGAGATTTCGGAAACAATACCAGATAATTTACGATCGATACCGACCACGATGCGATTACATCATATTTCTTCTTGTAAATATGGAAAAATGAACTACAGCGATTTGAGTTGTTTCTGTGAAACATCAGATGTGATTGGTTTCTGTTCATGTATGAAAAGCAGCTCATATAATTTCTTTCCCAAAGAAGGCACGTTGCACATTGATGGCTCTATGAAAGAACTTACCACTGGCAGGAAAAAACATGTTTTCCAACAAATTCACGATTCCAGTGATGATTCTGACTCTCGTGGTTTTCCTCACCCAGGTTACATAGACAAACAGAACTCAAGTGAAGAAGCTGGGACTAGTCTTGACGAAACAAAAATCCACCCGAAGAATATTCCTGTTGGAACATTTTTGCTCATAAAAAAGTTAGATCGCAGGAACCAGCAATATAATTATGTAGGCGTCACAGAAACCGAATTTGATGATTCAGAAGTAAAGATCACAACGTTGAAATGTATGGATGATAGCAAATGTATTTTCCGTGTCGATCAAGAGAACATGTGTTTTATTCATTTGGAAAATATTATAAGAATATTGGAAGACCCGTCCATAAAAATAAAACGTCGAAGGAAAATCTACTTTTTCAGTCATTCTGTTGAAGGAGTAATTGAATAATAGATTTCATTTCGTTTGAGTGAAGGATCGTGTCTCATACATTTTGATTAGAGTTTAAAGTATGATTGTTCATGTTTTTTGTTCAAATTTTATAATTGTATAATTATATTCTCGTTTCATATCTTAACTTTGTGCTTGTTGAATTTTGACATCCTCACACTCCCCTTATTCATATCTTTCAAAATAAATATACCTAAAAATTTTGAAAAATTTGTTTCAAGATGCAATCAGAGTTTTATCAGGCATAGCAAATGAAGTAGTTTCATGACTGTTAGGAAACATATACACCTCAAGTTGTGCTTCATTCTTAAAATTTGGAGAAATAATGTTTTCCTTTAAATAAGAAGAATGTTTTCCTTTTCAATCAATTCAATCCAAAAAAACAATATCCCATATCAACAGTATTACATTTTTCACGAGTTTATGAAGGATTATATGAAAATTATACAAGGATACTGGCTTTCTCATGGTTTTCCTATTTTTTGGGCGCCATCTTGGAAATGCCATATTGAATCCTGGAGAATAATTGATTGGGTTTGAAAGAATGGACATCCATACCTTCATATGCGGTCAATTGGATATTATATTGAAACTTTTCCGTACTACAGAGATAGATTGAAAAAAAAACACCAAAAATGATGATTTTTCGGGGAAAAATGTCTATAACTTTTCCGGATCGAGTTCTACGTTGAATCACTCAACGGCATTCGAAAGAGGAGGCTTTGAACTATCAGAAATGCTACATTTAAAATTTTTCCCATGATCTTTTTTCATAAAAAATTATGAAGTCGAAACTTAAGTAAGAATTCGTGGTATTCAGAAGGAGAGGGAGTGAAAAAAAAACACTTCTGTTGGCAAACCTGTACTGCTGAGAGTCTCATACACATATATTTGAGTGTATCTAAACAAATATCACATGAAATGTGATCAAGTTTGATTTTTTTCACACGTTTGGACCTTAAAAGTATAATGACCCATATCTGAACTCTGCCGTATAAGCCTTTATCATCAATGTAATCCGAATTTCTTCATCCCTCAATAATTGTCACCCAGTTCCTTGATGCAAAACAACTGTATACAAAGATATCTGTACAAATTTGAAAGCTTGTTCCATAAAATCCTCATTCAATAATTCCTTACTTCTCAAATCATCGATCCACAGAAACTTTCATAACTTGCAATATCTCGATTGCTCAACATCTGTATTCTGTTACGACGAGAACGAGGTTTCATAATCGAGCTCGTGATAACTCCAAAAAGAAGAGAAGAAAAGAGAGAAAACTGACGATTTTTGTCGTTGCATCGGAGTATCATGAATTTGAAACTCGAGGGTCTGTTCATTGTGGGAAATAATTATATTGGAAAAAGTATTCATTTTTTTATTCATCCAGGAAGAGACATAGACTTCTGGTGAAAACTTCTTGGCAGCCGGGACCAAAGATCACCGAAGCTCTTCAAGGAGAGAGAGAGAGAGAGAAAGGGCCGCGGAAACTCACTTTTCGGAAAAGTAGTCAGTTAAGCTAAGACTGACTGTAGGGCATTGTCGAGCGACGATCTCGGGGCCTGAAGGGGGTGGGAAAAAATGATGGAATAAAGAAGGTGGGAGGAATATTCTTCCCGGCGTGGTCAGCACTTCAACCCAACGTCGAAATCCGAAGGAATGCGCCGATGAGTCCCACACGTACCTTATCGCTGCCGAGGACAGATTTTATGCTGGCTTCAGCATCGACAATGCACGTATGTGGCCACCGAGAACAATATATGGTATTCATGGAGGACACGGAGGTTCAAATATTATTTCAAAGTTGTATGTTATAAAAAGGATGGACTATGGGATATTTCAGAAAATCTTTCTCGAGATCGCCTCTCAACAACGCTGTTACAAAGGAGGTGTCGAGAGTAAACGGTGAGGAAAGAAAAGAAACAATGGAGGTATAGCACACCTGTAACGAAGAGTCGCACGCATACACGTATAATCGTGTGTGAGTGAGGAGAGATGGAGAACAAAATTTCTCTATCTCGTACGCGTGTGTAACTACGGCGCACTTACACGTGCACCTAAACTACGCGACGACGTAAAGGAGAAAAGGTAGGTAAAAGGAGAAGAAAAGGAGAAGGGTGAAAGGGAGAGAGAAGAGAGAAGAAATAAGGAATGGACGAAGGGTCGCGAAAATGGACGGACGATGGGGCGAGCAGAAGTCATGCAATCCACTCTGCGACGTTGCATCTGGAAGTGCAACGTAGAGGGGCGAAAAATTGCGGGACGTGACAATTCCAACATATCCGAACTACGCCACATACTAGTGAGTTGAACATCTATATCTGCTCTTAAATAATAACAACTGTAATTCCAATGTCGTTATTCCAAAACATTAGTGATCCAGTTTTCCCATACTCTAGAACATTTGTTATTCAGATTATGTGGATTCTTCAACATCTGTATTTCATAACATATTCACTCAGGAGTATGTGCCTTCAGGAATATCAGTACGCTAAAATATTTGTAATTCACATCGAGCCGATCCTCCAACAACTGTACTGCAACATATCTACACTTCGCCACATTATGTCGCGTTAGACAACTGGGATGGTCAAAAGTTTTTAATTCGCATATTTTCGATTCCTCGACATCTGTATTCCGAGATACTCGAATTCAATTTCATATCCTTGACGGTTAAATCGTTTGCCGAAACGAAATTTACAATATAAAACAGTATCTACACAAGATACGTTAACGTGAACGTGAGAAACAGGAGACATCTCAAATCTCGTACACAGTTTCTACGTATCGTTCACGTTATTCGTGTGAACAAATCATAGATCAACGGAATTCAATCCGTCTGACATCCAAGTTTAAAATAGTGACTTTATTCACTGAAGAAAACTACAAACAAAGTGACTGATCGTGGTATGCAACGCTACGTCATTATTTTGTCGTGGAGTTGAGGAATAACCCTAGTTTACAAAAGACGAATAATTGACTGTGCATTCAATGCTATCGATTGTTTCTCATGCTTTGTGCCGCGCTGGACTCCAGAATCGCAGTAAAAATTTTTTTATGGATAGGTTTTGGAGTTGAGAATTTTTTGAAGTTTCATATAATGTATATCTTGAGCTGGACACGGTGCTCTAGAAGCAGCGATAGGTATGACAAAAATGTGTCTACAAACGGGATGCGGGGTCATATTCGGCGTAATTTACAGATTGAAAATCCGTTTGAAATGAAATCCAAACTGTAGCCGTTCTCCAGATATCGATGAATACATTTTCGTTAATTTTATATTGGATCTGATAAGGCAAGAAGCACGTCTTTATCATATTATCGTGGTTAATTCCAGCTCAAAATGCCCGTATGAACATGTTTTGGGGAAGATTGGATACATAAATCATTGTAAATTATTATTTCGTTATCTTGTTTATATGCGATAGGTGAAAAAAAGGGTGAATAGACAGTATTCAGAAAAAAAAACGCAGATACTAGTATGTATTTTATTCGTACTGTATCTTCTTGGAGTACTCTGCCATTAAGAGATTCAATTTATCAGTTGATGGATAAATAAACAATATTCGAAATGGTAATACCCGAGTCGAAATACAAATACGGTTTTGGAACTCATTATCCGGTTCAAATTGAATTGCCTTCGTGCTGGTTTAGTCCACTTTATGCAACTTCTATATCGACATTTGATAAATACAAATCTTTAAATCTATATTCAGACCACTTAACCCACAATGATTCAAAGCTTTGCTAGTTCAGGAAGTACAAAATGACTCATTAGTCATACTGATAATTACTTGTCAATAATAATGATTTCAAACACACTGAAGAAATGTGTAGTGCTGATAACAATGGTACAGAGATTGAAACCAGGAATTGTGCTGTGATACCTACATTGTGACCTCAATTTCTGTTTTAAATCAATCGGATTGTCATTCTAACCATACATTTTTTGCATTGTAGTAAAAGAGCAACTCATTTTATGATAACAAAGATAACTGAAGCATATCTACAACGGTTTAAAAGTGTGTTTTATTTTGACAACAAACTAGATTCCTCTTGTTTTCGTACAGGGATTCATGTAGTGAATACGAGGGTGGATTGATAAGTTTCCGGCCTGACCAAGAAAAACAACGTTTTTAAGAATTTTTTTTTTTTTATTTCTCAACATAATCTCCTCCAACGCTGATACATTTCTCATAGCGGTGTTCTAGTCTAGTAATGCCATCTCTATAGACTGATTCGTCAAGCACCTCAAAATACCCATTTACAGCTTCGATTACTTCTTCATTGTCCGCAAATCTCTTACCGCCAAGCCATTTTCTGAGGTTAGGAAACAGATAAGAGTCACTCGGAGCTAGGTCTGGAGAGTAGGGAGGGTGCGGCATTAATTCAAACTTCAGATCGTTGATTTTAGCCATCGCAACGATTGACGTGTGCGCTGGTGCGTTATCGTGATGAAACAAGATTTTTTTCTTCGCCAGATGAGGTCGTTTGATTTTCACTTCGTGGCTCAAACGTTGCAATAAGTCTGCGTAGTATTGACCAGTGATAGTTTTACCCTTTTCAAGGTAATCAATGTATATAATACCTCTTGCATCCCAAAAAACAGTAGCCATAACCTTGTTCGCCGAAAAAATTGTTTTTGCCTTCTTTGGAGTTGGTTCCCCTGGTCCAATCCACTGTTTAGACTGTTCTTTGGTTTCAGGAGTGTAGTGGTGGACCCAAGTTTCGTCAACGGTTACGAATCGACGCAGAAATTCGCTTGGATTACGCTTATACAACGCCAAATTGGCGGTAGAAATGTTCTTTCGAATCAATTTTTGGTCGACTGTTAGCAAACGCGGCACCCATCTTGCACAGAGCTTTTCCATATACGAATGTTGGTGCAAAATATTTTGTACACGTTCATATGACATCTCACAGGTCTCAGCTATCTCACGAACTTTTAATTTGCGATCTTTCAGCACTATTTGATGGATTTTTTCGATCATATCTGGAGTTGTGACCTCAATGGGGCGTCCTGAGCGAGGCTCATCAGAGGTGCTCACACGACCCTTTTTAAACTCGGAAACCCACTGCTTAACGGTTGAATATGATGGGGAGGATGTCCCCAGTGTTGAGTCCATCTCTTCTTCAATTTCCTTCGGCGTTAACCCCTTCAAATAAAAGTATTTGATGACAGCACGATTTTCCAGCTTTTCCATTTTTACGAAAAACACAGAGGCGTCTTGGTCAGCGTGCTCTCAAAACTAAACTAACATGGCGATCGGACTGAAACTATAGCTACAAGCTATCTAAGGATGGTACTATGGAACGCCACCTCAAGGTAGGCCTAGTGGCGCCATTTCTTGGTCAGGCCGGAAACTTATCAATCCACCCTCGTATATGCTCAACACATTCAACAAATGAAGTTACAATGAATCATTTCAAATGTTCACATAAAGACAATAGGAAAAAAGTGTGTGCACCTTCTGGTAAGAAAATTTTGTTCGGGAAAAAAAGGCCAGAACAATTTCTCATAACAGAAAAACATGAGCAGCTTATTAGACCTTTACACACTCCTGCCTTTAGTCTCCAGGATTCAAGGTTTCCATTGAGCATATGCGCAACGTGTCGTATCACACATTTGGGTCATGAGAAAATGAATTACAGGAGACCCTCGCAAAAGATGCCAAATTACAATGATATTATTTTACCAAAAGGAACTAGATCTAATGAGCTCATTATTATTGACAAGTAATTATGAGTATGACTAATTAGTCATTTTGTACTTCCTGAACTAGCAAAGCTTTGAATTATTGTGGGTTAAGTGGTCCGAATATAGTTTTAAAGATTTATATTTATCAAATGTCGATATAGAAGTTGCATAAAGTGGGCTAAACCAGTACGAAGGCAATTCAATTTGAACCTGATAATGAGTTCCAAAACCGTATTTGTATTTCGACTCGGGTTTTATCATTTCGAATATTGTTTATTTATTCATCAACTGATGAATTGAATCTTTCAATGGCAGAGTACTCCAAGAAAATACAGCACGAATAGAATACATACTAATATCCGCGTTTTTCTTTCTGATTACTGTCTATTCACCCTTTTTTCACCTGTCGCATATGAACAAGATAACGAAATAATAATTTACAATGATTTATATATCCAATCTTCCCCAAAACATGTTCACACGGGCATTTTGAGCTGGAATTAACCACTATAATATGATAAAAACGTGTTTCTTGCCTTATCAGATCCAATATAGAATTAACGAAAATGTATTTATCGGTATCTGGAGAACGGCTACAGTTAGGATTTCATTTCAAACGGATTTTCAATCTGTCAATTACGCCGAATATGACCCCGCATCCCATTTGTTGACACATTTTTGTCATACCTATCGCTGCTTCTAGAGCACAATGTGGACATGGCCAATCTGGTTGCATAAGGTCTCAAATTGAATATCATTAAATTGCCGATGGATAATGTTACCGTTGTTACAAATTAAATAGGTAGTTCGAATACGGCGAACCGAAGTTCTCGAACAAAATCGTGTTTTTTGACAAGAATGAAAATAAAAGAGTGACTTTTTTCATCATGGAAAAATCATGGGAATATGCTCAGTGACGAGCTTTCAACATGAAGTTTGTACGCCTACGAAGGAAGACGAGGTATTTGAGAAAGGGATTGCATGCAACATTATCAGAATTATAACCATTCGTTTACGGGTACCAGAATTCAACGTCTCCTACATTCCTAGAGTTTCACCTCATTCCCAGCTCATACTCAAGTTTGATTGATTTGATACATCTTCATTTCAATATTTCGATAGAATATGAGTTTATTTGGAATAATTTTTACTTCTCGATTGTCGCTTCTCTTTTGTTACATCTGTTTCTCTTTGGAGAAATCAAATATGATTCCCCATCATTCTTTCATCCCAAAATCCTTGGTACGCTGCTCCATGGACTCGAATTCTTGGTTAATTCTCTCACTATGCTCGTCACTCACGTCACAAAAATTCTCCAGGAAAAAATTCGAATGGGAATGTGAAGAATGGATCATAAGAGACATATTCACTCCTGTCAACGGAAGTGGAGGGATACAGGACATGTGACAAAAGCTGGAATAGAATGAGATAGAAGAACGATGTTGTATACCCATTTCTGCATAATTCTCCAGTAAATTGGCTACGATCATCTTGTACTTCGGGTCTTTATTATTCCCAAGGAAACCAAAACCAATCAACGCGAATGAATTCCAGGCTGCAGTATCATGAGGGGGTATCTGGTTCCCGTAATATATCCGGAAGCAGTAGAGTCTGTAGCTATCTGAAGAGAGCCAGGATCCCCCAGTAATCCATCTGAGATTAAAGGATGATTGTCTGTTGAGTAAATGGTCTTCGAGGCACGCACTCAAATATACTCGGATACTCCAAAAGGCAACTAATTGAGGATATTGATTTTTCATACAAATGCATATCAATGAATGAATTCGGTAGTATGCGAGAAGCCCGACTGGTAATAAGCCCTAATGGCACTGAAGCCCGACTGCCGTTAGCCCGACTGGCGTTAGCCCGACTGCATTTAACCCGAACGACTTTAAACCCGAATGACAGTTGACCCGACTAATTATAAAAATATAATCAAATAAAATGGAAAATTAATCGAAATCAGAGTGTGATTAACCTTTAATCTATACATCTTTGTAGTAAAAGGTTGAATAAGCTTTGATTCCGATAAATTTTCCATTTTATTTGATCATATTTTTATAACTAGTCGGGTCAACTGTCATTCGGGTTTAAAGTCGTTCGGGTTATAATCCGGTCGGGCTAACGCCAGTCGGGCTTAAGTGCCATCCGGGCGTATTACCAGTCGGGCTTTTCGCATACTACCATGAAGTCATCTCGAAGAGAATTCTAATTCTTCGTACTCGGATTTCCAAGTAAACCCTGGTGGAAAAATTCCACTGAAAATCTCTGGAAATCCCAGGAGTTTTCAGTGAAGAGTTTTTCAGAAGATTTTAGAGGTGTTTATAGTCTTCCAGAGAGTTCCAGTTTTGTCAGACAAATTCAGAGTTTTCGAGTGACATTCAGAATTTCTCTCCCCAGGGCAGTCATTGCTAATGGGGAAATTGGATCACAGGAACACTATTGAAAATCCTTGGTGAATTCATCGACGAATCCTTCGGTGATTCAGAGAGCAATAAACCTGGAGAAAAACTCGGGAAAATTGCCAAGATTTTGGTGACGATACCGACAGATGCAATTCTACCGGAAAATCCGAGAAATTCATCACATTTTGCAGAATTCCTGCCCGTTGTGATCAGGTTAATTGCTTCCCGATATATATATCGGAACGAATTTGTGTCCTGGCCAATATTTGACCAATGCTTCCAATCTCGAAGTATTGAGTCTCGGAAATCATCATCAACATTAATAGTTGATCGTGCGACGAGTGAGAAAAATGGTCAGTTCCGGCCGAGCAATCCTCAATCATCATACGTTCCGCGGAGGTCTATTAGGCTATCTGACCATTTCCATCTAACTGCAATCGGACCAATTGCATCTTTTTTGCTATTTTTTTGCAATATTTTGCCGCAAGAATCAATTTTTTTGCTCCAACCGTTACGGAGATTAGGACCGTCTTTCATAGTCAAGGGGCCCTAAGCCCGAAATGCTTGGGGGTCCATGTAAGGGAATCTTCTTGCTTTTATATATATATATATATATATATATATATATATAGTAATATCTCTTTTCAGAATTTTTATCCATTGAATATATCAATATGTTTGTTTGGCTGTGCAATTGGGATATACGCAGCTCATATAAAAGTCAACCTGTATATGCATGCTGTACATACATGCATACATACATACATGCATACATGCATACATGCATACATGCATACATGCATACATGCACACATACATACATACATATATACACACATAGTAGACGTAGTCCAAAGAGTTGGGGCTCCTATCAGCCTGGGGCCCTAGGTCCGAGCCTACCTCACCTATGCTCAAAGACGGCACTGACGGAGATACAGTGAGTTAGATAGGTTAAGTATTGAGCTATCTAGAAATCGGAAGAATGGCATTAAGGGGGCGTTGCAGAGAAAAAAGGATTACATGGGATTTTTTGCTTTCTTTTGGCTGTCAGATAGGATATGTCATTTTTTTTTAAATTTGCAAAAAAAAATTATTTTTCCGGAATTTTTTTGGAACATTCCTCTTTATATGAAGAGGTGTTGGGGGAGGTGTAGGCTGATCATTATAGTACATGGAATACGTGAACCATTGATAATTTGCGAGGGATACGAGTTTTTTGCTACAGCCGTTAACAGAGTACGGTGGGTTGGGGGGAGTAGGTATTGAGGTCTTTGGAAATCAGGTGGAAGGCATGAGGAGACTGAGTACAGGGAAGGGTTGAATAAGATTTTCTTGCTCATTTCCTGCCACTAGATAACGTGTGCGATTTTGTGTTTAGATTTGGGAATTTCATTTTCGAAATTTTGTCACTCTAGGAATCCAAGAAGCTATCAAGACCAATGACCGGATATTTCGTGGCCGATTGAATGAACTTTTGAGTTTCCTGCTTCCAATAAGTTGACACTGGGAATTTTTCTGGACCATCTAGTTCACTCCAGAATGCCCGTATGAACATGGTATGGTACCAAAAATTCTAGTCTCAACTAGATGGTAGCGAAAAAATCGCAGAGTCACCTAGATGGGAGCAAAAAATCCTAGACTGAATTAGATCCCAATAAACACACACATGTTGCTTCAACGTTGAAAAAACGTTGTACTGTTGAATGGACGTTAGTCGTTGTTTCCATCACATTGATTTATGGTTACATTCCGATGGGGACATAGACGTCTAGGAATTGCGTTTTGATAACGTATCACTCAAACTAATAGTTAAAAATAACCTCTAAACGATGTTCCAGAAGCACGTTTTTTGAACGTAAGTGATTCACGTGTTGAGGATGTGTTCTTAAAACTGTCTATACACTAACATCATTTGAAAATACTCTCCTAAAAAATCGGACAAAACCAGATGGAACTGGATACAAATTAAACATGTTTCAACAAAAAATATAATTTGCATATCCTATGCATAATAACACGATAAGCTTGAATGGTTAAAAAAGTTCTCAACCACTTCAATTCCATTATATAAATATGAGGATTTTCATCCGCCATGTTCGGATCTTGGCCAGTGAACCAGTGTTGTGATATTCGTCAAGCTGGGGAATCGCAGCTTGGTCACTTAACTACCGCTCACCTACCGACAAGAGCGCTCACATGTGTAGTGTGAAACGTAGTCACGTGATCAACTGCAATTTTCCCGCTCGACGAATATCACAATACTGACAATCAGTGTTGCCGATGTCGGGAATGTCTTATTTCCTTATTGGTCATTCCAATTGTTGAGAGAGCGTGATTAGCTTATTCCGTTGGAGCGTGGGGTTTGCCGGCACTTCTGCTGACAATGAACATCCGGTGTTGACGATTCGGTATATTGAAACCCGACCCAATAGAACAATTCAGAATTTTTTTCCATTTTTTTTGTTTGGTTGACAATTTGCTCTTTTTCTTCTCGAAGTATTTATCGGAAGCAATCTCTTCAACTAATCTAATATTGCACATGCGCAAACAGTGAGCGTCGCTAGCAAAGTCGCATTTGTGTGACATCTGAGATATACGAAGCGTCTTGAGGATATATTTAAAGTTTTTTCAAAGACTATATCGGATTCAAAGGTTCCAGTCTTTTTAACAGTCAGTACTCAATTAACAATCAACAGTGAGTATACAAGTGACATTTAAACAGTAAGTGTTATTGAGATTTTGATCATTTGTTGCGAATTCTTATATTAAGAGTTACATGTGGATAGTGTTAGTGTATATGTTTCAGGTTATGTTTGAATTGAAAGCAACGTCAATTTGTAATTTCATCGAATTCAAAGCTAATTCTGGATTATTTAGAAGAAAATCGCTAATATTCCTATGAATCCGTTCCCTATCGGTTTTTTTGTGTGAGTGGATGATGAATTTTGTTAGTCTACTTCCCGAAATGTTCATTGGTGCATTATAACCTATGAAACAGTTGATTTTATTTTCATGTTCTTATATTCCATACACTTCGACATATTGCTTCATTTTCATATATTTATTCTCAAATAGCACTAAATATTCCATCCATGTAGATGGAATATGTATAAATATTATTTATGTTTATCAATTTTATAAAATATTCAGTTTGAAAATTTTTGGAATAATCTCTCACAAAACTTCAAATTATCATATGAGAGTTCATTTGGTTTCACAAAAACGCTCCCTCCCACTACTGATTCGCATTTATAGTCCCTAACTTGATTTGATTCACGTATCTTGGATTTTGAAATGAAAAAATAAGCTCATGAGTTAATCATCTTACTTTCATGAATTAAAATATCAATAAAAATTCAACTCAGTAAAGTTATTGGATTCTCATTGTTTTTTTTTCTCACATAAAGTATGTCATGAAATTATAATTCACTCTTCCGAATTCTCTCAATTATAGGTGTATATACTGGAAATCATGTATAGATACAAAACTTTGAGTAAAAGACAAATACAGTGTAGAATAAAAAAGCAATCAATATTTACCACTGAGGATGTACGTTATTTCAACGAACAAGAACCAAATTTTCATTTACATGTATCACCTCGATTTCAAAATGATAATGGACGTAAATCTTTTAACGATGAATGTTCTGATTTGGAGAATGTCGATTGCATTGATGCAAATACTTATGAAATTTCCAATGATTGTCAAACATCCACTTCAAAAAATTCACAGAATAAATCTCCTCTTCAATCAAATGTTGTTCAGAACATCGCAAAAATTGTCAGTATTATTGATGGTAACAATTCTACTACAGATGACTTAGAGTCCGTATGTGATTTATTTTTCTTCCAGAATCATCTTGTACCGCAAATAAATGGAGATGAGTTTGAGAAAACCTCAACAAAGGACTTTGAAGTTTCAGAAAGTCAAAATCTCGCAGGATGGGTTTCAGAGCACAATATAACTGTCAATGCTACTAATAGTTTATTACGCATATTAGCTCCACATTTGAGTTTTTCACCTTTGGATTATAGAACCCTCATGAAAACTCCCCGAAAAACACATATAATTGAATTACAAAATGGAGGAATGCATTGCTTCGGTATTAAAGAGTCGCTATTGGAAAAATTGCAGAATGGTTTGAAACGGAATGAAAAGACTATTAATATTGATGGATTGCCCCTTTTTAAAAACAGTCCGACTGAATTATATCCAATTTCGGGCTTATATGATCAGTTCATAGACGATTCGCCTTTCGTCATTGCAATGTACGCTGGTGACGGGAAACCAGAATCCCTTGACGATTTTCTTGAAGATTTTATCTGTGAAGTAAAAATTTTGCGAGAAGATGGAATTCAGTTTAAAAATGAACGTTATGACTTTGACAATCAATTCTTTATTTGCGATGCTCCAGCCAGATCGTATTTGAAACGAACATGAGCCCATGATAGTACATTTTGATGCGACAAATGTCACATAAAAGGGATTCATGAAAATCATCGGACTTTGTTCATAGAGAATTCACTTAAACCTTCTGGACTCAGGAGAGATTCTGATTTTTCCTAATGCACAGCAGAATATATTTATGCAAAATCATGCCTGTCAGATATAGATATAGGAATGATAACTCAATTTCCGTTGGACCCGATGCATCATCTACTTGGGTGTAGTAAAACGTCTTTTAAATAATTTGCTCACAAAAGCTCACAAAAATTCGTCACAATTGCACCTACAGTTCTTAATCGCAGTTTCGTAGTGTATAACGTTCACAGTCTATCACATTTGGTAAATGATGTTAAAAACTATGGTCATATAAATACTTTTCCATGTTTTCCATTTGAAAATTATCTTCAAACTATAAGAAGAAAAGTACGAGCTCATCGTCAACCTCTTCAACAAATCCACAGGAGAATCGAAGGATTAGAAAATATTCCGAAATTTCATTTGAAATCGAAAAAAGAAAAAGATTATTATGAACCAAAGTATATACAGGGTGGGGCATTTAAAGTGTCGCGGGCGTTTTTTCCAAAAATGAAATGAGATACGAGAAAATTTTTCCGACAAAAGTTGTAGGGTACCGAGGGGGACATCCGATGGTGGCCTTGGCTTTGACCTCAAATCTCATCTTCAAGGGCATTCTGAGATCAACTCTTGTTTTTTAAATAGCATCTCATATTTTTTACTGCAGATTTGGATTCTAGGTCAAAAACCAAGAAACTTTTGTCTGAACCATTTTCCTGAAATCCGCAAAAATGGAGCTCTAATCGATATTGTTCCATTTTGAATCTGACATTCGAATAACTCGAAAACGAAGGGTCTTGCAAAAGAATGTTTCGTACAAAAGTTGTCAATACACAACACATTCCAATCGTCTACATTACCACCATTCAGAGCTCACGCGATGTAAACAAACGACGGGGTTCAGTGGAAATTCACGATTTTGAGAGTCAGTTTGTCAGTTACATTTGATTATTACTTGGTTTATGACAAATTGAAAATCATGGATATCCGATACACGGTTTCTGAAAAGATCGATATGATCTACATTTACGGTGAAGTGCATAAGAACCCCAGACAAGCATATGACTTGTATGCAGAACGAGTCCCTGAAAGAACAACGCCATCCATTGGGTATTTTCGACGCATTACAAAATTATTCTCAGAAACGGGAAGTGTTACAAGGGAAAAACGACATCGAATGAGAACTCTTAGCGGAGAAAATGCGGAAGTTAATGTACTAGCTGCAGTAGCCAATAATCCACACGTGAGCTCTCGTGAAATTGAACCCCATTCGGGAATTTCTCGAAGAAGTGTTCTTCGAATACTGAAACGTCACAAATTCCATCCGTATCACATTTGTTTGCATCAAGACCTTCACGGTGATGATTTCGAATATCGTGTACAGTTTTGTCGATGGGGTCTAGCGCAATGGCACACTAACAACTTCATCAACATATTATTTTCTGATGAGTTGACGTTCACCAATCATGGTCAAGTAAATCGACATAATATGCATTACTGGGCGACAGAAAATCCAAGATGGTTAGGTCAAGTAGAGCATCAAAGACAATGGGCTGTGAATGTTTGGTGTGGTATTTTTCGATCTCGAGTAATTGGACCGTACTTCATTGCAGATACGCTAAATGGAGAGAAGTACAGACATTTCTTAGATCAAGTACTTCCAACATTACTTGAAGACATACCTATTCAGGAACGATTGAATATGTGGTATCAACACGATGGTTGTCCATCCCATTATGCAGTCACAGCTCGAGAAATATTGGACAGAGATTATCCTGGACGATGGATAGGACGTCGTGGACCAGTTCATTGGCCTGCCCGTTCTCCGGATCTTACTTCTCCAGATTTTTTTTTATGGGGATACATAAAAGATACAGTTTATCAACAAGCACCGACTACACCTGAGAATATGCGTCAACGAATCATCAATGCATGCGCGAGCATCAATGAAGATATTTTAGCACGAGTTCAGCAATCTTTTGTAAAACGTTTTGAAATGTGTATTGAAGTCGAAGGCCATCATTTTGAGCATCTACTGCATTAAAACTATCCAAGTGATGTAGACGATTGAAATTTGTTGTGTTTTGTCTGTTATACCCCATCACCTCCGTTTCAGTTCAAGGGGTCCCCCTTGGAATCAGACAACTTTTGTCCGAAACATTCTCCTCCAAGACCCTTCGTTTTCGAGTTATTCTAATGTCAGATTCAGTATGGAACAATATCGATTAGAGCGCCATCTTTGCGGATTTCAGGGAAATGGTTCAGACAAAAGTTTCTTGGTTTTTGACCTAGAATCCAAATCTGCAGTAAGAAATATGAGATGCTATTTAAAAAACAAGAACCTCAGAATGCCCTTCAAGATGAGATTTGAGGTCAAAGCCAAGGCCACCATCGGATGTCCCCCTCGATACCCTACAATTTTTGTCCGAAAAATTTTCTCGTATCCCATTTGATTTTTGGAAAAAACGCCCGCGACACTTTAAATGCCCCACCCTGTACTATAATAAGAATGGCATGAAATTTTCGAAGACATTTATTCATGAATTTTATGAAGCATTCAAAGTCTGTGCACAAAATTTAGACAAGTCTTACGCAAATGTTATTTCATAAGTTCTCCCTGAAAGTCATTGAAAATCATAATAATGTATAGAAATACTCATAATTGGAATATTTTAGTGAAAAATTTACCTTCCAGCTGTATTTCTATTTGCATGTTTTGGCTCGAGCAATTTTTCTACCGTATATAATCATCGCAATTCATCTTCACTATACGAGGGTGGATTGATAAGTTTCCGGCCTGACCAAGAAAAACAACGTTTTTAAGAATTTTTTTTTTTATTTCTCAACATAATCTCCTCCAAGGCTGATACATTTCTCATAGCGGTGTTCTAGTCTAGTAATGCCATCTCTATAGACTGATTCGTCAAGCTCCTCAAAATACCCATTTACAGCTCCGATTACTTCTTCATTGTCCGCAAATCTCTTACCGCCAAGCCATTTTTTGAGGTTAGGAAACAGATAATAGTCACTCGGGGCTAGGTCTAGAGAGTAGGGAGGGTGCGGCATTAATTCAAACTTCAGATCGTTGATTTTAGCCATCGCAACGATTGACGTGTGCGCTGGTGCGTTATCGTGATGAAACAAGATTTTTTTCTTCGCCAGATGAGGTCGTTCAATTTTCACTTCGTGGCTCAAACGTTGCAATAAGTCTGCGTAGTATTGACCAGTGATAGTTTTACCCTTTTCAAGGTAATCAATGTATATAATACCTCTTGCATCCCAAAAAACAGTAGCCATAACCTTGTTCGCCGAAAAAATTGTTTTGCCTTCTTTGGAGTTGGTTCCCCTGGTCCAATCCACTGTTTAGACTGTTCTTTGGTTTCAGGAGAGTAGTGGTGGACCCAAGTTTCGTCAACGGTTACGAATCGACGCAGAAATTCGCTTGGATTACGCTTATACAACGCCAAATTGGCGGTAGAAATGTTCTTTCGAATCAATTTTTGGTCGACTGTTAGCAAACGCGGCACCCATCTTGCACAGAGCTTTTCCATATACAAATGTTGGTGCAAAATATTTTGTACACGTTCATATGACATCTTACAGGTCTCAGCTATCTCACAAACCTTTAATCGGCGATCTTTCAGCACTATTTGATGGATTTTTTCGATCATATCTGGAGTTGTGACCTCAATGGGGCGTCCTGAGCGAGGCTCATCAGAGGTGCTCACACGACCCTTTCTAAACTCGGAAACCCACTGCTTAACGGTTGAATATGATGGGGAGGATGTCCCCAGTGTTGAGTCCATCTCTTCTTTAATTTCCTTCGGCGTTAATCCCTTCAAATAAAAGTATTTGATGACAGCACGATTTTCCAGCTCTTCCATTTTTACGAAAAACACAGAGGCGTCTTGGTCAGCGTGCTCTCAAAACTAAACTAACATGGCGATCGGACTGAAACTATAGCTACAAGCTATCTAAGGATGGTACTATAGAACGCCACCTCAAGGTAGGCCTAGTGGCGCCATCTCTTGGTCAGGCCGGAAACTCATCAATCCACCCTCGTAAATAACGTTTTTGAATTCAAATGATCTGAAATTCCGTTAGAAATTGAAACCATTGAAGGATCTATTTTCTGATAGATGTTCATATTTCTCAATGTTAGTTGATACGTTGATGATTGCACATAATTTGTTCAAATTATCAGGTCTGTCATTTACGCAGTAGTAGAATTTTTGAATTCGAAAGGAGTATCGACTCAAGAAATATCTGTTATCCCATTGATATGGTTAACCAAAAAGGATTCTAAATGTTATTGGCCTAATAATGCAAACAATATTCCCTTCAAAACTTTCATTGAGAATCAAACCCCGTATAAGAAATCCTGGAAAACTTACAAAGTTAAAGGACACTATAGAACAGGTAAGTGATTCACAAAAAACTAGAATGCAGCGACTAATATAATAAACAGTAGCGAGCTGAGAACTCCTCTATCCTTCTTCAACCCGCTAGAAACGAGGGATAGGAACCCGGCGTCGCCGGTCTTTCATCTCTTGTTTCACGTAAGTTAGAGAAAGATAGAGTAGTCCTCAGTCCGCCACTGATAATGAATGAGATGCAGTAGTTGAGGGGATACTAGCGACAATATCGAACCTTTCTTTCTATCGTATAGGCGTGTTCTTTTCTAACCAATATGCTCGGATGGTAACGCTAGTATCACCTCAAAGATAGCATTGTAAACCGATTTCATTTGACCATATGATAAGGAATAAATAGTTTTTTGTTCTGAATGAATATTATTTTGGACTTATTAGAGCAAATATTCATTGGAATCAGAAAATTCTTTTCTCTGAGTGTGGAGTTCGTTTGAATGATGTGTATTTTGAAAGCCAGTAGTCGCAGACAAGGATATCACAACAAACGTTCTATACCCAACTCCGCAATGATGTTTTGACGATTATTTTTATCTTTTAGCATCACTTGTAACTACATAAGAGAAACTTGAAGGAATTATAGAATCAACACATGAGACATCTGAAACAACCGATCGAAGTAATCAGTATTTGCGCGAAAAGCCGTGGCTCGTCATCGTTCCTCATCGAGCTCTTCTTCTAGTTCAGATGATGTGGATAAGGAAAATTTGTTGATGCAAGATGAGTTTCAGTCGCAAAAAAAGCTTACTGAAAAACAAAATACCGGAAGGGAGAATACCAGTAATATTGAAGAAACTGCAACTCCGTGTCATAATTCAACTAAGAGAATTCCACAACGCCCAGCTAGTCCTCCATCAATTCAAAAACAATCGAATTCCCAAGAATTGATTCCTGAAAAACCAAGCACTGAAAATGTGAGCTCGATTGTGGTTGACAAATCTTGAAATTTGCGCTTGAATTCTACTACCAGTAAATCATCCGTTACTCAAGCTGATCGTAAAAAAGTAGAATCATGTGATAAACCAGATTTGCTCTTCGATATTTGTATTCAAACATTTATACGAGGGTGGATTGATAAGTTTCCGGCCTGACCAAGAGATGGCGCCACTAGGCCTACCTTGAGGTGGCGTTCTATAGTACCATCCTTAGATAGCTTGTAGCTATAGTTTCAGTCCGATCGCCATGTTAGTTTAGTTTTGAGAGCACGCTGACCAAGACGCCTCTGTGTTTTTCGTAAAAATGGAAAAGCTGGAAAATCGTGCTGTCATCAAATACTTTTATTTGAAGGGGTTAACGCCGAAGGAAATTAAAGAAGAGATGGACTCAACACTGGGGACATCCTCCCCATCATATTCAACCGTTAAGCAGTGGGTTTCCGAGTTTAGAAAGGGTCGTGTGAGCACCTCTGATGAGCCTCGCTCAGGACGCCCCATTGAGGTCACAACTCCAGATATGATCGAAAAAATCCATCAAATAGTGCTGAAAGATCGCCGATTAAAGGTTTGTGAGATAGCTGAGACCTGTAAGATGTCATATGAACGTGTACAAAATATTTTGCACCAACATTTGTATATGGAAAAGCTCTGTGCAAGATGGGTGCCGCGTTTGCTAACAGTCGACCAAAAATTGATTCGAAAGAACATTTCTACCGCCAATTTGGCGTTGTATAAGCGTAATCCAAGCGAATTTCTGCGTCGATTCGTAACCGTTGACGAAACTTGGGTCCACCACTACTCTCCTGAAACCAAAGAACAGTCTAAACAGTGGATTGGACCAGGGGAACCAACTCCAAAGAAGGCAAAAACAATTTTTTCGGCGAACAAGGTTATGGCTACTGTTTTTTGGGATGCAAGAGGTATTATATACATTGATTACCTTGAAAAGGGTAAAACTATCACTGGTCAATACTAAGCAGACTTATTGCAACGTTTGAGCCACGAAGTGAAAATTGAACGACCTCATCTGGCGAAGAAAAAAATCTTGTTTCATCACGATAACGCACCAGCGCACACGTCAATCGTTGCGATGGCTAAAATCAACGATCTGAAGTTTGAATTAATGCCGCACCCTCCCTACTCTCTAGACCTAGCCCCGAGTGACTATTATCTGTTTCCTAACCTCAAAAAATGGCTTGGCGGTAAGAGATTTGCGGACAATGAAGAAGTAATCGGAGCTGTAAATGGGTATTTTGAGGAGCTTGACGAATCAGTCTATAGAGATGGCATTACTAGACTAGAACACCGCTATGAGAAATGTATCAGCCTTGGAGGAGATTATGTTGAGAAATAAAAAAAAAAAATTCTTAAAAACGTTGTTTTTCTTGGTCAGGCCGGAAACTTATCAATCCACCCTCGTATATACTTTTATTCGCTGATACTCACAAATAATCATCAACAATACTTTTTAATCAACAGAGTTTGAAACCAAAGTACTTCGAAGTCTTGCAAAACTTACAGAAGAAATAAATCAACACACATTGATATTGAACGAGTTGCTGCACCAGTATCGAAGTTTGAACAAACAACGTATCGCAGCTGCAACTGGTTTACCAGCTTTTCCATTGAAAACGGAAAACGAATTCGAAAAATTTGAATCCGTGTTGCAGACAGATCATCTAGCATCAGGCTTCATGGTAATATTTATTCCATACATGCTTCTATTATCCATTCGATAACATTTCAATGTAATCTGAATCGTTCATTATAATGAAATTGAAATCAAATATGAAAGTTATAATCGATACTCAACTCTTATGTGGCAAAATTAATATTTCTGCATGAATTGTATCATCGGTCCCAGACCGAAAAGCATGCTCTAAGTATTCTGTAACATGATATGCTTTCAACATACTATCATAAACTTCGCTCAACTTGCAATGATACATAAGGGTAAACATTATGTCTTCATTATGGTACCATCACCTCGTTTTGTCACCAATAACAATTCTTTATGTGGAAACACCCTGGTACCATGATGCGAACATTTTTTGGCGTGCATATCCCCATTATGATGGCATTATTAAGACATTTTTCTATCTGGAGGTACTATGACAGAACCTGGTATCTCGATTTTTGACAGTTTCGAGTTTACATCGATATAATGATCAGTATACGCCAATGCACAAATAACAAAATTCTCATACACAAATACTCACTCGATTTATGTTACTCAAAAATCATTGATAACATATAACTTAATTGAATGTATATTGACGTATACTGATCATTATACCGATGGAAATTCGACACCATCAAAACTCGAGATACGAGGTTCTGCCATAGTACCAACGATGTGATTCAATCCATCGACTGCTTTTGTAGATGAATTTGTAGTGAAAGAACATTCTAATTGAGCTTCGAATTCTATTCCAGTTACAGAGAATGGCTGCCATGGGAGGATCCGGGATGTAGGAGATCACTAGGAGAATTAGAGATACTTGTTGAATGATGAATTGGCACAACTCTTCAACTGGAAAGGGCGGGATAAGAAATCTTTTCAAAAAACTAAAATCATGGGGCTGATTTATCGTATGTATCCTTCTTCGTGTGTGAAGTATTTGAAGGTATATACAAACTATCCATTTTTTTCCAGCTGCCGCAAAACAGAACTTTCCTGCAGATGAGAAGAATGATCTGCTGATTGAAAATACTATTAAGGACTGGCTTAAGCATGCCAAAACACGTTTGGGAGCTGAAAATAAATAGGTCACGATAGTATTTGAAAGCTGCAAACATAAGTTTTCATGAAGGATTGTATTTTATTGAAAAAAAGTCCAGTATTCCAGTGATATGAATGATTTTTATTTTACATATTAAATAGCTGTGAGATTGGAATACGTCCCACAAACTGATATAATTTTATGTTTTATTACGATATATGCACATTGAAAAGTAACTTTATATTTCAAGTTTGATTTTGATTTTGATTTTATATGCATAATTTATTTTATGTTAATATATATAATGTCTGGAACTCCGAATATTTATTATTATCTACTTATTTTTAGTTCATACTTCATGTATTTCGAGCTCATCTTCGAGATGTGCAATTGCCATTTAGATGATCAGTTTTATAGCATTCGATTTTTATAAAATATCGATTTTCAACTCATTAGATACATTATAAAATTCGAAAGGATTTTTCATATGACTTTGGAATAAATCTCCTTCGACATCTCTCTGGTGTACTTTTCAAAAAATGTTTGCATGATTCACGACATGAACGATTGTAGAATACCTTCCAATGCCTTAAAATCTCTAGCTTTTAATAAATCACTAATGATCAATATTTAAAATTAATACGCCGAATGAAATGATCTTTCCAGGCTATTGGATATTTTTCATTCTGTTTTTTATCGCAGTGAAGCCGGATGAATACCTCGTTAGATCTCGAACCATGAGATATTCAAAATAATTATAAATACCTCTCATCCTTACATGTATACTTTTATACCGGTCCATGTAAATTTAACTTCAAAAACATTCATATTATTATTTGAAGATCACACCTGCTTTGATCCGTGTGATTTGAAATCATCCATTGAGAGAATATTAGCGTCGTGGTATAGGCCTCATCGTTTATTCCAAACTACCAAAAAGTGGCACAATAAAAGATATTTTGATTTCATTGAGCCACTTTTGGATAGTCTGAGATGAACTATTCGAGTCGTAGTGCCTCCTCAATGATGTCACGCGATTTCTTGTTCTGTTTTCATTGTCATACCAATTTGAATACATCTTGATATAACAAGGAACGAGATAATGAATAGCGTGATTTCATTCATGGATTTTTTCTTCTCAAATTCACTTATTTGCAAAAATATCATTTTTCTGAATATTTTTTGAAGAATTCTAGGAATAATTTAACTAGTTCAATTTAAGTTTCAAGTCATCATTAGGACACGTCATTATTGGACGTCTTTCAACCGATTTTTGGACCGTTCTTATGACGTTATTTTATAGTTGAATAACACGTTATCTGCCGCGACATTTTTACGTCAAATGAACAGAAAAATATTACTTATTTACAACGTGTGGTGATTGATCGTTTCTGAAGTCATTCAAACGTATGTGTGTTTATTGGGATGGTAGCACAAAAATCGAAGAGTGAACTAGAAGATGGTAGCGAAAGAATCGGAGAGTGAACTGGATGGTAGCGAGAAAATCGGAAGGTGAACTAGATGGTAGCAAAGAATTCTAGTCTCGACTGGATGTTAGGAGAAGAATCGGAGAGTGAACTAGATGGTACCAAAAGTATCTAGACTGAACTAGATGGTAGCAAAAGAATCGAAGAGTGAATTAGATGGTAGCAAAAAATTCTAGACTAAACTAGATGGTAGCAAGAAAATCGGAGAGAACTAGATGGTAGCAAAAATTTCCAGACTGACCTATATGGTAGCAGAGAACCCTAGACTGAATCGGATGGTAGCACAAAAATCGGAGAGTGAACAAGATGGTAGCAAAAATTCCTAGACTGACCTAGATGGTAGCGAGAGAATCGAAGAGTGAATTAGATGGTAGCATGAAATTCTAGACTGAACTAGGTGGTAGCAAAGAGATCGGAGAGTGAACTAGATGGGAGGAAAACCTGCTAGACTGACCTATATGGTAACAAAAAAACCCTGGCCTGAACCAGATGATAGCACAAGAATCGAAGAGTGAACTAGATGGTTGCAAAAAAATAGGAGGTTGAACTAGATGTGAGCAAAAAATTCTAGACTCAACTGGATGGTAGCACGAGAATCGAAGAGTGAACTAGATGGTAACGGAAATATCTTTATTGAACTAGATGGCAGCAGAAGAATCGGAGAGTGAACTACATGGTGGAAAAAAATTGTAGTCTCAACTAGATGGTAGTGAAGGAATCGGAGAGTAAACTAGATGGTAGCAACAAAATCGGAGGTTGAACTAGATGGTAGCAAAAAATTCTAGACCCGACTGGATGGTAGCGCAAAAATCGGGGAGTCAACTAGTTGGTGGCAAAGAATCCTAGACTGAACTAGATGGTAGCGAAACAATTGAAGAGTCAACTAGATGGTAGCAACAAAATCGGAGAGTGGACTGGATAGTAGCAAAAAATCCTAGACCGAACTAGATGGTAGCACAAAAATCGAAGAGTGAACTATATAGTACCAAAAAAATCGAAGAAATCAACTACATTGTAGCAAAAAGTTCTAGACTGAACTAGATGGTAGCAAAAAAATTTGGAGTGAACTAGATGGTAACAAAGATGTTATCGAAGGATTCTAGAGTGAACTAGGCCATCAGGAAAACCCCGGTGTAAACTTATTGGAAGCGGGGAACTCAAAAGTCTATCCAATCGGCCGCGAAATATCCGGTCATTGTTCTTGATAGCTTCTTGGATTCCTAGAGTGACAAAATTTCGAAAATGAAATTCCCAAATCTAAACACAAAATCGCACACGCTATCTGGTGACAGGAAATAAGCAGGAAAATCTTATGGAATCGTTCCCTGTACTCAGTCTCTTCATGCCTTCCACCGGATTTCCAAACACCCCAATACCTACCTCCTCCAACCCACCGCACTTTGATAACGGCTGTAGCAAAAAAATTGTTTTCCTCGCAAATTATCAATGGTCCACCTATTTCATGTACTTTAATGATCAGCTCGCACCTCCCGTAACACCTTGTCATATGAAGAGGGGAGTTCCAGAAAAATTCCGGAGAAAAAAATTTTTTCTTGAAAAATTTTTTTGAAAGTTTTTTTTTTTTCAAATTAAGAAAAAATAACATATCCTTTCTGATAGCAAAAAAAGAGCAAAAAAATCCTTTGTAATCTTTTTTTCCCTACAACGCCCCCTTCATGCCATTTTTCCGACTTCTAGATAGCTTAATACTTCACCTATCTAACTCACTGTATATCCATAACGGTTGGAGCAAAAAAATTGATCCTTACGGCAAAATATTGCAAAAAAACAGCAAAGAAGATGCAATTGGTCTGATTGCATAGCCTAATGGACCTGTTCCGCGAGGAAAACGCACACGGCAAGGATGCGAGAGGAGAATCGTTCATTCCGTTTTCCTATGAATCGTAGGAATCCTTTTCTACGATTCATGTCCACTGTTACAAATTTCCGGTCAAAACTTTGATACTACGTAACGGGTGCAATTCCCAACCATGTTCATGAGAATGCTGAAGGAGGTTGACTGTAAATAAAATTTTAGTTACGGAAATATGCATCAATGTAAATTATACTATTGTGAAAATTCGGAAATTCGATTACGTGTGAGTGGATTCTCAATCCATACACTAGAATGGGAAATTTCAGCTCCAAATGTGATTCAAAAAATTATGGAATTCGTAGCGGTATCGTGCTTTGCAAAATTCTATACGAGTAATTTTGCGCGTTACTTGCAGGTTCGTTTAAATCAATCTCGATTTCAACACACTTCGATCCGAAAATGCCATGAAATGACAATAACCTCCGAAAATTCACTCTTGGTCAGCAGATTATTTCGTGATAAAATAACCGAACCTTTTCTTCCTCATCTCTTGACGAATTGATCTGATGTCAGTGTTGACGAATCAAAACTCAATTCCAAGATGAATAGTGAAATCAATATGATCTATGGAGAGAAATCACCAAGAAGAATATCTTCAATCATATTGATGTTCATTCACCGTATTACACTTTTCATTCGTTCGAACAATCGTTTTGGACAATTTTCATCATCAATCCGTGACGCATCAGAGCTCTGTTCTCCATCACGAGATAGTATGGAATACCTTGGAGCTCTAGATGCGCTCCTTATATACCCGCGGACTGCTGTGAGCGAATTTCGGGTTTCACTGTAACGGTACGAATATGATAAAATATTCGTACGGTTACAACGCCGTGAGATAGCTAGGCTTCATGCATGGGAATTCTGAAATCACATATCGGAAGTTAGATTGTACATGAAAGTCCCGTCGACCAAGCCTATACAGGGTGAGGCATTTATCTTGAGACAACGAAATATCTTGGTGGGACCACCTTTTTTGGGAAAATGTTTCACACAAAAGTTGTAGGGTGTCAGAGGGGGTATCCAACAGTGACCTTGAAAATGTCCTCGACCTCGATCTCCGAGGTTTTTTGACGGTCAACTTCAAAATATCAAATCGAATACCCCCTATTCGACCCCGGGAATGAAAAGAGCGCAAGATTTTACGTCGAGATATGACCTTGACCTCAAGGTCGGGGCAACACCAACGTGATTCCAAGGTCGAAAGAGAATAAATTTTGTCATATGAGAGTTGTGCAACTCGGAGGCTGAAACCGTCAGGACCTGGAATAACCTTGACCTCCAAGGTCGTTTGAAGGTCACCTTGTGAATCAAACGAGTTTGTTTTTGTCTTCTTACCGTGCGTCGGGGTGCTTGTTGCCAGTGAGTCCCCTCGCCTCTCACCGTGCGTCGAGGTGCTTGTTTTTGGTGAGTCCCCTCGTCTCTTACCGTGTGTTGGGGTGCTTTTTTCCGGTGATTCCCGTCACCTCTCACAATTTTGAATGCTTGTTTTGTTTGAAACCAAGTTATTCCAACAAATGTTCAAATTGGTGACCTTCAACTTCAATGCACCTATTGATCCGTACTTCAAAAGATCGTACACAACTTCGAAGCATATTAGGTGGTATTTTGGCACAAGCATCCTTGATCCGCTGTATCATGTTCCCTCGAGATGTTCGCACTTCTTTGTAAACTTCGCTCTTCAAGTGATCCCACACAAAGAAGTCTGGCGAGGTGAGGTCTGGCGATCTTGCTGGCCAATTCACTGGACCACTCCTCACGATCCAGCGTCCGTTGAATTCGCGATCCAAAACTTGACGAGCAACTTGAGGATAATGCGCCGGACTTCTATCGTGTTGAAACCACATTTGTTGCCTCACAGCTAACGTTACGTCCTCCAGTAAAAACGGAAGTTGGTTTTCCAAAAAATCACGGTATTTTCCGCTGTCCAAGTGACCCTCAATGAAGTGTGGACCCACAAGCTGGTCATCAATTATCCCACACCAAAGGTTTATAGACCATTGACGCTGATGTTGAACTTGACGTAACCAATGGGGATCTTCATCACTCCACTAGTGCATGTTATGCCTATTAACCATGCCATGGTTTGTAAAAGAGGACTCGTCCAAAAATAGCACTTCAGCGAAGAAATCTTAGCATCTAATTGGATTTGTCCACGTGCCCATTGGCAAAAAAATAATTCGGTTTTGAACATCATAACTATGGAGTTCTTGATGCAATGAAATGTGGTGGGGGTGATATTTATGTTTTTTCGATATCCTGCATACACTACGTTGCAAAATTTTAGAATCATGTTCGATTTCTCGAGTACTGACATCATTCACTGCAGCTAATACAGCAATTTCATTGTCGATTCCAGTAAGTGTGTTGCGACGGGATGGGGGCCGAATCAACGAAAGGACAAATTAACGAAACCATTGGTTGAAAAGGAAGAGATGTATCATGTATGATGTCTTATTTTTTCCAAATAACGGTTTCGTTGATTTGATTTTTCGTTGATTCGGCCCCCATCCTTGCGAAGGACTCTTTCTCTCTTTCCCACACTTTCCCCTTCCATGAATTGTTTAACGACCCGATGGAAAGATGCTTGAGATCGCACGTTGTTGGGAAAACGTTCAGCATAATGTGTAACAGTGGCATCAACATTCCTGGTACGTTCATCATGAATGAGGATCATTTCTATTCTTCCTCCTACAGGAATGGCCTACATCTTTGGAAGAAAGTTTCACAGAGACGAAATTCAGGAAGGAATTAGCAATCAGCAGAAGAAAAGATGAGAGGAATTAGAATACAGAAATCAGAATATTCGTTGGCGTGCTGAGTTATGAACCGAAAATATCGAGAGACAGAACGCAATTACACACACCGATTCGATGTGGTATGTCTTGTTTTCATGTGATGCTTTGAATTCAACGACCGTGTACGACTGTGTTTACGCCCGTTTTTGTGTACATTTGGTGTGAAATAATTGATCACAAGCTTGTGAGTGCCCACTTCATTGGAGGTAACTCAAACCATGGAAAATATCGTGATCTTTTGGAAAACCAACTTCCGCTTCTGCTTGTGGATGTAATGTTAGCTGTGAACCAACAAACGTGGTTCCAAGGCAACAAATGTGTGGCTCAGATTGACGCTTATTCTGGCTTTCCCCAAATTGCAACAAGTGCGCTGCCTGAATGAGTTGCAAAAAAAGTGCTATACTGAAACCTCCATCTTGGAATTCCCAAAGCTGAAAATTTCTCGCAAGAAGTACATGAAGAACTGGATGAAGTCGTATGAGAATGATATTTTCCTGATAGATCCCTGGCGGAAAACTTTTGTTGAATTTTGTTCACTTTTGGCACAGTAGAGTTTCAATGAAATTCAACGAAATTCCGTAAACTTGAACGAACTTCAATGGGAGTCAGAAATTTGATTCAAGGTTTTTGAATTTTGTTAATAATCATTGAAATGCACCGAAATTTTCTTGAATTGAGCTGAGTTTTGCTAATTTTCAATGAAAACCGAATGTGCCAAAAGTAATGGAAATTCAACAAAATTCAATGAAATTTTCCCGTCAGAGATGTTGTCCATGCTAGATGATAATGAAGTTGAGAACAAGTGGAGGAAAGCAGGTGCCCTGTGGCACGTGTTCTCATTAAGATACAGTAAAGTGCTTTTACAAGGATTTTTTTTATTTTTCTGAAACTCATTCCGGAGGGGTACTTATTGGAATCCTAGGGGAGCCTGAATGAGCGCCACTCTGATGTGGATATGCTTCGCAGTTGTGTACGATTTTTTGGAGTATGGATCATAAATGATGGATACATGCATTGGAGTTGAAGGTCCCCAATCTGAGTATTTGCTGGAATAAGTTAATTCCAAACAAAAAACCATTCGAAACGGTGAGAGACGAGGGGAATCACCGAGAACAAGCACCCCGACGCACGTTGAGATGACAAAGACAAACTCGTTTGATAACGAACTCGTTCAATTTCTAAGGTGACCTTCAAACGACCTTGAAGGTGAAGGTCATTCCAAGGTCCTACCTGTCTTAGCCTCCGTGTTGCACAAGAACTCTCGTATGACAAAATTTCTTTTCTTTTGACTTTGGAATCACCTTGGTATTGCGCCGACCTATCGCCTAGATGCATGGGGGGTCGAGATTGACGGGTGGAGAAGAAAACTTCACTCTTGTTACGCAAGTCAAGTCGTGATTCACGCCGGTGAAGCGAAGTCCTCGGTCTCTTGAGTTTCCTGTTTTCAGGAAGAACTTTATCCGTGTTCTAACCGTGTTTCGACTGTGCCATTTCACCAGTTTCTATTGTGTTAGATACCAAGGAAGAAGAACTTTTGGTGAAGCATTGTTCTTCACGATTTGGGGTATAACAGAGAGGAAGAAAGAGAGAGAGAAGCTGCACCAACCTCCGTGTAAAAAGTGAGTGATAAGTAAGAATTTCATTTTTCCTTCATTTCTTTCATAACGTTTCCCGGTTCAAGGATTGATTCCTCTAAATTTCGAATAGTTCTTTGTCTTCGAACGGAAATTGTGAAATTCTGAGAAAGAGTTGTTGAGTGTTACACATCAAGTTTTTGAAATTTTTATAACTTTCTTTATGGAATCAAATTGAATTCGATAAACTCTACATTTTTGTCTTCTCTTCGTATTTTGTTGTTGTGATAAATAAATGGATATTACTCCTGTAGAGGAGGAAAACAATTAACACGCCCTATTATCATCCTCATCGTTGATTGAACTCCTTCAATATTCTCAAATTTTTGAGTTTTGGTTATTTTAGTATAAATAACCTGGTGTCAGAAAAATGACTTTCCGACTACCACAACTATTTTGTTCATACGTAACAGTCTATTCGCGGGTCATTTGCAGAACTGGTATCTGACTGCATCGGTGAGTCCGTTTCAGTTTCCCACTCATTGAAGCAATATCAAAACTATTCCTTCGTTGTCTACGGGAGTGAATTCAGTTTCATCCTGATGGTTTTGACCCTCGTTCTCAGATCTATTTTTCAAGAATTACAAGGGACAGAGTGAGGTTAGATTCTCTTTGTTACAGTAGTACCCCCTATTCAATGACTTCACAGTGAAGATTTTTCTATATCGATCCTCTCTCCTCAGATTCCTCACCCGTGTATTACAATCGGCACCCATCGATATTGAAATTTGTGTCAATTTCAACTATCCACTAATAACGTACGACCAACAGATCGTTCTCTCCAACTAGGTTATGCACATGTATCTATATGCTGATTCTGTGTTTCTCTTCTTATTGCATTGCGGTCCGAATTTATCGGTCTCTCAATTGAAGTGGTACAAAATATGTCGTAAACATTCTGGTGATTCATTGCAAATATTCACTCGTATGACTTGTCACCCTTCCACTCATCATTCGGGGCAACCCCGAAGGTTGTAAATTGTTGGATTGCAAATAATTGTTCTCCCATTTACCTAATATGGTTGAAAATGATCAAGAATCTTCAGGTCGGGTTTTATTTCCAACAAAATTTATTCTCGAAACGTGAATTTACTTTTTTTACGGATACTAAAAATTTGATCCGAGTTATATTACAAAGGGAAAACATTTTGTCCCTGTAATACAACCGGAATACAAAAGAAGAGTGAATAGTTGATATTATACTTATAATCCACAAAGGAGGAACGTATGAGGTGTATGTATGTGTACGTGTACATATAATATGTATATACAGGGCGTCCCATTTGAAACAGGACAGCTGAATAACTCTCCAGGGAATGGAGGGGGAAAAAAATTGTTCAGATGAAAGTTGTAGGGTTCGAAGGGGGCCATAAGATGATGACCTTGAATTTGACCTTGAGGTCAATTTTGAGCATAATTGATGGTCACAGTATGTTTTTTCAAATGGAAAACCCTACGTTCGACCTCAGAAATGGAAAGGGCGGAAAATTTTACGTCCGA
Source organism: Gonatopus flavifemur (assembly GCA_018340375.1). Taxonomy (NCBI): domain Eukaryota; kingdom Metazoa; phylum Arthropoda; class Insecta; order Hymenoptera; family Dryinidae; genus Gonatopus; species Gonatopus flavifemur. The sequence continues at coordinate 1,650,878 of JAFFJZ010000035.1, read as the reverse complement.
ATATGTTAACATATCAGGTCATTTGAAGGTCAAAAAACCATTTTCTATGGATTTTCACGGAAAAGCCTCAAACGAGTTGTTTCTCTGACCAAAGTTATCAAAGTTGAAGTGAAACCCCACGTTTCGACCTTGAATTCGACCTTGAGAACGATAATGAATGCAAATTTGAAACAATAATTAAAAAATTATTTATTTTTCCAGTTCGTCGTTTTATAATTACAGATGGCACAAATCCGTTGACGGGTAAGACACGCTTATTGCAGGAGGTGTTCGAATTGACCGCCATTTACTTCAATACATAACTCCAGCCGGCGTCGAAAGTTTCCAAGAACAGACTGAAAAACTTCTGCACGAATATTCGCAATTGCGTATCTGATGCGTTGTTGTAGATCCACAGGTGTTGTTGGTCGGTTGGTATAAACGACATTTTTTACGTAACCCCACAAATAAAAATCTAGAGGGGTGAGATCAGGAGATCTTCCCGGTCACAGGACAAATCCACCTCGACCAATCCAACGATTGGGGAAAAGGATATTCAGATAATCCCTCACACATCGAGCAAAGTGTGGTGGTGCACCGTCTTGCTGATACCACATCCTCTGCCTAGTTGCTAATGTCACATCTTCCATGAGAACTGGTAATTTATTCTGTAAAAACTGTAGATAATTAGGACCGTTAACAGTTCCATCAAAAAAATACGGCCCAATAACTTGATTGTCTAGAAATGCACACCAAACATTTATACTCCACCGATGCTGATGATCAACTTGTTGAGTCCAGTGCGGGTTTTGCGGTGACCAATAGTGGCTATCGTGACGATTGAACAAGCCAGTACTTTGGAACGTTGATTCATCACTGAAAAGAACATATCGAAAGAAATCGGGCGCTTCGTTCAACCTCTGTAAAGCCCAATGGCAAAAGTTAACCCGATTCTGCATATCTTGTTGAGATAATTCTTGGGTCAGTGTGATGTGGTACGGATGATATTGAGCAGCTTGTAGAATTCTGTGTGCCGTACTGCGTGGAATACCCAAATCGCGTTCAATATCACGTAAACTATCATGAGGATTCATGTGTCTTATTGCTAAAACAACAACGCATCGAGGGTCGTTAAAGTTGAAACCTTGATTGTTTCGGCGTTGACCAATCCTTCCTTGTCGACAATTTCTTTCAACTTGGCGAATGACTTCTGGAGAAGGATGATGCTGCCGATCTCCAAACCGCTCTCTGTACAATCGTGACGCTCTTCGATACACTCCGCGACACTCATCCAAGATCATTAAAATATCAACACATTCGTTAGGTGAATAAACCATTTTGAACCCGCACTTACACCGTAAACGATGAAAACTTCTTAATGATCATTTTCGTACTGATATGAAGAATAAACTCTAAAGGTTAGTTCTGTTTACTTTCAATTCAAGGTCGAAACGTGGGGTTTCACTTCAACTTTAATAACTTTGGTCAGAGAAACAACTCGTTCGAGGCTTTTCCGTGAAAATCCATAGAAAATGGTTTTCTGACCTTCAAATGACCTCTAAATGACCTGATATGTTAACATATTCGGACGTAAAATTTTCCGCTCTTTCCATTTCTGAGGTCGAACGTAGGGTTTTCCATTTGAAAAAACATACTTTGACCATCAATTATGCTCAAAATTGACCTCAAGGTCAAATTCAAGGTCACCATCTTATGGCTCCCTTCGAACCCTACAACTTTTATCTGAACAATTTATTTCCCCCTCCATTCCCTGAAGAGTTATTCAGCTGTCCTGTTTCAAATGGGACGCCCTGTATATAGGCATATATACGTTATTCAGATACTTTGAGGTCGAAATTTATCATCTAATGTATAGTTCGGGCACATTTTGATAATTTGAGGTCCGACCTTGAACTTTCCTATGTTATTCGGTCAGTTTGAGGTCCTAGCACTGAATGTATACTCCGGGGCCGATCAACGATTATTGTGTACGAGACGTCAAAATCACCATGAGGAGCGAACGCTCGAACATTACGGAGACCTTGAGGTCGCAGACACAACTGTCCAGAATCCCGCACCTAATGGATTGCTTGAGGTCATGAACATGATAATCATCAAACTGCATCCACAAGGCATACTTTGAGGTCGCGCATAAAATGAGTTCTGCTCTGTATATATGAAGTATACTTTGAGGTCGCGGATACAACGTTTGAGATTTCCAGCCCTAATGTACAGTTTGAGGTCGCAAACATGACAGTTACGGAATTGCACATCTCCGCTCGAAGACTTACATCGAACCGATTGATTCTCATCGATTCCGATGCAGAAATCTAATTCAAAATCATCGAGAATTGATTCGCAACCGGTTTGAATAGGGGAGCGAGGGGTTAGTTGTAACAGGCGTAAGTAGCAACAAGCGAATTATTCGATGGATTTCGAGTATTCCCGCTGGATTTTGAATTGAATCTCCTATCTATGATGTGCTCCATTAACTATACACCATCGGTATCTTGTGAGACAGTGCTATGAGTGTCCAGAAACATATGATCCATTCGAGTCAGAAAATTAAAAAAACATCGTTTTGCGAACATTGATTTTAGTCCTATTAATCGATCCTCTTCAAATGTGTAAGTGAATATTTATTTTGTCTATGTGTTGAGTTTTGAAATGCTCCAATAACTGTTTCATGAATTGTGTATAGTTTTTGAATAGTCAACAAATATATCCGGAATCATACGATGGGGCAAGTTGTAACCAACTTTCGGGGCATATTGTAACATGTCTCGGTTCTCGTGCTTATTCGACTTGGTTCGACTTATTTCTTTGATTGTTGATATGCAAATGTCTCCATTCTATCCATTCTTCTTCTATCTAGGAATGAGAAATTATAAAAGAAAATTTGGAACAGGTTCAGAAAATGAAGATGTCCTGATTCAGATATTGTACAAGAAACAAGTGCAATACACAATAATGCAAAATTTTGCTAGCCTTATTGTGTATTACACCTGTTTGTTTGTGCTATGTTGAATGCCCGAATAATTGTTCATGGAATTGCGATGTGAGTTCTCTTTGTACATTGGGGTGTTCTTCAAGAGTTCCTTCGGAATTCAAAGTATTCATAATGAACACTCACTTGATAATCCTGATCAAGTTAACGACGACGATGACGACGATGATGATGAATGATGATGATGGTCATAAAAACAGTGGTTTAAAAAATATTACGTAGTATACGAACAAATGAAGAAACACACACATATATACATATAAACACATACATACACATATATACACATACATACACATATAACACACTATGTCATTCTCATCGTAATCTTCTATCTCCTTCTTGGCCCTGTCCTCCTCTCTCTTCTTCTCGACTCTGTTCTCCTCTTCTTTCTTCTCATCTCTCTTCTTGTTGTTCTCCTTCTTGTCCTTTTTTTCTCCTTGTGCTTTTTCTCTTCCTCTCTCATTTCCTATGTTGTTTGCGAGGGAAACCATCTCTCTTCCCCATATATATTGGCCAATGAAAACAAATTCGCCATCATTGTCCGATTCAATATTGCTGGTGATTTCATCCAATTCCCACCACCTGATTGGTCCTGCATGACCGTCTAATCCATCATCATCGAAGAAACCACCATTCGGACCTATTCTTCTGTATTCATCTTTTTTGCGTCTAGCAAGCGCCAAGGCCCCTCTCCATTGTTCGCGTGACCACTCATCTGGAGTATCCACTCGCTCCATTTTGAGGAAAAAATATGTCAACCCACACTCACACACTCACGAAAAATCGAACAAATTCAATCGCGAGAGTTTGCAAAACACAGTCAAAATAGACATAGACTTGAATCGAACCAAATCAAACCAAACCAAACCATACCGATCAAAACCGAACCGAATAGAACTGAACAGGGAGAACGGGATTTTAGCACAAGTTCTCCGATGTGAACAGATCGCGATACAAGTTTTCACTGACTGACAATTATTTTCTATTCGAGGTGTAGGGTTCAGGATCGAAGGTGAGGTGGGAAATTAGTAATTTCTGGAATCTGCCAAACTTTTTCTCCCAAGTAATGTATCAGCAATGAATCTTTTTTTTTCCCGTAGCATTTATGACAGGGTATGACGTTTCTTGAAACCTCCCGAACTTATACAAGGCGAGTCGACCGTTGTGCTTCAGGAGTTTTGACAAAACCTACCGAACGAAAAAATTCGAAATCAATGTACAGCATAGAATTTGAGATATTTATCCTAATTTACAACCATTCTTACTGTCCAAGTTCAAGTGCACTTTAGCCTGGATTTGGATACGATGAGTTGGAGAGGTAATTCTCTCACTCGGCAACCATAGTGATACAAACAATTACTATTCTCTCTTTGAAACGATCTCTTCAGTCGTACACTTGTGGAAAAAATCAGTAAAAAGTATGAACAAGAGATACCGTATACTTTTGGTCGATATTCCTTCCGAAAGAAAATATCTTTGAGGATAACAGTGAGGGAAAATGTGAGGAATGAAGATACGAGTATTTATCGAATTACAAAGATTTATTTTCAATCCTCACAGTTACATTTTGATCGGAGTAAAAATACATGAATGGATATATGTTGAAAGTTATAATCGATATAATATTCTCGATTTACTAAGTTGAAATCCAGATCCGTGTGAATTGTAGTGAGTGGAATTGTCTCTTCTCATGTTGTGTCCAGTTCGAGTGATGCGTTGCAACATTTCCACAACGATCCTGTCATTCCGCTTCGTGGCGTTGGAAAATTTTTGTAGAAAATCATGTAGAATATCACCATTGAAAAGGTACCAAAGGGAGACAACACAGTATCGACCACATGCGGTGGAGAAAAAACTCTGTGGTTGATATTCGTTCCACTGATATTGTCTGTAATTTCTTCTGAGTCGTTGGATGATTCGTGGATCTTGAGGGGGTCTTCCATAGCTATCGAAGTAGGTTCCTGTTCCTTCGGGGTCGACGTGAATTTCGACCCAGTGTTTTCCTGGTTGTGTATTATCATCGATAGTGATAATAAAAGCGTATGGTTTTGTCCATGAACATGGGATGTCATCGAAAGAGTAGACACTTCCATCTTGAACATTTGTACGTGGAAGTAAATGTAATAGTTGAGATGGTTTCATATGAATAAAGAATTCTTGAGAGTCAATCGTATCCTCTCCGTCCAAGGAACACGTATCTTTGTGTTCACTGAGGAAACGTGTCAGTTTTGAAATATTTTGCATAGCACACGGAAAAGTTTTCTGTTGTAGAAGTGATGATGTATGCAATAGTTTCCGTTTGATGGCAAATCTTTGAACGCTGGTGTAATATACTCAAGATTTATCACTCCCCGCGATAACACACGTTTCAAATAATATCCTTTGTCCCTTCCCCGTACGTAGATGGATTTCGCGAAACGAGTTATTTGACGAAGTAAATTTTCACATTGATATTGCTGCACCATTCCCTCATACCATTCGATTCCATGGCAATTGTTTGTAAGCCAATTGTTCGTTTCCTCCACGGTACAAGGTGATTCATCGAATTTGCAAGGCACTGAAATCATCCAATGTCCTTGATATAGTTTGTTCGACGAAGATATCGCAATTTCTTCCGGTATGAAAAGGGCATTAGCATCCGAAAATCCCTGCACATCTATCGCGAATACGTTTTCCATCGAATGTTCTCTCTCCATGATGTCTGGAACACTACTGATGGTTTCGTTGTTGTTGTTGAAAATTTTTGAAGATCATCAACTACTATGGTGAACGATGACTCGTCTGCTAGAGTCAATTTTTAAGATATCATCGAACTCTGCGTGAACTGCGGCGTTGATAGTTTTTTCAATGGCTCTGGTGAAACCCACTTCGATTCGTACACTTCCGTGCTTTATTAGATCCCAATGAGTACCACAATGTGCAGAAAGATCAGGTGTGAGGTCGAATGCGAAAAGACAGTATCTGTATGATATGCTTCGACGTAAAGTCTTTCATTCTTACTGAATTTAGGTTGCAATGGTCTGTTTGGTATCTGTTTCCCATCCACGTGAAGAGACAAGAAGTTGATACTGTGTGTTGGAAAATTGAAGGGATTCAGTTTATGATCTCCATTAAATGCTTTGTTATCAACGAATCCAATTATAACTCTCTTGGGTAATTGTCCCAATATAACATCGTCTAACGTTTCTTCAATCACTCCTCTATGAATCGTGAATGATTTCACTTCGACTCTCGATAATGGGTACTTTGCTGTTGTTTTTGATTAAATTTTCGAGTGTGCCAACGAAATTCGTAGGGATGATCCTTTGAGACCTGATCTTGGTATGTACTGAGCCAAAATTTTGAATAAAACCAAATGTTCTCAACAAATTCTTTTTTTGAAATTCAAAATTTGGGCTCAGTACAGACCAAGATCAGGTCTCAAAGAATCATCCCTGGAAGTTTCAGATTTTCCAATTCCGAGTATTTCGGAGTATTTCAAGAATTCAATCCCGAGTATTTTCACGCAAACAAACGTGCTCCGATGGTAACTATGGTATCCTCTCGATGACAAATTTGTTTTCACAGAATTGCCGCAATGCTTCAATCGAGGTCCATTTGTTCGCCGTTGAGCACAAACGGCAGGAAAATCTTTGTGCATTTTTCTTCATCGCTTTACCAGCAAACATCTACACTTGGATTAGAGCACTGACATGAGATGAAAATCACGATTCGTCAATAAGACTGCCCGCACCATCTCGATTTTGATAAGTTTCCAAACCTGTATATAGGACCATGGTACACTGCTATTTCATTTTTACAGGGAGGAAGCACTCCCTTCTTCCAGATTGGTTGTACATAGATGAGTTGTAGCGCAAGAGATTGAACTGAATTGAATATTCATCAGATGAATCAACTATGGGTTGATAATCTGAAATATTACCCTTTCTTCCCTTCCTTCATCAAATCCTTCTTTGGATTGCTTAACCATGGTTTAATACTTCTTGCAGTACGCCTTCGTAATACTGGATTTTCTTGCATGACTGTGTTTATTCTCCCGAGTGATGGGAAAGTAAGACTTTCTGGTTGTATATAGGATTCGAAATATCTCAATATTGTATATTTTTCTCTCTCAGTCCAGCGCTTACGTGTAACTTGAGTCCGGGGAGTATCTGAAAGCAATATTCAATTAATTGGAACATTTCTACCACAGAAGAAAGAATTGTGGTTTCAGTTTGATTTTAAGATAGTTGGACCGATTTCTACAGAATACCTTTTGTATTTCTTACAGCAAATTCGACTTACTGTCCTTGGGTCACCCGGGGAAATGATATCATTAGTTAGAAAGAAATACAGGCAATTCGAGTGCGCCCCAGTGCAGTGAGTTGACTTTACCATTATGGCACCTGAAAATTTTCCTCCAAGAATTATATGCACTCAAGAGGATTTCAGCGTTGACCATCTGAGCCTCTTGGTGAGGAGAAGACAAACCGATGTGATGAAAAGAGAGGTCCAAAGCCAACGCTGATATCCTCTCAAGATGAAATCCTGACGCAACCCGAGCTCATCGGTTAGAAACAGACGTGGCTATAAATTAGAAAAGGGAGTGTTGACCACCGCTGATACTACCTTGAAGAAACATACATGAACGAAGTGAAAGGTGCTTCCGAAGTAGTTGATCCTGATTCTTGAATTTTGATCCAATCACTTTTCCAGCTTTTTGATTGGTTGAAAAGTGATCGGATCAAGATCCAAGGATCAGAATCACCTACTTCGGAAGCATCCATGACCTAATCTGGAATGAACATTGAGCTCAATATATACTAGAGTGAGCGCGGCAATGGAACCGCGTTTGATGAGAGAGAGGTGCCATTGGGTGTGCCTGTGTTTTTGTCCATTCCATTGGAGAGACGAGAGAGAGAGGGGGAGAGAAAGAGAGAGGGAGAGAGAGAGAGAAAGCGAGAGAGAGATAGGATCGATTGGGAGTGCTCCAATCCTTGTTCAATATATCCTACTGTGGGCAAAAAGTAAGGTGAATTTTTGATTTAAACTTCGCGGGCTTGACATTTCAGGCTAGTTCTTTTTTTTTAAGTTGACAGGACTGTTAATGACATCTGTGCCAAATTTCATGTCAATGTCATTATCAGTAATACATGCACGCTTGTGTTTACCAAACGACCAAGAGTGCATTTTTCGATTTTTACAATGTCTGATTTGATTGAGCAGAGGAGTGCAATCAAATTTTGTTTGCGGAATGAAATTCCGGCTGCGGGAACGTTGAGGATGTTGTGGAAGGCCTTTGGTGATTCTACCATGTCGCAGAAAAATGTTTATAAGTGGTACAAAGACTTCAAAGAGGGTCGAGAACGTGTTGATGACTTGGAGCGCTCCGGACGACCATCGACGTCAACAGATGACCAACACGTCGATGAAGTGAAGCAATCAGTGCTTAAAAATCGTTGGTCGACTGTTAGAGACCTTACTGATATGATCGGAATATCAGCAGGATATCAAGACCAGAATTATGGGCCAACAACTCTTTGTTTTTGCCTCACGATAACGCACCGTCTCATACTGCACTCGTTCTTCGTGACCATTTCGCCAAAACCGACGCATATCGTTCCACCACCACCGTATTCGCCTGATTTGGCTCCGTGTGACTTCTGGCTATTCCCAAAACTCAAGAGACCACTCCGGGGAAAGCGTTACGAGTCGATTGAGGAGATAAAAGTTGAATCGAAGGAGGTGCTGATGGCTATACCGGAAAGGGACTATTTAGCATGTTCCGATGATTGGAAAAAACATTGGCATAAGTGTATTTTATCGAGAGGGGATTACTTTGAAGGGGATGAAATTGATGTAGAAGAATGAATGAAGATTTTTCATTTTACAAACAAATTCACCTTACTTTTTGCCCACAGTAGTAGCGTTGTTTCTTTCGAATATCCTTTCTCTAGTACTCTGCAAAGTACCCGACTAACAATGTGCCTGACTGGCGTTAGCCCGACCAGGTTGAGGGAGTGCTCTGATCGATTTTTTCACCAACAAACTACTAGACCGTTTCAACTATTTTACGTCAAGAATATCCAATCAATTGTATTGAACTCTGGATCAAATGATTCAGAAACAATCAAACAATCCGGGTCCGGTCTGTTCGTTGTTCAATTAACTCATGAATAATTAGAACGGAATTTCGTTATCAGCCAATAAGAAACCTATATTCAATTTTTTTGATATCATAACAAATATAATCCATGTACAATTACTTTGAGACCAGAGCCGGCATCTCTGATTTATTCTGGATTTTCTTATCTCAAGGTCGATGTAATTAATTGAATAATAATGACGTGAAATGGTTGGAACCTAGTCTAGTAGGTTTCTAGTGGAAAATCGACACCCTTCAGATAGGCTGGTTCCCCTTGAACCAGGGAAATCAGCCTATCCTCACCCGGTTGGGTTAACGCCAGTCAGGTTCTGCCTACGGTCGGGCACATTGTCGGCCGGCTACTTCGCATACTACTCTTCCTCTCACTAAATGTGATCTGCTGCGCTCACTCCAGTATGTATTGAGCTGAATGCAAGTGATTAAATCTATGAGGGATGTTAATCGATTAACCGATTGGATTGGACTCCTCAATGAGCTCGTCCATGACATCATCATGTACCACGCTTAACTCGAAATCAACCAAATTATTCTTTTCTGTAAGCATAATTTCAGAATTCCATACTTCAGTATTTTCTAATCCCTGAAATCTCTTTTTCTCACCATGAGAGTGGTTATGGATATGATTTTTATATTCTTCATACTTCGATAAAGACGTACTATAGCTTGCGATACGACTCGTGTTCGATTGGTTGTCTTCAGAAAATATCACCCCTATTGGGAAAAACCAATCGATTCCAATGGTTTCCGATATAACATGGTTTATCACTGGAAAATGATGTGTATTTGTCACAGCAACTCCACATGGATACCAATGGAAGGTGAACTTTCTGAAATATGAAGAGCGTATTAAAATGTGTCGGAATCTGTTGGTATTTCCTCAAAGGTCATCTGGTATAGCGTGTTCGAATTGGATTCTATGTGCTTCAAAATGAATGCATTAAGAATCCTTCCCGAATTGTCGTGGTGAGTGGGAAAGGAATATATGGACGATTTGAAATACAGTTAGAGATACTACTATTCTACTTGATTTCACAGCGGGGAATGTAAAATATTATACAACTGTTGAACAGAGATCGGCAATAATGATTTTTTTCGGTGATGAATCCGGGATTTATCATCATTACCGCTGAAATCAGAATTCTCTCACTCCCCCGTTTCAATTGAAATGAATATTTTCCATTTTCGTAACTCGAAATGGAAACTGCGGAAGATGAAAATTCTAACTCTGAAGATAATAAGTAATATATCTCAAAATCGTTAATGAGAATATCATTACTGCCGCTCTCTGCTGTTGAAGTATACTTGACATTAGCTGTGTTATGTTTCACATTCGCTATTGTAAAATCAACTGAAATTGTGCTAGTTTCAACTATAACTTGAATCATCCATATATTTACTCAATAAAATGTAGGGTAGACCGACGCGAATCGGATCATACTAAGTTTATTGGCTGTTTTGGATCATTCCTATTCTAAATCTCGCTGTTTCTATGCGTGAGTTCAACTGACGCACAGATACAGTGAAATTGTGAATAGAAATGATCCAAAACAGTCAATAAATTCAGTATGATCCGGTTCGTCCTGTGATCCGATTCGCCTCGATCTACCCTAAATTTAACGAGTATTTTTCCTTTGTGTGGCTGATCCTCGGTGGAAATGACAGCGTGTAGGAAGCGTAATCTGGGATAATTCTACGTTCAAAATGTTCCAGTTTACGCTGCATACACGTTCCCTCAACTTTATATATATTCTCGCTACACGCTTGACAGGTTTCCCTTTCGTCAGGGATACCAACGCAGCCGGATTTCAGATATAAAATTCCTATTCCAGATGCAATAATTAGTTGGTATGCATTGGATTTCAATTGCATGCTCTCAAAGAACAACTCAATTGAATGAGGGATCCCCAGCAAATTCGACCATACTTTGATCATACTGAAATTATACTGACGGAACATTGAAGATTTTGGTATGATCTGATTGGATAGAGATTTCAATAAGGAATTTTGCGAACATATAGCTTTTCCAAATGTTTAGCTGCATGCATCTCCTGATTCTCATCTTTGAACATACCAAAAAGCTTTTTTGTTATCGAGGGGGATACCGGTGATCCTTGATGCACACTGAGCTGAATCTTTTCTGAAAAATTATTCAAAAATGAAGCAATACCATCAAAATATCGCTATATGTAGACCATCTTTACTGATTGAGAAAAGTCTGTATGGAGCGATATTTTGATTTTTTTGCTTCATTTCTTAATAATTTGTCAGAATAGTTTTGATTGTGTCTTTTTCTAAATAATGGCTCTGGTTGTATCTTTGAGGGTCGACGGTATGATCTAATGGAGTAAAAATGGGAAGAAATACAAGAAACTGTTTTTGCGTTTAGACACGGAAAAAAATCTCATGTGGATTTTTCATTGGTTGTTGTTATATTTGCATCACTACTTACGTGAATGAAATTAGAGTAGAACTTACATTGGAATAAAGTTGTGTCCCAGACAGAACAGTCACTGATGGAGTTCGTTGCTACGACGTAGAATTTAGGTGGAGCATCGATGGATAAGGCAGATCGGTAGATGAACGGTTGCTCGTAACCGATACAACACCTGATTCCACTCCAGAGGCTCAAATTCTGTATATTTTTGAAAATCGCAAAGAACATCCAATGAAAAAACTGATAAAAGAACTGTAATCATAAATTTTCGATTATCTCACCTTTTACGAAAATTACCACTCCTTCCTCGTAACCATTCTCACATTTCACGTGATAAATTTTGTTTTTGACGAACGGTTGCTAAAAATTCCTAATTTGAGATACCTCGACCGTGGTATATTCTTCTGATCTGAGAAATTTAATATATCCGTACATCGAGCAGTAGATCGATCCTGTTATCTGCCTCTGTATTCTTCAGTTATTGTAGAGATATAACACGACGATGAAAAAACACATAACCATAGGATCGTAATTTACTGCCAGGCTTATGTCTTTTGTTTCCCAATAGTTACGGTATCTTGAACGTTTTCAATTCAAGAATGTAACTTTACGAGGGATAACGGAGGGTGCTGAATAATCGATTTTTTCTTTGAACTAAGATCATGCACGTATATGAAATTTTGATGACATTTTTATTCAAATTATAGAATATGCAGGAAAAAATGATTCTCCAATAATCCTTTCATTTTTTTTCATGAATAATCAATACGTAAAAATCCTGATGTATCGTGTACCGGAGTGTCATAAGTAAATGAAGTAGCGTTCGATCATTTTCTGGTGAATCAGTGACAGAGAGAGATGGAAATATTTCGTTCTTACCGATCGATCAGTTCTGCTTATTTGCATTTTGTTGTACTTGGAATTTATGACATGAAATTTTTGTTGATTGGATGTTCAGGGTTCATAGCTGTCCTTGAATCCTAACGGAATCATACGGGTGTGAGATTGACCAATCCCACATTTCTGTCGAATAGTTCAATCAATAAGATGCAAATAATTTCTAGAGATTTCTATTATTTCTTATTTACTTTTGTATCATAACCCTCTTTCATTCTAAAATTTTGTGATGTGTATTCCTATATTTTTTACTACTTTGTCAACTAATGGGTTCAACCCGTACATCGAATGAATAAATAAATAAATACATAAATAAATAAATTATTTCTCAATATTTATATTGGATATCCCAATAAATTCCGCTGAAAAACATCAATAAGAGGATTGAAAATTGCTATTCCATGAATACATGTCATATGGATGTCTTTCAATTCAGAGAACAAATGCAACTTGATGGGAAACGCCGCGCCGTACTCGTGAGTTCTTATCCAAATTCTCTTCTATTTTGGAAAACTTTGAATCAAATGTAATGCTCTCAATGGGAAGTTCCAATAAAATCCAATGAATTCTGTCATAATATCTATATCGGATATCCCGATCGATTCCGATAAAAAAATATCGGTAAAATGATTTTGAATTGCTATTCAATGCATACATGTCATATAGACATCCTTCAATTATTGGAATATCAAATGAAAATTCATGGAAAACCGCCGTGGTCGTGAATTTGTATTCAATCAACTTCTCTTCCATTTATGAAAACTTTTGATGAAATGTCGTTTTTTCAATGTGAAGTTCCAATGGAAACCAATGAATTTCACAATATATATATTGAATATCCCAAATAAATTCCATTGAAAAATATCACTTGGAAATCGCTATTTCGTTCAATACATGTCTTATGAACGTCCTTCAATTGGAATACCAAATGCGAATCCACGGAAAATCGTCGTAGTGGTAATTTCGTACTCTCTTCCATTTTAGGAACCTTTGAATGAGATGTCATGCTTTTTAATGGAAAATTCCAATAGAATCCAATAAATTTTCTATCAATATCCACATCGGATATCTCAATGGAATCTGATAAGAAATACATATGAATAAAATGAATGTGAATCGTTATTTCATTCATACATGTTATATGGACATCCTTGAACTCAGAGAACAAATGCAACTTGATGGAAAACGCCACGTCGTACTCGTGAATTCTTATTCAATCAAATCCTCTGCCACTTGGAAAAACTTCTAATGCAATGTCATGCTTTCAATGGGAAGTTCCAATAAAATCCAATGAATTCTCTCACAATATTTATATCGGATATCACAATCGATTCCGATAAAAAATATCAGTAAAATGATTTCGAATTGCTTCTCAATGCACACATGTCATATAAAAATCCTTCAATCGGAATACTGTTGATAGAAAAGTTCAGTTGTCACCAATTTGCTAACCTTTTTTCGCAATGATCCCTCGTATTTGCAGCAATCATTCACTGTTGTTTTTCCTCCGTGCACTATTCACTTCAGTGATTTTTCTTGAGTGTATTATGAGATTTCTTCATTTTATGGTTCAAAATTAATCAAGTACGAACACGTATTAGTTGAACTGAACATGAGTATATATATATTTAATATAACTGAAGATTCAAATAAGATACATTTCCGAAGCGATCGATTACAGCGACTTAACGATGTGGCGACACCATACATATCTAACACACTGATAAAACCAAGAAGAGCGCCGCTGTACTGTACGTAACTCATACGCATCACGTGACACTCACACATACATATACATGTACTTTATACAGAGATTTTCTATAAGAAAGTATCACTTCTCAACACCCTCTCTTGATACTTTCTTCAGTGCCACGAAATTCAAAAATTACAAACAGCCAGTCTTGAAAACAAACATCAATTCAATTTACATCAAGACGAAAACAAAAATTTTCTAACAATTCTTACGAACCATTGCAGTAATCGAAGCTTCAAAACATTCCAATCTTGACAACATACATATACAACAGGCCTCGATTACAATTCACATTTCAATAACTCGACCCTCTCTGAATTTGAGCCTCTAATCCAATTTTTTTACAAATAATATTGAACTGAACTCTGGACAAACCCTTCGTGAGAATTTCAGCCTGTTGTTCCTCGCTTCGTATGTATTCGATTACAATATTGTTCCTCTTAACGTTTTCACACACAAAATTATACTTAATATCTATATGCTTAATCCTACGATTGTTTTCAGGATTTTTGATTAGGGGCAATACATCCTTGATTGTCTTCAAGAACTTTAAAATTTTCGACGTCAACACCCATATCTAGTAACAATTTTCGAAACCAAAGGCAATCTTGAACCGAATTACTCAAAGCTATCAATTCAGCTTCAGTCGATGATAATGCCACACAGTTTTGTTCTTTAGTGACCCATGTTACCGTGTTATCGAAAGCCTTAATCAGATATCCAGAAACTGATTTCCGATCAACCAGATCTCCACCCCAATCAGAATCGACCCAACATTCTAAAGGACACTGCTCCTTTCTTCGCGCATATCCTGAACACAAGTCGACAGTGCCTTTCAAATATCTTAAAAGTCGTTTCAGATGATGAACCCATATTTCGTCGGATGATTTATCTTGGAATCTACTGAAAAAATTCACTGCAAAGCTTATATCCGGACGCGATCCCAGCATCAGGTACATCAAACACCCTATCAATTCTTCAACCGGTTTAGTTTCTCCTAATTCTTTGTTTTCGCATAAATTTAATTTCATTTTCGGATCTATCGGTGTTGTAGTCGCTTTACGATTTTCCATTCCAAATCTTTTCAGAATACCCAGTATATATCTACTCTGATTTATTTTTATGATTCCTTCGTCTCTATTACAATCTATCTGCAATCCAAGAAAATCCTTTGAATCACCTTTGTCCTTGATATCAAATTCACTCATCAACTTCAGTTCACATATATTAATCGTATTTACATCTGGACCAGCTAATATAATATCGTCCACATATAACAACAGATGAACATCTCCTGTATTGAAACTTTTTACATATAAGCAATAGTCGTTTTCGGACCTTTTAAAACCTAATTTAATCAAATATTCATTCATTCTTTCATTCCAGCATCTCGATGATTGTTTCAACCCATACAATGATTTATTCAATTTTAAAACACAATCTTGTTGACATTCAATCCCGTCAGGAGCATAAATAAAAACATTTTGTTTCAGTTCCCCATTTAGAAGCGCTGTCTTTATGTCTAATTGTTTATGAAAGGAATTATATTGATTTCCGATAGCTAGCAATGCTCTAATCGTATACATCTTTGCTACGGGTGAGTATATCTCTTCAAATTCAAAAGAATCCTTTTGAGCAAACCCTCTAACGACCAAACTCGCTTTATATCTATCTTCAATTTTATCTCCTAACGGTTTGAACGAATACACCCATTTCGTATCTAAAATTTTACATATTTTTGGGTTTATTAACCACTTTCCATGTTTCATTTTTCTTGATAGATTCTAATTCTCTACCCATCGCTTCTAACCATAATTTTTCATCTTCTCTGTCTTTCAATTCAGCAAAGTTTTTCGGTACATCTTCAACGAAAGATATCGCATCAAATGCCATATACATTTCGAAATCTTTATATTTTGAAGGAATTTTTGCTTGTCTTTTCTCTCTAGTATTTCTTACCCCGTGTATCGTGTCATTTATACTTATGCTCGGAATGTTTGATTCATTTCCATTTCCTTTTTCCAATACACTCTGATTTGCATCTTCAAATTCGTTCTCACTCTCTGACTCTATTTCCCTATCTGATTTCATATTATTGTCTGATTCTATATTATCGTCTAATTCTTCCTCTAAATTTCCTTCATTATTCTCTTCTTCACTACTCGTGTTTTGTATATCAACACGATTTTTCTTATAATGAAAAGATTCCTCATTGAAAGTTACATCCCGAGATATAATCACTTTTTTCTTTTGCAAATTCCATAATCTATAACCGTTCTGAGCATAGCCTAACATGATACACTTTTCAGATTTGGAATCCAACTTTTTTCTCATTTCTTTGGGTATGTGTGAATAAACTGCGGACCCAAAAATTTTTAAATGACAGATATTAGGTTTTCTTCCGTACCATAGTTCTGCAGGTGTGATATTTTCCAACGTTGCACTTGGACTTCTGTTCACTAAATACGCTGCAGTTTGTATTGCATCGTTCCAAAAACTTTCTGGAACGCACGAATCTTCAATCATTGTTCTGGCCTTATCTACAAGAGTTCGATTGAATCTCTCTGCCTTCCCGTTTTGTTGGGGAGTGTGAGGCACAGTATAATCTAGTACGGTTCCGTTGTTTTGACAATAGTTTTTAAATTCATGCAAGATATATTCTCTACCGTTATCACACCTCAATATTGATATTCTTGAATTAAATTTTGTTTGAACTATTTCAGAAAATTCTCTATATTTTTCGAACACTTCGCTTTTTGATTTAATTGGATAGACGCATACAAAATTTGAAAAATCATCTATGAAAGTGAGGAAGTATTTACTCCCGTCATACGAATCAGGTGTTATTGGACCACATACATCGGAATGAATGATTTCTAAAATCCTTTTACTTTTAGTTCTAACTCCAAACGTATTTCTGATCATTTTCCTTCTCACACATGCTTCGCAAAATTCGATTTTGTTTAATTTTATTTCGTCTAATCCTTCGACCATATTATTATTTTTTAATTTCTCTAAATTCGTGTGTCCAATATGCCCTAATCGTTTATGCCATAGCTTTGTCGTTTGATTTTCATTTTCTATATGTAAACATTGTTTATTCGGAACTTCAAACGTTATTTCATGAAGGTTATTTCTAAATCCTTCCCCCAATCAAAGATTTCCTCTTATTAATTTCACACAGCTATTTTCAAAAACTACTTTTATGTTAGACATTTCTATTTTTTTAACGGATAAAAGGTTTCTTCTTAGTTTTGGAACGTAAAGAACATTTCTTATTTCACAGTTCATTCTTTTCCCATCTGCTACGCTTATTGCATAAATATTCCCTATCCCTACTGCTTCTATATGTTCTCCATCTTTTGCAATAGCAATCTTTATTGGTTTTCTCGATATTATCAAATCAGTGAAATATTTCTTTTTATTTATCAAATGGTCTGCGCAACCCGAATCAACATAGAATTTAATATTATTTTCATTGCTCACGTATGTGTTGGTCTTTTTATTTTCGCTCATAAAGCAAACCTTTGTAGCGCTGCACAGTGGGGCCAAATGCCAAAAAGCTGGACAAAATTATAAGGGGCTCTCAAATTCGCTTGCGACTTCGTACTCGGGAAGTTTATGGGGTCACTGATTACGAATCCGTTGTCAGAATTTCGAAATTCAAAATGGCGGATCCAATATGGCTGACGAAAATTGAAAGAAACCATCGGATTTTCTTCAAACTTGGTGATCAGGGGTTTTTGGGGTCGCTGATTACGAATCTGCTGTTTGAGTTCCAAAATTCAAAATGGAGAATCCAATATGGCGGACGAAAATTTTAAAAATCATCGGATTCTCCTCAAATTGGGTACCCAACGGTTTTTGGGGTCGCTGATTACGGATCCGTTGTTCTCATTTCAAAATTCAGAATGGCGGATCCAATATGATGGACGAAAATTGGAAGAAATCATCGGATTTTTTTCAAATTTGGTGATCAGGGGTTTTCGGGGTCGCTGATTACAAATCCGTTGTCTGCATTTCGAAATTCAAAATGGCGGATCCAATATGGTGGAATGAAATCGAGGAGATCATCGGATTTCCTTCAAACTCGGCATCCAGGAGTTTTTGGGGTCACCAATTACGAATCCGTTGTCAAAATTCCGAAGATCAGAATGGCGGATCCAATATGGTGGACAAAAATTAAGAAAGTCATCGCATTTTCTTCAAACTCGGTACTCAGGGGTTTCTGTGGTCGCTGATTACGAATCCACGGTATGAAATTCAAAATTCGAAATAACGGACCCAATATAGCGGACGAAAATTGTAAAAATCATCGGATTCCCTTCAAACTCGGTACCCAGGGGTTTTCGGGATCGCTGATCACGAATCCGTTGTCAGAATTCCGGAATTCAGGATGGCGGATGCCAAAAATCAAAACTTCATTTATAACTTGATATTAAACAAGAACTAAACGGCCCATTTTGTGGTTCCTATTATGATGATTATTATTATTATTTCCAACATTGAATCATTATTAATATAATTATCGAATGATATTAACACACCAAATGTGTTAAATCGAAAGATATATACATTCACAATATATACAATAATATAAAAAACTGAAATCGTAATGGTTTTTACTTTTGCCACACTTTTTTTACTCAGATCAGTCTTCTTCTTCACTCTCAGAGGAAGATAATGGGAAAGTTACGTTGTCTTTATCAAGTATATCCGGAGTTTTGATCGGGCTTAACACGTCTCTAGGGAGAAACTTTAGTTTTTTCTTGGGCAACTGTCTTTTACTCGATAACATTGGATCAGAACTCAAAAGGAACCATTTAAAAATGTCTTCATTCGTTTTTTCTCTACTGCATTTCCTGGAGTGATGCTCTCGGTACCTTTGGAAATGAATGTTGTTAAGATATTTGAATATAATTATGTATTCATCGACACCGTTAAAGCTTTTGATCTCAACATGACAAGCAAAATCAAGGAAAAACAAAAAGCAGCTGCACTTTGGGGTCATCAGTATGAAGTTTTGAATAAATCCTCTAATTCATAAGTTTACTTGATTCTCAAAATTGTTTTCTAGTCCATGAATTTATGTTTCCAGAGGATGAACAATGTGGCTTATTAATGAAAAAAAGTATATGAATATTCATAATTCCCCGAATTCCTTACCAGAACAAAACAATCTTCGCGAACATATATTCTCGTGGTTACCATGAATATATAGTTTGCCCAGTAGTCAAAAACGTATTGTGCAATGTATCGAACTGATTGCAGTACTTGAGAAGTCTAATTTTTCCCTTTAAAGTGTCGAGTCCACTGTGACAAATATAGACTATTATCAAGTGATATACATCATTTTCACCTTTTGAAATCTTTGTTACGAGCCTCTTGTGCTTCCTCAGTCAGTTGGCCTATAGGTAGAAGAGCAGATGCAATGATTTCAGGTCCGTGGATCAAAAACTTGTGCATCGTAGGTGACATTGGGTACCACGGATATTTTGTCGCGTAGTAGCGTGCCGTGTCTAAAGCGTAACTCCGAAACTTTTCAACGTCTATTTCATGGCCACTTGGAACGGTAGCTAATACTACATGAAGTCGTTGTATTAGGTTGACATCCACCCCTGTGATTTCGGCAGAAACGTCGGGTTGTGCGAAGAATCGCCTAGCGGTATTCCCATCATTTGAGTTCCCAAACCCTGGCTTAGGAACATCGACAATAAGGCCACATTTTTCTTTAAAACTTTTCTGTACAACCTTTTTTCGTTCTTCCACCAAAGCTTTATCTTGTTTTCGTGCTTGCCACTCCTGAATAGGTAGCTTATAAGACAAATGCAGGAGGCCCTCAAAAAATCGTATCCAGCCGTCTAGACAAGACAAACCAAACTGGAGGTTTCCGGTTTTGACCGGCCTGGATACTATATCATCAATTTTGTTGAATTCCTTAGATGTGGCACCACATATATAGCACTTCTGGGTATAGGTTGTCTCAGTTATGGCATTGCATACCTTCCCGTCCACCATAGAAAAAATCATCTCATGTTTCACTGAAACATGTTTTTCATCAGTTCTGAAAGAAGTAGCCCTCAGATTTTCTATTTCATTATCAACCCGTAGCTTCTCTGCAACCGAAACTTCAGTTGATTCTTTCACAAACTCTATTTTGATTGGCCTACAAAATCTGGTTGATGATGGCCTTGGATTCTGCCAAATTATTTCTGAGTTGCGATGTAGGCGGAGAGGCACAAGTGAAGTGATGAACACAGCGGAATCACTAGCTTCCGAACTTTGATATGCTTGTTTGTATGAGGAGTGGCCAGAGCTCCCATCAAACCCACATTTGGAAATAAGTACCAGGTTTTGTAACTCTTCATCAGATAGAGTTGACAAAACCGAATTCTGTAGCTTTAAAATACGTGTAGCTGTGTGATCAAGAAGTGCTTGTAGTTGCACAACAGCGCAGGTTTCTGTTATTTGAATAAATTCCTTGTCAGGGAAACACATGCGTTTGGCCAGTTGAATTTTTTTATAAGGTGGAAATTTCTGCGGATCAGCTTCACGCAATAAGCAGTACTGATGTTTTGAGAGCTCGGCATCTACTAGGAGAGCTAGAGCATCTTCATCATTCAACATCTTTGGCTCATTTCGCTTGAAAGTTTGATAACCTTTCATATACATTTTGGCAAGCTCAGGATCAGAAGATGTAACATCCTTTACAATTTTTGCGGCTTCGATCTGTCCAGACGCTCTCAAACACATTTGTGTGGCGTAAGACAGCTCTGAGATAGGAGTATTTACTCTGATATTCTCCGTTTTCCTACGTTTCGTTCTCTCTTAACATTCGTTGAATTCAACAAGAGGTCTTCCCACTTGCGTGTGAACAGTTACAGAATGGGGATTCCTGAAAGTACAAAACACTACCTCTTGTTCTAACCATCCTTCATTATTTTTAAGAAATCGTTCTTCGGTCCTTTGAGAAGATTCCCATCTCTTTTTAAATACACATTTAAAAGTAGATAAAAGGTTAGAGATCTCTGTAGTTTTGTTATCCGGACAACACGTTATCTCGATGATTTTTCCTTGAAGGAAAGTGAACTTCTCATCCAACGTAGGTAGAGGACTGCTCCTTAAAATATTGTTCATATCTCTCCGAGTCATAGATATTGAATCATCTTCGAAATCTACGAACGTTGTAGAATTCGATGAAATTCGCTATAGAAACCCCATGTGTTTCTAAAAATTTCCCTAATTTTCTTGGGTTGGATTCAACCCTCTTAAGCTAATTTTTTTTGCAGTCAACTGTTCAAATTAAACTACTAAGAAAATATAGGTTGTTGAAACACTCACCTATGGCAGCGGAATCCATCTCATTTGGAATTGTATGTTAACATTGAATGATTTTAAAAAACGAAAAATATTCACCAAGCTCCAAACTTGCACGCGGGAAAAAGTTTACGGTAACGATTACTAGCAAGAGTAAGAATTCGGTGACAGCTATTGCACAATTGTGATAAGCACCATTTGAAATCAGACCGATTACAGCCAACGATTAACGTTGCCATGGAAACGATAGGTTAACATAAGAACGATCACCAAATCGCGAGTCATGATTCAGTTCACGAAAAGAAAAGAGATATCAATACTTGAATAACATTTATAAACATTTAGGAAAATGACGGTTACTCCAGGGAAAAAGAGCATCGCTGAAGAATGTTAGCAGTGAAGTTACCAAAAATTCGTAGTAATAATACTAAATGTTGGTAGTTTTATTGTCATTTCCCATAGTGAATTCATCAACTCATAGTAAATTCACTACGAATATTCTCCAGCAATACTGTTTTTCTCTCAATGGTCCATCATCTTCCTAAATATCAATGATTTCTGGCTTTTGTGTACCCTAAGCCCGCGATGAGAAGAAAAACGAATGGTAATCAATCTCATACAGTTTTCCTCGTGCAGCAAATGTACACTGGAAATAAAACGCATAATAACGTTGAGATAAAATTCAAAGCGAATCTACTGAATTCTGAGTTTCGTGTCTACCATATTAGATACGCTATCTTTGATTCTTGGAATTTGACAACTGATTCGTAATCAATGACCCCACAGAACCCTGGATACCGAGTTTGAAGGAAATCTGATGATTTTTTCAATTTTTTTCTGCTAAACTGGATCCGCCATTCTGAATTCCGGAATTCAGACACCGGATTCGGAATCAGCGACCTTAAAAACCTCAGGGTACCGAGTTTGAAGGCAATCCGATGATTCTTCCAATTTTCATCCGCCACATTGGATCCGCCATTTTGAATTTTGAAATTCAAACAACGGATTCGTAATCAGCGACCTCAGAAACCCCTGGGTCACGAATTTGAAGAAAATCCGATGATTTCTTTCAATTTTCGTCCGCCATATTGGATCCGCCATTTTGAATTCCGAAATGAAGACAACGGATTCATAATCAGCGACCCCACAAACTTCTGCATATCAAGTTTCAGACGGATCTAAGGACTCCTCATCACTCCGTCTAATTTTTTGTGATTTCCTGCACAAAAACATCGCGGAATTGCTTAGGGGCAGACATGGGCAGCCGTTTTTTTTTCTGATGTTTAGGTAAGAGTCCCATCTACCACCTCCAATAAGTTAAACGACGTAATTTTGCTTAATTCTCTACTATTCCTTCAAAAACCAAACACATTTTCTCATTTATAGATATAGAAATTACATCCAATCATTGCTCTGTCAGTATTTTCCACTCATCAAATTGATATTCTCTTAATTTTTAGTGTATTCTACATAGTTTCAGTAATAGACTGCATTTTGAAAAAGTTGAATCGGTTCATTTTTCGAGACACAGCGTCTTTTTGAACATGCTCGTTATTTTACTGTCTTTCAATCACGCGGATTATACTTCAAGGAGGGTATTTTGCAACTGGTACACAAGGGCAGGGGGAGGGGATCAGATCTTCTTATATCAGAATTCCAATACTTGGGACATCACCTTACTTATCCCAAGGGTCAAATATCCCCAACTACAAACTTCATTTTTGGGGTTTTGGCCAACTTTTTGGCATTTGGCCCCACCGTGCGCTGTGACCTTCTGTTGACATGTTTTCAGCATGGTTTCCTCCCCTGTAGTTGTGATGTGCTCTATTGAATCCTCCATATGTGAATCCCCGGTTCGGTGTTCGAATATTATTTCCTCGATGATTCCCTCTGTTGCTTTGTACTTGGTAGCCTCTACCATCATTTGGAAGACGATCACTGTTTTGATTCCTTGTTGTCGATAATTGGGTTGTTCCTTACAGTCTTTCCTAAGATAGCCTTGACCATCACATCCATAGCATCGTCTTTGTCGGTTAGTAATAAAAGCTGCTGGCTTGATTTCGCCTCCTTCGTTGTTTTGAAAATTCGACCTTTTCTCCGCTTCCGTTCTTAATTTTTATTCAACGAATTTGTATTTAACGGTTTCTTGAGGCAAATTTTCCAGCACAGTTACTACAGTTTGATATGATTTTGGCATCGCTAGTAGTAAATTGCACACTATATCCTCGTCTTTCATTTCTATTCCCGAGGATTTTATTTGAGATACTAATTCATCGAATTTACCAATGAATTCTTCTAGGTTTTCTCCTTCATTTGGAGTGACTTACGTTTCAAAAATAACTGTCCAGGCAAACCTTTCTTCTCATTCATATTTTTTGAACTATCCCACATGTCGTATGCCGTTGCAGCGTCCCGTATGATTTCAATTCGATTATTATCCACGCTTTGCACAATGATAGACTTCGCCTTATTGTCTCTTTTCTCAGCTTCAGTTTTATCTTTTTCTTCTCGGTAATTGGTTTCGACAAATTTTTTTTCAATCATGTCCTCGACTCCTTTCTCTATCAATATTATTTTGATCCGGAATTTCCATGTATGGTAATTGGTTGTCGTTAACAATTCGACATTGAAGTAATTCCTTGAATCCGTATCCATTTTTGTTTCGAATCAATCTTCTGTTAAAATTCCAAAATCACGTGTTCAATTTTCCTCTCAAATTATCTTCATTTCCCAATGCCTGGGCCCATAACCTTTTATGGGTCACAATTAATCAAGTACGAACACGTATTAGTTGAACTGAACATGAGTATATATATATTTAATATAACTGAAGATTCAAATAAGATACATTTCCGAAGCGATCGATTACAGCGACTTAACGATGTGGTGACACCATACATATCAAACACTCTGATAAAACCAAGAAGAGCGCCGCTGTACTGTACGTAACTCATACGCATCACGTGACACTCACACATACATATACATGTACTTTATACAGAGATTTTCTATAAGAAAGTATCACTTCTCAACACTTTGTTTCTGAAGATGGGTCCAGTGCTCTCAGGGTTCATTCACAAACGTTACACACACAGATGCGACTGAAGTACGTGCACGAAGAGAAGAAGACAGTTACGGTACATGTTGTCACCATGAATGTGACAGAATTTCGCATGTTTTGAACAGTCATCCCGAATGTATTCACATTCACCATGAATGGAAATATATCCACTGTAAATGTGAACATATTCAGAATAACTGTCCGAAACGTACGTAATTCTGTCACATTCACGGTAAATGCGATAACATTCATCGTCACTATTCTTTTCTTCGTGTGTGAAGAAGGAAAGGATATAATTGTGCGCGCAATCCAGCATGCTTCCTCCATTGCATTTGTTACAACGTACTTTTAACGCTCGGGACTCATGCAGTTAACGCACAAGACCATGCTCTTTGGGTATGTATCACATGCTTTCTAAGCATGGATACCGAGCGTTGGAAGCACGTTATGACAAATGCATTAGAAACTTCAGTCCGTCATACTCCTGCAGTATGCTTCTTCTGTCAGTGCAGAAGTATCCTAGGTTGTGCACGCACCGATATCCTCTCACTCTTTACACGTACATACAGTCGTATCTGTGTCTGTAGCGTTTGCTAGTCAAATCTGAGAGCACTGGATCGGTCAACAAGTTGACCCAAAACGCCAACAAGAGACTTATAGCTCAGATGTATTGATGAAATTCTGTCCCCGCAGGATTTCTAGCTGCAATTTTCTTTGTACCTATGGGCATGTTATGTTGAGAGCGTGGGAGGAAGTTTAAGTGAAAATAAATGAACGATGTTGAGTTGAACTTGCAGATTTTATATTGAAGTAAGAATACATCCACTTCGGTGGCGGTCAAAATTTCGAGTGTGTGTAGCGTCGCTTGGTCCTCTTGGCGCGTCATCCAAAAGGGAAAGTTTGAAAACGGTACTTCTCCCTTTTGGGGTTTTCCAAGCTGTGTATTACTGTGTTGATGTAGAGGTGTCGGTGTATACTCTGTGGTGTGGGTCAGGCAGGGCCGTAACAGGCAGAATGGTAACATTCGCGAATACACTACCCAGATAGCACACAAGAATCCCAAATGAATTCTGAAGAAAAAAATTTCCTAAGGACCCTTTCAGAATACAAAGACTTCTTGAAGAGGTTCGAGGAGAATTAGATTCCTCAGATATTTGCGAATTCTATTGAATTTCTCAGAGAAGTTTCATAGAAAATTGCAAAAAAGTTGCAAGAGAAATCAGGTTTGAAAGGATTCGAGAGGAATTCATCCCTGTGAGTAAAATGTTCATTTGGATCTATTTCCTCGATGGCAGAAACTCCGAAGGGGCGAAAAATTCGAAATTATCGAATGAATATCTGAAATACGAGGTGTGTTCAAAGAGTAAGGTGACTTTTCAAATTTCGCGGGCAACGTACTTTCGATTATCGATTTTTTCGTTTTGTTATGTTGGCACACTCTTCCCGAACATCCGTACCAAGTTTCAAGTGTATAGCATTTTTTGTTTAGTTGTGAGAGGCGTAAAGGTTATAAGTGTTTTGCGTGCTCGGCGATTTCTTGCTATCGAAAAATATGAATCAAAGGATTTGCATCAAATTTTGTGTGACAAATAAAATAAAGTGCTCCGAAACACTTAAAATGTTGACAGTAGCATACGGTGAAACTGTTCTGAGTAAAAAGAATGTTTACAAGTGGTACAAACTCTTCCAAGATGGCCGGGAAGATGCCAATGACGAGCCTCGCTCTGGACGCCCAAGCACGTCAACAACTGATGAAAACGTTCCAGCAGTGAAGAAAATTGTTTTGGAAAATCGTCGAATCACTATCAGAGAAGTTGCTGAGGATGTTGGTTTATCGCTTGGCTCGTGCCATGAAATTTTTTCCAACGTTTTGGGCATGAGACGTGTGTCAGCGAAGTTTGCTCCGAAATTGCTAAATTTTGACCAAAAGAACCGTCGCATGAGCATCGCTCAAGAACTGTTGAATGACGTCAACGACGACCCAGATTTACTCAAAAGGGTCATAACTGGTGACGAATCATGGGTATATGGTTATGATGTCGAAACCAAAGTCCAATCGTCCCAATGGAAGACCCCAGATGAGCCAAGACCGGAGAAAGCACGCCAAGTTCGATCAAATGTCAAAGTTTTGCTCACTGTTTTCTTCGATTACCATGGCGTGGTGCATCAGGAGTTCTTACCATATGGTCGTACGGTCAATCAACAGTATTATCTTGAAGTGATGCGCCGTTTGCGAGAAGCAATACGAAGAAAACGTCCAGAATTGTGGAAAAATAATTCATGGCCTTTGCATCACGATAATGCCCCTGCTCACTCATCTTTGCTTGTGAGAAATTTTTTGGCCAAAAACAACACCACAATCATGCCTCAGCCACCATATTCACCGGATTTGGCCCCATGTGACTTTTTCTTGTTCCCAAAACTAAAGAGACCTATGAAAGGACGGAGATTTGCAACGATTGAAGAGATAAAGACTGCATCGCTGGAAGAGCTCAAGGCTATACCGAAAAGTGCTTATGAGAAGTGCTTTGAGGATTGGAAAAACCGTTGGCGTAAGTGTATTGTATCTGAGGGGGATTACTTTGAAGGGGACAACATAAATATTGATAAATAAATGAATATTTTTTCTTAAAAATACAAAGTCACCTTACTTTTTGAACACACCTCGTATCAGCAGAATCGAATAATTGAAGAATTAAAATTAGCTTTTGTCACACTATTCCTGCTAGCAAGAAAGAATTCTTGACATATCAGTCGTATAAGATTCTTGGAGGATGTATTTTGAGTTGTCAAGTTTTTGGAAGCTCTCATTGGATTCTCAAAGGATTCCACTGAAATCTGGAGGATTGTTTGTTTGCTCCATTTCACTAAAATTTCGAAGATTATTTGTTAATTGTTTGTAGATTTGAGAAACATGTTTTCTTTTCAAAATCTTGCTACCTGAGTATACATTATATTATATTCCATCGAATATGACCAAAGCTAAATTGAATTCTCCACGGACTCGATTCTCCTGACAACAGTGTCATGATTCCGAATGTTCATAGATCCGAACGCTTGTTATTCCAAATTATGGATTATAAATTATAGTATGAATCCATTGTTGGATAATTTTGTACGATTCAAAAGCGTTGATAAAGCATCAACAGTATCAAAATTCATTTGAGAGTAGTGTCAAAGTATCCAATAGTTGATTTTTATGATAATTTATAAATCACAATTCGGGGTTGTAGAACTTCGAGCATACGGACATCCGAGCATGTGGCAATTTGCAATAGCGGGCAATTTACTCAAGTAGCGAAAGTTTGAAAAACTACATCTCATTGACTTCTTTCCAAAGTACAAAATGGATTACTGAAATGTCAGAAGAATAGAATCCTTGGAGAATTCAATTTGCCTCTTTTCATATTATATATTGGACTGTATGTAGTATGACAAAAGCTAAATTAAATTCTTCTACGGCCTATACACATTTGGGGTTATGATGCTTCACTTTCAGAGATTCACTGGGTGATTCTGGATGGTTTGTGAAACTTTTGCTATCTGGGTTCAACTCACGATTTTTTAGATCCAAAGTGAAACTCATTTTTTATACATTCAAAATGATGTATTACATTACCTCTTGATGTTGAATTTCCCTCTCTTTTCAGGTAACATTATTATTATCATCTTCTATCTCAATCCAGTGATCTCAGAATGCGGGCGCTGGTGGCCCCCACCAAGAGGTCGGTGGGCCACTAACACTGTTCCACCGCGTGTCCGTGTGAAGAGAGACAGTCTATAGCCCTCTCATTCAGCGCGTCATCAACGCACACAGTGGAAGTGTCATGTGCGGGAGAGGTCGGGAACGCTCGGGCACATTCGCGAGAGATTCGGCAGCCGAGAAAGAGAAAGAAGTTTTTGTACGTTGCCCAATTCTCCTTTCCGAGTTTGATTCTGATTTCATTATTGCGTTATGTCATGATTTGGAATTTGAGCGCGCAATATGAAATCACATTGGAGAAATAAGGAAAATCTTTTCTCACTGGAGATTATTATCATTGTTATGAGTAATTATTGAATGATTATGATGTATCATAGTATATGAATTATATTGTTATTCATTATACTGATTGGTTTCATTGGATGTGTTGAAATTTGACTTGATCCAAGTATATTTCATTTGAGATTGATGAACATTTATTTGAATGAAACATTCATTTGAATGAACATTTTGTTCGATCTAATCGAAACTGTATCACACTAAGAGAAATTGCCAAGTTACCGCAACGAAACAAATTTGATTGAACATCATTTTGTCTGCACGAATCATGGCTTTTATCCTAGTGCGGTTGAGTTTTCGATACATTTGAATTTGAGAAATGAGCGCAACTTCATATACGTGAAGAAATATCTCTCATCCAAGTAACCATCGCACAGTGGGGTCAAATGCCAAAAAGCTGGCCAAAACCCCAAAAATGAAGTTTGTAGTTGGGGATATTTGACCCTTGGGATAAGTAAGGTGATGTCCCAAGTATTGGAATTCTGATATGAGAAGATCTGATCCCCTCCCCCTGCCCTTGTGTACCAGTTGCAAAATACCCTCCTTGAAGTATAATCCGCGTGATTGAAAGACAGTAAAATAACGAGCATGTTCAGAAAGACGCTGTGTCTCGAAAAATGAACCGATTTAACTTTTTCACATTGGAGTCTATTACTGAAACTATGTAGAATACACTAAGAATTAAGAGAATATCAATTTGATGAGTGGAAAATACTGACAGAGCAATGATTGGATGTAATTTCTATATCTATAAATGAGGGAATGTGTTTGGTTTTTGAAGGAATAGTAGAGAATTACGCAAAATTACGTCGTTTAACTTATTGGAGGTGGTAGATGGGACTCTTACCTAAACATCAGAAAAAAAACGGCTGCCCATGTCTGCCCCTAAGCAATTCCGCCATGCTTTTGTGCGGGAAATCACAAAAAATTAGACGGAGTGATGAGGAGTCCTTAGATCCGTCTGAAACTTGATATGCAGAAGTTTGTGGGGTCGCTGATTATGAATCCGTTGTCTTCATTTCGGAATTCAGAATGGCGGATCCAATATGGCGGATGAAAATTGAAAAAATCATCGGATTGCCTTCAAACTCGGTACCCTGAGGTTTTTAAGGTCGCTGATTCCGAATCCGGTGTCTGAATTCCGGAATTCAGAATGGCGGATCCAGTTTGGCAGGGAAAAATAGAGAAAATCATCAGATTTCCTTCAAACTCGGTATCCAGGGTTTTGTGGGGTCATTGATTACGAATCAGTTGTCAAATTCCAAGAATCAAAGATAGCGTATCTAATATGGCGGACACGAAACTCAGAATTCAGGAGATTCGCTGTGAATTTTATCTCAACGTTATTATGTGTTTTATTTCCAGTGTACATTTGCTGCACGAGGAAAACTGTATGAGATTGATTACCATTCGTTTTTCTTCTCATCGCGGGCTTAGGGTACACAGAAGCCAGAAATCATTGATATTTAGGAAGATGATGGACCATTGAGAGAAAAACAGTATTGCTGCAGAATATTCGCAGTGAATTTACTATGAGTTGATGAATTCACTATGGGAAATGACAATAAAACTACCAACATTTAGTATTATTACTACGAATTTTTGGTAACTTCACTGCTAACATTCTTCAGCGATGCTCTTTTTCCCTGGAGTAACCGTCATTTTCCTAAATGTTTATAAATGTTATTCAAGTATTGATATCTCTTTTCTTTTTGTGAACTGAATCATGACTCGCGATTTGGTGATCGTTCTTATGTTAACCTATCGTTTCCATGGCAACGTAAATAGTTGGTTGTAATCGGTCTGATTTCAAATGGTGCTCATCACAATTGCGCAATAGCTGTCACCGAATTCTTACTCTTGCTAGTGATCGTTACCGTAAACTTCTTTCCGCGTGCAAGTTTGGAGCTTGGTGGATATTTTTCGTTTTTTGAAATCATTCAATGTTAACATACAATTCCAAATGAGGTGGATTCCGCTGCCATAGGTGAGTGTTTCAACAACCTATATTTTCTTAGTAGTTTAATTTGAACAGTTGACTGCGAAAAAAATTAGCTTGAGAGGGTTGAATCCAACCCAAGAAAATCAGGAAAATTTTTAGAAACACATGGGGTTTCTGTAGCGAATTTTATCGAATTCTACAACGTTTGTAGATTCCAAAGATGATTCAATATCTATGACTCGGAGAGAGATGTACAATATTTCAAGGAACAGTCCTCTACCTACGTTGGATGGAAAGTTCACTTTCCTTCAAGGAAAAATCATGGAGATAACGTGTTGTCCGGATAACAAAACTACAGAGATCTCTAACCTTTTATCTACTTTTAAATGTGTATTTAAAAAGAGATCGGAATCTTCTCAAAGGACCGAAGAACGATTTCTTAAAAATAATGAAGGATGGTTAAAAGAAGAGGTAGTGTTTTGTACTTTCAGGAATCCCCATTCTGTAACTGTTCACACGCAAGTGGGAAGACCTCTTGTTGAATTCAACGAATGTTAAGAGAGAACGAAACGTAGGAAAACGGAGAATATCAGAGTAAATACTCCTATCTCAGAGCTGTCTTACGCCACACAAATGTGTTTGAGAGCGTCTGGACAGATCGAAGCCGCAAAAATTGTAAAGGATGTTACATCTTCTGATCCTGAGCTTGCCAAAATGTATATGAAAGGTTATCAAACTTTCAAGCGAAATGAGCCAAAGATGTTGAATGATGAAGATGCTCTAGCTCTCCTAGTAGATGCCGAGCTCTCAAAACATCAGTACTGCTTATTGCGTGAAGCTGATCCGCAGAAATTTCCACCTTATAAAAAAATTCAACTGGCCAAACGCATGTGTTTCCCTGACAAGGAATTTATTCAAATAACAGAGACCTGCGCTGTTGTGCAACTACAAGCACTTCTTGATCACACAGCTACACGTATTTTGAAGCTACAGAATTCGGTTTTGTCAACTTTATCTGATGGAGAGTTACAAAACCTGGTACTTATTTCCAAATGGGGGTTCGATGGGAGCTCTGGCCACTCCTCATACAAACAAGCATATCAAAGTTCGGAAGCTAGTGATTCCGCTGTGTTCATTACTTCACTTGTGCTTCTCCGCCTACACTGCAATTCAAAAATAATTTGGCAGAATCCAAGGCCATCATGAACCAGATTTTGTAGGCCAATCAAAATAGAGTTTGTGAAAGAATCAACTGAAGTTTCGGTTGCAGAGAAGCTACGGGTTGATAATGAAATAGAAAATCTTAGGGCTACTTCTTTCAGAACTGATGAAAAACATGTTTCAGTGAAACATGAGATGATTTTTTCTATGGTGGACGGGAAGGTATGCAATGCCATAACTGAGACAACCTATACCCAGAAGTGCTATATATGTGGTGCCACATCTAAGGAATTCAACAAAATTGATGATATAGTATCCAGGCCGGTCAAAACCGAGAACCTCCAGTTTGGTTTGTCTTGTCTAGACGGCTGGATACGATTTCTTGAGGGCCTCCCGCATTTGTCTTATAAGCTACCTATTCAGAAGTGGCAAGCACGAAAACAAGATAAAGCTTTGGTGGAAGAACGAAAAAAGGTTGTACAGAAAAGTTTTAAAGAAAAATGTGGCCTCATTGTCGATGTTCCTGAGCCAGGGTTTGGGAACTCAAATGATGGGAATACCGCTAGGCGATTCTTCGCACAACCCGAAGTTTCTGCCGAAATCACAGGGGTGGATGTCAACCTAATACAACGACTTCATGTAGTATTAGCTACCGTTTCAAGTGGCCATGAAATAGACGTTGAAATGTTTCGGAGTTACGCTTTGGACACGGCACGCTACTACGCGACAAAATATCCGTGGTACCCAATGTCACCTACGATGCACAAGTTTTTGATCCACGGACCTGAAATCATTGCATCTGCTCTTCTACCTATAGGCCAATTGACTGAGGAAGCACAAGAGGCTCGTAACAAAGATTTCAAAAGGTGAAAATGATGTATATCACTTCATAATAGTCTATATTTGTCACAGTGAACTCAACACTTTGAAGGGAAAAATCTGACTTCTCAAGTACTGCAATCAGTTTGATACATTGCACAATACGTTTTTGATTACTAGGCAAACTATATATTTATGGTAACCACGAGAATATATGTTCGCGAAGATTGTTTTATTCTGGTAAGGAATTCGGGGAATTATGAATATTCATATACTTTTTTTTATTAATAAGCCACATTGTTCATCCTCTGGACACATAAATTCATAGACTAGAAAACAATTTTGAGAATCGAGTAAACTTATGAATTACAGGATTTATTCAAAACTTCATACTGATGACCCCAAAGTGCAGCTGCTTTTTGTTTTTCCTTGATTTTGCCTGTCATGTTGAGATCAAAAGCTTTAACGGTGTCGATGAATACATAATTATATTCAAATATCTTAACAACATTCATTTCCAAAGGTACCGAGAGCATCACTCCAGGAAATGCAGTAGAGAAAAAACGAATGAAGATATTTTTAAATGGTTTCTTCCGAATTCTGATCCAATGTTATCGAGTAAAAGACAGTTGCCCAAGAAAAAACTGAAGTTTCTCCCTAGAGACGTGTTGAGCCTGATCAAAACTCCGGATATACTTGATAAAGACAACGTAACTTTCCCATTATCTTCCTCTGAGAGTGAAGAAGAAGAAGACTGATCTGAGTAAAAAAAGTGTGGCAGAAGTAAAAACCATTACGATTTCAGTTCTTTACATTATTGTATATATTGTGAATGTATATATCTTTCGATTTAACACATTTGATGTGTTAATATCATTCGATAATTATATTAATAATGATTCAATGTTGGGAATAATAATAATAATGATCCTAATAGGAACAACAAAATGGGACGTTTAGTTCTTGTTTAATATCAAGTTATGAATGAAGTTTTGATTCTTGGCACTCGCCATCCTGAGTTTCGGAATTCTGACAACGGATTCGTGATCAGCGATCCCGAAAACCCCTGGGTACCGAGTTTGAAGGGAATCCGATGATTTTTACAATTTTCGTCCGCTATATTGGGTCTGTTATTTTGAATTTTGAATTCCAGACCGTGGATTCGTAATCCGCGACCACAGAAACCCCTGAGTACCGAGTTTGGAGAAAATGCGATGATTTTCTTAATTTTTGTCCACCATATTGGATCCGCCATTCTGAATTTCAAAATTTTGACAACGGATTCATAATTGGTGACCCCACAAACTCCTGGATGCCGAGTTTGAAAAAAATCCGATGATCTTCTCGATTTTATTCCACCATATTGGATCCGCCATTTTGAATTTCGAAATGCAGACAACGGATTTGTAATCAGCGACCCCAAAAATCCCTGGGTACCCAATTTGAAAAGAAGCCGATAATTTTTTCAATTTTCGTCCGCCATATTGGATTCGCCATCTCAAATTTGGGAACTCAGACAGCGGATTCGTAATCAGCGACCCCGAAAACCCCTGATCGCCAAATTTGAAAAAAACCCGATGATTTCTTCCAATTTTCGTCCACCATATCGGATCCGCCATTTTGAATTTAGGAATGAGAACAACGGATCCGTAATCAGCGACCCCAAAAACCGTTCGTTACCCAATTTGAGGAGAATCCGATGATTTTTAAATTTTTCGTCCGCCATATTGGATTCGCCATTTCGAATTTTGGAACTCAAACAGCAGATTCCTAATCAGCGACCCCGACAACCCCTGATCACCAAGTTTGAAGAAAATCCGATGGTTTCTTTCAATTTCCGTCCGCCATATTGGATCCGCCATTTCGAATTTTGAAATTCTGACAACGGATTCGTAATCAGTGACCCCATAAACTTCCTGAGTACGAAGTCACAAGCGAATTTGAGAGCCCCTCATAATTTTGTTCAGCTTTTTGGCATTTGGCCCCACTGTGCATCGGTGGCTTCACCAATAGGGCCGCGGTGTTCAGTTTCGATGATCCGAGTTCAATTTTCGGGGAGGTAAATTTTTCTTACCAAAGAATACGTATGAATATTGAGGTGAAATCTTTAGTCATTTCAACATATACAGGGTGTCCACAAAAGTTGTGAGATCCCCAGGGGGACATCCGATGTTGACCTCGACTTCGGCCTCGGATCTCAACTTCAAGGTCATTCAGAGGTCAACTTTTGTTTCTTGGATGGAATCCCTTATTTTTGACTGCAGATTCAGATTTGACGTTGAGAAACAAGAAACTTTCGTCTGAATCATTTTTCCGAATTCCGCACAGATGGCGCTCTAACCGATAAAAAATGAGTTTCATGGAACACTCGTATTGCTTTCTGTGTGAAACGACATTGAAATCTCCAGTGGTTTTTTTCCAGCTTCTCAGGATTACCGACGCCATGGGAGTCACCCAATGTGCACCACAAGGAGGTTAAGCGATCGGATCTTGCACATCCTTGTGGCCCTGAAAATTTGATGGAACCCCATGAGTAAAAATCGAGAGTGGTAAGATCCGGAGACCTAGCTGGGATTTTCCATCGACCAATATTGACAATTATGTCTGTTCGTAGTACCGTTACTGTGAATTGTTGCCAAACACACGTACACAACCATAATTGTGTTTATCATGAACAAGAAAGTTCATGCTAGAGCATTCTTTACAAACATGAGTGAAACGGAATGTTCAATATCCTTCATTCATTCACAAATTCTTTCAAATATACGATTCAAACTTGAAGAAGATCTTCGATCAGTGTTGTGAAGGTCTCGATACCATGGATTATCCTTGGGGTGAGATACTTGATATTCTCCTGATACTAGGAGGATGTCGGCGTAATTGCGCTGCAGCATAAAGATTGTATGGAGAGAGGTATCCAAATAGACGCCAGCCTTCACTTCAGGCAATACGCTCAAAAGGAAGACGAGTTTGAAGAAGGAATATCCCACGAGTCAGAAGGCGTTATGATGGAAATCGTATGGATTCACGCTCAGTAGCCGTTTTAGGAATGATGCACCTGAATCCTCACGTTAGTACCAGAGAAATCCAGCACCAATTAGGTATCCCAAGATCAACGGCACACCGCATACTAAGATCTGGTGAATATCATCCTTACCACATTACATTGGTGCAAGCATTAAGTGGAGATGATCTTGGACGTAGGGTTGAATTCGGTCAATGGGCCTCAGAGTGACCGCCTGGTTTTTTCAATCACGTGATGTTTAGTGATGGGGCAACATTTCGCAGTAACGGTGTTATGAACAGACATAATTGTCATTATTGATCAATTGAAAATCCCAGCTGGCATCGACAAGTTGACAATCAACATCGCTGGACTCTGAATGTGTGGTGTGGGATTTTGAATGGTCAGGTCATTGGTCCTTATTTCTTCCAACATACTGTTAGGGAGGAAAATGATCTGCAATTGATTCGGGACAAATTACCAAGGATGTTGGAAGATGTTGATCTCTACGCACGGAACAGGATGTGGCTTCAACATGATGGGGCACCACCTGATAACGCTGCAATTGTCAGAAATTTCTTAAACGCATCTTACCCACACAGATGGATTGGTCGCGGTGGATACATTGCCTGGACGGCTAGGTCTCCGGATCTTACTCCTCCGAATTTTCACTTATTGGGTTCCATCAAAGATGTAGTTTGTGAAAGACCACCAACGACCAGAGATTACATAAAACGCCGAATACAAACTGTCTGCCGAACAATTCCATGTCATGTGCTTTTGTCGTTAGAACAACATTTCCAGAAACGAATTAGATTATGCCAACAGGTCAACGGTGGAAATATTGAACATTTGGTACGGTGAATTTTCATACATATTCCAGATCGTTTGTCGTGAAAAATCACACACCTCTACAGCGCAGACAAGCGGCCCTTTTCAGGGACACAAAGATGTGCAAAATCCGATCGCTCGACCTCCTCGTGGTGCACATTGGGTAACTCTAATGGGAACAGTAATCCTCAGGAGCTGAAAAAAAAACACTGGAGAGTTAAATGTCGTTTTACACAGAAAGTAATACGAGTGTTTCATAAAACTCATTTTTTATCGATTAGAGTGATATCTGTGCGGAAGTCGGGGAGATGATTCAGACAAAAGTTTCTTGTTTTTCAACGTCAAATCTGAATCTGCACTCAAAGATGGGGTATTCCATTCAAGAAACAAAAGTTGACCTCTGAATGACCTTGAAGTTGAGATCCGAGGTCAAGGTCACCATCAGATGTCCCCCTTAGAATCTTACAACTTTTGTCCGGAGCATTTTCCCCCAAAACTCCTTGTTCTTGAGTTTTCTCGATATAAAAATTAAAATGGGACACCCTGTATAAAAACATCCTCCATGAACGAAAAAGTTATTCACATCAACCAAATGGAATCATTAAAACGAAATGTGTTATAATGAATTAAATATTGTTGCCGCGATCTTCGATCCGAATCGAAGGTCGTCTCGGATCGGCTCGGAATTTCGAGCCGATCTTCGAGTCAATCCCAATGCTTTTGAACGATCCGATCTTCGAGCAGAGCTGCAAAAATTTCAGTCGATCTGAGTTTCGAGCTAAGCCAAAACTATGAGATCGACGAGATAGATCGTTACTAAGAAAATTTCCTATCAGACGCAGGACCCTGGTTAACCTTTAGAGGACGGGGTGCCTCAAAAATTTTCTTGTCATTTTTCCCGTATTCAGAACATCAAATCACCCCTGAAAAACATGAAAAAGTGGTTTCCCGAGGTGGTTCCTTTTGGGACCAGTCCCGTCCGCTGAAGGTTGAGAAAAACCATCAATTCTCGCCAAATCTCACTGAATCTGGCAAAATCTCATTGAATCTCGCACAATGTTCTGATTGAATTTCATCAAGCGATTTGTCAATAAGATTTAGTCAGAAAAATGAATTCTTTTAATATAAACCTGGTTGAATCTCGCCAAATCTCATCGAACCCCGGACAATGTTCTGATCAAATCTCATAAAATTTCATTTGTCAGAACCGGTTTATAAAACAATATTGTGTTCAATGTTTAATTAGTGACAGAGTAGATTTTTCTTTAGCACCAATCCTTTGAAGATAATTCAATGATATTTATTCATTGGAAGACGCATTCATTGAATTTTTATAATCAACATTTGTGAAATTTGATTTGCCGAGTCATACAAATTTTGAGAAAACGTTGATTTATACTTGAACTTCCAAAGCTTCAGAAATGCATATGCTCTATTCCAAGGAGCTCCTGAATGCAAACATTTTTATTCACGTTCATCTTGAATGAATTAGGATCGTGAGATCTTCGATCTAGCTCGACGATCTTCGAGCCAATCCGAGCAGTGAATCTATCGATCCGATCTGCGAGCCGAGCCTGATTGTCAAAAACAAGAGCCAAGTCGAGCTCATGCTCAAAAGTCGGATTAGCTCGGATCGCGGCAACAATAGGATTAAAGCCTAGCTGTTCAATATATGAATAAATTTTTCTGCTGCATCAACCAAATTTTAGTTACGGTAACTGGGTCATTTAGATTTACATTTGAATAGAAATTTATTTGATTCTAATAAGCTCAATTGATGCAAATATATAATATTCCCGGTGCTTTTTGCCATCCAGGGTTTAGTTGAAAGTATATTAGACAACATTCTCGACGATACATGGAGGAAAATGCAGGTCAAAAATATAGTACTTTTCAATAAGAAGTCTGAGAATGTGTTTAAGAATCTGAGAATATTTCTGAAGTTCTTGATAAAGATAAAACGGTTCACATTTCTATGGAATTTTACTTGAAAGAAAAATGAAACATTATCAACACTTCACAAACAATAGAAAAAAATATGAACTTTCCAAAAGTTGTGCATGAAATTTCACAACGTATGTAATAAAATTTCAAAATTTTGTTATTCACTTTGTAAAATTTCATGCGCGATTTTTGGAGAGTTCATGTTTTTTTCTATTGTTTATCGAGTGTTGATAACGTTTCATTCTTTTCCAAGTAAAATTCCACAGAAACATTAACCCTTATGTCTTTATTACAAACTTGAGAAATGTTATCAGATTTTAACACATATTCTTAGATTTGGATTAAAAATCACTATACTTTCCACTTGTACTCTTTTCCATGCACTTTGGAAATATCATCTTGATATTGGAACGTACTACCAGATGCAATCATTATTCCGATATCGTCTCGTTGATATCAGTGTCGACGAAATTAGTGAGTAATGAAGCCAATGAAAGAAGTGCTCATTTCCACGTCACCCAAGAGGTAAAGCACATGTCCATGCGTATGTATTCGTTAGATATATGAATCCACGCATGAATTGTAACGCGTTTCTTTCAAGTGGTATCCCCAATAGGCCTAATCCACTCCGAAAACATAATGACCCCTGAGACCTATCGGAAGCATCGATAAGAAGAAACACATTCCGCTATCAATCAAAACTGCAAAGGTTCAAAGCTTCTGAGAAATCAAAATTACTATGTTCTTCTTGCAACATAATCTCCCATTTTCGATTCCTTCGGAATTGATTAAACTGTTCCAGAGTTTCGACCATTCAATTTTACCAGGTGTTTCTATTGGCACGACTAAGATGACTGCAATTGCAAATAAATGCGTTTGTACGGTTGAGACGGAACGTATAACGAATATTTTGCAAAACCAGCCATTCTCAGTTTACGCAGACGAAACAAACGACAGGACGCAGGAAAAATGGTTGTCGTTGATGGTTCGCTATGTGCAGCCTACAACTTCGCGAATCAGGGTTGAGCTGTTAGAATTTATTAATTTGGATGCGTCCGATTGCTCTGCTGGGAAAATTTCTGGTGCTTTCGAAGAAGCTTTGATTGGAAAACAAATTCCTCCCACAAATATCCTCGGTCTCTCGTGCGATCATGCGGCTGTAATGGTTGGGAAAAGATCTTCCTTCAGAACTCAATCATTTGCGAAGAGTCCTGGAGTACTTGTGATTCCTTGCGTTTCGCATTCTTCTGCAACAATCGCAAAATATGCATGCGCAAAAATCCCACATGTAGATAATGTTATCAAAATGTTACCTACCTTTCTCAGTGCTAGCCCAAAAAGGACAGCGATTTTTCGACAAGTCGTTGGAATTTTGGAAGAAAAATTTCAAAGAATTCCCAGCCATTTTGAGACTCGTTGGCTCGTACGTCATAAGTGCATTGTTGTCATCATCAATAACTGGTACGTTATTGTCCAGTTCCTCACGGTCCTTGCCAGCGAAGATGTGGATAAGGCAAAGAATTTACTGGATATCATGGAAAGTCCTCTGACGTACGCTTATTTCACTTTCTGTAAATTCACCTTAGAAATATTCAACGTGTACAATACAACGTTCCAAAAACGCGACAGCATGATCCGAGAACTTCAGCCGACTTCTAATAAATTTTTCGTTTGGATTCTTAGCTAGGGGTGCACACGAGACTCGCGTCAAGAACTTGGAAAATCATGTATATTCATCATTCTACTGTTAGTAAGACATGGTTTACTAAACTCAATTGAAGCTTCGCATCAGACGGAACAAATTCGTGACAGGTTTTGATCTTGCAAATGAAAATGATCAAGATCTATATCGAGATCTGCATTGAGCGTTGCACCGAGACGAGACGAGACTGACAAACGATACCGGAAGCATATCTTGGTTGATCTTGTTTATGAAATCGGAATGATCGATTATTCCGTTTCATTAGATACGAAGTCGGAATTCTGTGCGGTGGATACCTCATTGGAACACGTTCAAATCAAGATGATGTATTCTTTTTCAGTCTCGACGAGAATATCGTGTGCACCCCTATTCTTAGCAAATTTTTGAAGCACGATTTGCTGAATCCGTCCACGTTTTTCCAAACCATTCGTCAGAAGAAATTTGATGACAGATCTAATCAACAGGAAATTCTGAGTATCGATGTTGCTGATAAAGCTTCCGATAAGTCTCAGGGGTCATTATGTTTTCGGAGTGGATTAGGCCTATTGGGGATACCACTTGAAAGAAACGCGTTACAATTCATGCGTGGATTCATATATCTAACGAATACATACGCATGGACATGTGCTTTACCTCTTGGATGACGTGGAAATGAGCACTTCTTTCATTGGCTTCATTACTCACTAATTTCGTCGACACTGATATCAACGAGACGATATCGGAATAATGATTGCATCTGGTAGTACGTTCCAATATCAAGATGATATTTCCAAAGTGCATGGAAAAGAGTACAAGTGGAAAGTATAGCGATTTTTAATCCAAATCTAAGAATATGTGTTAAAATCTGATAACATTTCTCAAGTTTGTAATAAAGACATAAGGGTTAATGTTTCTGTGGAATTTTACTTGGAAAAGAATGAAACGTTATCAACACTCGATAAACAATAGAAAAAAACATGAACTCTCCAAAAATCGCGCATGAAATTTTA
Organism: Gonatopus flavifemur; assembly: GCA_018340375.1. NCBI lineage: Eukaryota > Metazoa > Arthropoda > Insecta > Hymenoptera > Dryinidae > Gonatopus > Gonatopus flavifemur. Next base: position 1,609,848 of record JAFFJZ010000035.1, on the reverse strand, counting down.
CAAAGTGAATAACAAAATTTTGAAATTTTATTACATACGTTGTGAAATTTCATGCACAACTTTTGGAAAGTTCATATTTTTTTCTATTGTTTGTGAAGTGTTGATAATGTTTCATTTTTCTTTTCAAGTAAAATTCCATAGAAATGTGAACCGTTTTATCTTTATCAAGAACTTCAGAAATATTCTCAGATTCTTAAACACATTCTCAGACTTCTTATTGAAAAGTACTATATTTTTGACCTGCATTTTCCTCCATGTATCGTCGAGAATGTTGTCTAATATACTTTCAACTAAACCCTGGATGGCAAAAAGCACCGGGAATATTATATATTTGCATCAATTGAGCTTATTAGAATCAAATAAATTTCTATTCAAATGTAAATCTAAATGACCCAGTTACCGTAACTAAAATTTGGTTGATGCAGCAGAAAAATTTATTCATATATTGAACAGCTAGGCTTTAATCCTATTGTTGCCGCGATCCGAGCTAATCCGACTTTTGAGCATGAGCTCGACTTGGCTCTTGTTTTTGACAATCAGGCTCGGCTCGCAGATCGGATCGATAGATTCACTGCTCGGATTGGCTCGAAGATCGTCGAGCTAGATCGAAGATCTCACGATCCTAATTCATTCAAGATGAACGTGAATAAAAATGTTTGCATTCAGGAGCTCCTTGGAATAGAGCATATGCATTTCTGAAGCTTTGGAAGTTCAAGTATAAATCAACGTTTTCTCAAAATTTGTATGACTCGGCAAATCAAATTTCACAAATGTTGATTATAAAAATTCAATGAATGCGTCTTCCAATGAATAAATATCATTGAATTATCTTCAAAGGATTGGTGCTAAAGAAAAATCTACTCTGTCACTAATTAAACATTGAACACAATATTGTTTTATAAACCGGTTCTGACAAATGAAATTTTATGAGATTTGATCAGAACATTGTCCGGGGTTCGATGAGATTTGGCGAGATTCAACCAGGTTTATATTAAAAGAATTCATTTTTCTGACTAAATCTTATTGACAAATCGCTTGATGGAATTCAATCAGAACTTTGTGCGAGATTCAATGAGATTTTGCCAGATTCAGTGAGATTTGGCGAGAATTGATGGTTTTTCTCAACCTTCAGCGGACGGGACTGGTCCCAAAAGGAACCACCTCGGGAAACCACTTTTTCATGTTTTTCAGGGGTGATTTGATGTTCTGAATACGGGAAAAATGACAAGAAAATTTTTGAGGCACCCCGTCCTCTAAAGGTTAACCAGGATCGTTTAAAAGTATTGGGATTGACTCGGAGATCGGCTCGAAATTCCGAGCCGATCCGAGACGACCTTCGATTCGGATCGAAGATCGCGGCAACAATATTTAATTCATTATAACACATTTCGTTTTGTTGATTCCATTTGGTTGATGTGAATAAATTTTTTGTACATGAAAAATGTTTTTATATATGTTGAAATGACTAAAGATTTCAACCCAATATTCATATGAATTTTTTGGTAAAAAAAATTTACCTCCCCGAAAATTTGACTCGGATCATCGAAACTGAACACCGCGGCCCTATTGGTCAAGCCACCGATGGTCACTTGGATTAGAGATATTTCTTTACGTATATAAAGTTGCGCTCATTTCTCAAATTCAATTTATCGAAAACTAAACCGCACTAGGATAAAAGCCATGAACCGTGTAGACAAAATGATGTTCAATCAAATTTGTTTCGTTGCGATAACTTGGCAATTCCTCTTAGTGCGATACAGTTTCGATTAGATCGAACCAAATGTTTATTCAAATAAATGTTTCATTCAAATAAATGTTCATCAATCTCAAATGAAATATACTTGGATCAAGTCAAATTTCAACACATCCAATGAAATCAATCAGTATAATGAATAACAATATAATTCATATACTATGATACATCATAATCATTCAATAATTACTCATAACAATAATAATAATCTTCAGTGAGAAAAGATTTTTCTTATTTCTCCAATGTGATTTCATATTGCGCGCTCAAATTTCAAATCATAACATAGCGCAATAATGAAATCAGAATCAAACTCGGAAAGGAGAATTGGGCAACGTACAAAAACTTCTTTCTCTTTCTCGGCTGCCGAATTTCTCGCGAATGTGCCCGAGCGTTCCCGACCTCTCCCGCACTTGACACTTCAACTGTGTGCGTTGATGACGTGCTGAGTGAGAGGGCTATAGACTGTCTCTCTTCACACGGACACGCGGTGGAACAGTGTTAGTGGCTCACCGACCTCTTGGTGGGGGCCACCAGGGCCCGCATTCTGGGATCACTGTCTCAATCCCATTTTCTCAGATATCCTTATTTGAAATTGGGTCAGTATCCATTTCATCCTGTTATGAGATTCATCAATAGAGTTCACATTTTCTTCCACTGTGAGGCATTCTGCACTGATGCATGTTGGCATGTTCGATGTTGTAAGCCTGTGACTTTTCCGCATCTCAAGATTTAAGGCATCCCCATCATCAGAGGACTCTTTGAGAAGACTCTTGTCCATTCGAAATGAATCGTGATCAGTCAATTCATGATTTGGTGTTGAAATACATACGCGATCGTGTTCTGCATCACTCTGTGATAATGTAGAATTATCTTCCATATCATTGTCGCTTTCATCGTCATCTTTATGTGATGTGTATTCTTCATTCTCCTTTTCAACACATCTATCAGCGTCCGGAATACCCTCAGTAGACAAGTTACTATCATCATAGGATGCAAAACTAGAGCTGACTCTTCCATCAATAGTAGACGTGGATAAGTTGACGTTCGCCTTTACATTCAAATTGGAGACATCTAAACTTGCTTCCAGAAAATTCGGGTCAAAAATATCTGAAATGATAGATGAACCCTGAATCTGATCCGTAGAGTCCTTTGCTTTTGCTCTTCATGGCTGAGTATCGTTCTTGCAGATTGAGTCATTAGGAGTTGAAGTGTAACGAGGCTCCTGGTGTTCGGGGTGAACAGTCGGTGATCCACAGTTGAGTTTTGTTCTGATCTGATCAAGCGTTTCATAATCCTCTGAAAAAACAAAGATGCACAATTATATTCGATTGGATGAAAAGCGCTTTATTCTCCCATGTATGTATACGCTCGAGAATCAATTTCAGAACTCCTGAGTGATAATGTCATGCTTCAGAATTTCTTTTATTATCGAAGATTCGAATGAATTCGTGAAAACATTCATTCAAAATGAATCAAAAGTGGAGGAAATTTCATCGCTCTTTGAGCAGATTCAATTGTCTATTTAGAAATGAGTGATTTGGTATAGACTTGATAATAATGAAGGAATTCAAATTCTCCATTTGCGTTGTAGTATTCTGATTCTCAACAAACAATATTATGTTCTATTGTTTTGACAAAACTTATAAAAATTTTCATATTATTCTAAATAGATTGTACATATTTACATGGAAGTGGAAAAGGATGCGCGGAATCTAAGCATTGTGATCAAAATGGACATATTCTTAGAACCATCAATTGAACTCGGTTTGAATATAACGAAAAGCTTCTATAGATCCACTAATCTAAAAATTTCATCACAAAGAATTAGTCTGGATACACTGAATTGAAGATACAAATATTTCCATCTTCTCATATTCCATGGGTTGAGTACATACAATTTCGAATCCTGTCACATTTTTCATAATATATTCTTCTCTCAGGACATCAGTATGTGAATTCATATTCTACCTACCTCCATCAACTCTTTGAGATCTCTCTGTTTCACCATTCTAAGTCAAAAACGAACAGCCAGTTATTATATCAGATCAATGTCATGTGTCAATTATGCTGTATATAATTTCACACAGAAATATTGAACTTCATGATGGGTTTGGAATAATTCTCCATGGAAAAAACCATCAAAGAGATGGACTTCTCGAATCATTCTCATTACAGTCCTTGACTATCATTCAGTCCATCTCACTCTCATGTGGTCATGTACAGGGAAATGTAATGTTTCAGTCCTATGCGGTGATCATTCAGCAATGGGATGTGAAAAGTTTCACGTTTTAAATTTCAATCCAAACCACAATCAACAAATACAAAAATGGCGATCATTCTCAGTTATATTCAGAATATTCAGATGAGTTCTTTGTAATGTAGGTATCAGACTAGTGAGACTTAGGACATTGTTACATAAAAAGAGGTTGTTAAATTTCAAAGTTTGGAACATCTGCCGATTTCCCGTACGAAAATATTTCGTTGAAATAACCATGAAAAACCCATATAAAACATCCTATACTCTCTGCTATAACTCGGACAAACTCTGAGAAATCCTGAAATTTTTATGAAAAATCTAATACATCTGGAAAATTCTATGAAGACTCTTTTCAGTCTCTTTTCAGAGTTGATAAGAGTTTCTCATTTTTTTTCAGACAAAGAGAAAAGAGAGTGTACTCTAAAGAAACTGTCCCTGCTCAAAATGCCAGACAAGACCGGCAGATTCTGAACGAAAACCGGGCAGAACCAGGCAAGGCCGGACAAGTTCCTTGCCTGGCTCTGCTCGGTTCTACCCGGTTTTCGACCCAAAATATACCAGTTTTGCCTGGAATTTTTAGCAGGGCTGACGAAACTCTAATGAATTTCTAATATTTTCCTCATTATTGAAAAAAAGTTTTCAATTTCCAAACACTTTTTCACATATGTTATTCGAATACAGCATATGAAAGTTTATGGAATTTCCCAATTTTTCAAGAGTCAAAAATTTATCAGAGTTTTGTAAGAGTTTTTTCAGATGCAGTTTCGTTTGGAGAAAAGAATGAAAAAATCTTATAAACCCTGAAAAGGCTGTACAGAATGTTCCAAATGTATTAGATTTCTCATTGAAATTCCAGAATTTCTCAGAGTTTGTCAGAGTTTTTGCAGAGGAAGTGAGATATTGTTCAGAAATTTTTCATTGTTATTTCATCGAAATATTTCTCTAAGGGTGTTTACATCCTAATTTATACTAATTCAGTTTGACATATTTGAATAGTAAATTTTCACCCACTTGATGTTAATTATCAGAATTTCCAGTAAACAGTCACATAGAGGATGAAAAAGCGATAACTCAACATTGTCTTCGAAATTCATAGCTTTCCCGACTTATTATCTTCAAACTTGTTCTTGTGCACCTTTATGCATTGTTGATAAGAACTATCATTACTACTACTCACACAGCACAACAGTTCAAGAAGGGGTCTGAATGTATTCATTTCGAAGTCTTATAGTTCCAGACAAATTCATTATGAACTTTTCCAGAACTGATGTATTGTGTGAGCTGCTGCTAACTTTGTTTCATACGCAAGTCTGTTTGGAAGAATCCTTTACTTTCATGATTTCCGAAACAGAAATTATTCCAAGCACATCCAACAAAAATATACACGATAGCGATGGAACACAACATTGATGTAAAATATTGATTCGCTGTTTGCTTCCAGATGAAGTTTATACAGCAAAGAGATTTCACAGATTCGTCGAATGAGAAATAAAGGAATCCACACATAAATGCACCAAGCGATGAATATATGATGATACAAATCACTCTTCTCTGTATATATCCAACAAATGAAATATTAAAAATGGAAAAAAACTTTTTCGGCAAAAGGACCCTTTACCCATGAATAGTAGTTGTATTTCACATGCTCAAATTAGTACTCCGTTATGGAACCATTAAACGTGTTTCACCTCACAATGTTGTTTCGTGAGACACGAACAGGTTCCAAAGAAATTATTTCAGAGAATCTTGCAATTTTGAATACAATACTTGGCCGTTGTGGACATTTTCTATTTGTCGTGAGACTATATACTGGCAAATCTGATACATGATACATGCCACGAGACAATTTAACATTAAATTGTGAAAAGTTCAATGAATAGCAATTATGATGTTCAAGATAGACAAATATTCGAATCTGTTCTTAGACAAGAAAATAATATCCTTGTCGTTACTAATATGATGGCTGCATCATGAAGCACTAATCTCAGTACTATAAATATAACTATAGATCACTTGCATTTTCAATCGAAATTCATTCCCATATGAGGAAACAATCCAAGTCCTTCGCGTATATTTACTCACATGCTAGTTGAAGGAATTGTACAAATCTCAAGTTGAAATTGAGACAATAAAAGATTCGAAATTATGAGAAAAAAAATAGTTGGAGAAATTGGGCAGTCGTTGAATATTATACTGAATATCACAAAACGTAACAAATTGCGTACACAGAGAAAATCCTACACTTGTGAGTGCTTCATCATGTACTTACTTGATAAATGTGATTTGTTACATTTTGTCACGTCACTTGTTCTGAATGCAAACTATGAGTAAGCAGAATTTCTCACCATTACGTCCAAGAATTTCGCGAAGATAGTTTGTTCCTTTGTATTTAACTATCCTTTCACCTCTTCGGTGTTTGATGTGCTTTTTTTTACAAATATGGTATTCGCTTCCCGAGAATCGCACCAACACATACATATTTCCTCCCCTCTAATATCTCTGTAAAATCGAAGATATATGTGAAATGCTACGAAACATAAATACATGTAATGAGTTCAAAATTGATAAAATCTTTTTGTGAATCTTAATGCACTTTCGAAATGAAAAAACGGAAAGTCTCCTTCAGGTGGATTTATATAGATGATGCTTCGAGAAGCTTACGGAGTAAAGGAATCAAGGAACAGCATCCTTCGAGACGCGATGAAACGGAAATGGTTCAGCGTAGAATTCCTATAACGATCCGGCCACTACGAGATCTGACGAACGATTCAGGGGTATGCAACTTCATAGGATGACCTCAAACTATATTTTGATTCAGGGTCATGTTTATTCATATGGTGGCGTTTCGATCGCAGGGGGATGATAACGATAGCAGCGCCGTTGCGGCAGCTTTAGTAAAATTTGAGGAAAACAAAAGAGGAGCGCCGAAATCCAAAATCCCGCAAAAACACGCGTCCACCCGCTTACCTATTAATTAAATTTTATATTCTGCAGCATCTTGCGATTTTATTTATTATACAAATCCTTTCTATCGTTTCTGAGTATTTTTACTCAGAAACCATAGAAAAAGTGAATATGATCAATAAATTTGAAAATTGCGGGATAATTTCGTTTATTGTAGAAAATCAGTTTCCGCGCCTTTGTGACTAGCAAAATTGTCGGAGGAATAAAGTGATTACGAATAAAGAAACACTTGAAAAAGTGACAATAATTAGAATTGTGCGGGTGATGTGAAAGTGACCGTGATAAACAAATACATCTAAAAACTATTCGATGAAAACATTAGGTCAACGTCAAGGTCATTCCAAGGTCAAATTGAAGAAATTTGCTGAAGCGAAGATATCACAACGATCTATATGTTTTTGGGGGTCGCTGAAGACGAATCCGGGGTCCGTTTGGTCCTATCAGATTGAGGTCAAAGTCATTCCAAGGTCAAATTGAAGATATTCGCTGGAGCGGAGATATCACGATGACTTCAATGTTTCTGGAGGTGGCTGAACACGAATCCGGGGTCCGTTTGATCTTACCACGTCGAAGTCAAGGTCATTCCAAGGGTAAATTTGAGAAATTCGCTGGAGCAAGGATATCACCACACCCCGTATGTTTTTGGGATCGCTGAACACATATCTGGGGTCCGCACATATGTTTTGGAAAACCTGGGGGATCATGGTGGAAAGCAGGGAGAAAGATCCCATCAAGACAGTAAAGGCATGGAAAAACGATATCAGAGTAGGTGGGACTCTTAGGTGGGTAGCTGTAGGTTGCTAAAGACTCTTTTTCCGCATTTCTCGACCAATTCGGATGAAACTCACTTCGTCGCAGAACCACAAGTTTTGAAGACATGCTTCCTCTTCGTTCCCTGTTTTTCTGTACGAATCAGTTTGCAACTTACGTTAGGCCACTATTAACACTGCCTGAAATCTTGGTAAAAATTTCATGACGATCGAATTATAGGAAAGAAAAATATCCGCATGTGATCGGTATTGACAAAAATTTCAAATTTTCTCTAGAAGCTCAGTGTTCACCATCTTCTTCCCCAATCCCGATTCGCTTGAAATTCCACAGTTTTCAACCGATTCGGATGAAACTCATATGAACCCAAATAACATGCGTTCACGAAACGACGTGCATGGATGAATATTTGCGCGCGATTTGCGGGTACGCTCACAAAACTACGTACCTGTACAGGCTTTTGCGCACGGATTGCACGCAAACTCAGGGGGGGAGGCTCCAAAATGTTATCAGGGGAGTCACTATCGGATCATAACTGCACTGTAAAAAAAAAGTGGATGTCTCCCCCCTTCTCAGCACTGGAATTTTACGGGTTTTTCACTTGAAAATTCAAGTTTTTGCCATAAAATTCCAGTGAATTTGCTGGAATATTCCAGACGTTTTTGCTGCAGTTTGCGATTTCCTTCAATATTGACAGAAACAACATCCTTGATTCCAGGCATTATTCGACTGTTACTATCACTTTTATGAAATTCATGAACACTTTCACTCGTTTTTTCAGATAGTCTGTTACCTTCTTTTGCGATAGTATCAGGTGAAATTCCAGATGTCAATTTTATATCTTTCGATTTCGTTGCCAAGTAGGGTGTGGTATCAAATTCTTCTGCAATTTTTCTCGCACTCCAAGACGAGGGTGCTATAGTGAGTATTTTCAATCTTAATGGATCGGTACCTTCTAGACTTGAAAACTCCTCTTTTAGCCCATCCAACATCTCTTCCAGTTCAATTCCTCTGGATGTTCGAGAATTGTCTACAACGCCACCAGAATTCTCCGACAATTCAACATTGATTGCAGGTGGACTTCCGAGATTGACGATTTCCATATTATCCGACTCATTTGACGTATTACAATCTTGTGATACGATTGAGGAACTTTGTTTCACACATGTCATACATACCCTTGAATTTGGTGATAGATGAGGGAAATTTTTTATCATAACCTCCGATATTTCCCTGAGATTTTTGCCGACATGAGTGGGTCTTTTGAAGGATTGGTGCTTCGATCTGTTCGAAGTTTATCCTGCATGTTCGTTTGAACCAAGACTTACTATTAACATTACGAAAATATTACAACACGAGATATTGGAGACGTGAAAATGTACAACGCGAAAGTAGGCAATGCAAAACATTCGATCGCAAATAGTGGTAACAATATTGTAAATTTTTTCAACGAAAAAACATTAGTCGATAGAGATCGTTACCACTATTCGCGATCGTCGAATGTTTTGCATTGCACACGTTCGCGTTGTACGTTTTGGGTGGGGGCCGAATCAACAAAAGGACAAATGAACGAAACCATTGGTTGAAAAGGAAGAGATGTATGATGTATGATGTCTTATTCTTTCCAACTAACGGTTTCGTTGATTTGGTTTTTCGTTGATTTGGCCCCCATCCTACGTTTTCACGTCTTCAATACTTTGTGTAGTAACATTTTTGTAATGTTAATAGAAAGTCTTGGTTCAAACAAACATGCAGGATAAACATCGAACAGATCGAAGCACCAATCCTTCAAAAGACCCACTCATGTCGGCAAAAATCTCAGGAAGATATCGAAGGGGATGATGGAAAATTTCCCTCATCTATCACCGAATTCAAGGGTGTGTATGACAAGTGTGAAAAAAAGTTCCTCAATCGTATCGCAAGATTGTAATACGTCGGTGAGTCAAATGATGATAAAATTCACGACGTACGTAGGTGAGTTGATCAGGCTACATTTATTACACATGTACAGTTTCCGAATTGGACTTCGATGGACCGTTCCACTTGAAAAACTCAATTGATGACCACGAACGATTCCTTATTTGAATTAAGCTAAAAATTGAACATCCTCAAACCTCATTCCTTTATTCCAAAACAACGGAGCCTTTTCATCAAAGAAAGGAAACAGAACCTCTGCGATGGAAAAATGGTAGTAATGTTTGATTCCTCCGAACACTATTCATATGTTTGTCAAGACGCTTCACAAGCATTCCACTTCAACAACGACCAGTGTACCGTTTTTCCGGCGATTTGCTATTATAAGGAAGGGGCCCACGTGAAACATCAAAGTTACGTTTTTTGCTCAGATAGTCTCAAATACGACACTTCAGCTGTTTACGCCATTCAACCGTTACTGATTCCGAAAATTGTAGCTCACGTGGAAAAGCTCAAGAAGATAATTCATATTAGTGACGGTGCCAAACAGCATTTCAAAAATACATTCCAGATCACGAACTTGATTCACCATAAAGCAGATTTCAACATAGAAGCCAGATAGCATTTCAGTGCAACCACTCACGGTAAGGGTGCGTGCGATGGGATCGGTGCCACATTCAAACGAGAAGCATACAGGGCAAGTCTCACCGCCAAACCACAGGATTCACTTCTGACCCTGAAGAAACTTTTCAGTTGGGCGGAAAATCATTCCACAAATATCAAAGTGATATGTTTCGACAAAACGTATCATGAGAGAATGGCCCGAAAACTGAACAAACGATTTTCAGATGCCAACCCGGTATCGAAGATTCTGCAAAATCATGGGTTCGTTGTACTTCCCGACAATGAGATAATAATTAAGAGGTATTCCAAAGACGAGAATGGGCATGTATGGTGTTCGGATAAGAAGAACTGAGATAGTTGATGACAGCTAGTGTTCTTCTATCAAATAAATGGAAGAACTGATCGGCCCTTCTAAAGGCCACAAGATGTGCAAAGTCCGATCGCGCAACCTCCTCATGGTGCACATTGGGTAATGCGAATGCCGACGGCTGTAGATTATAGTTAAGCTGGTAACATTGATTCTCTCCTCATATTAGCGTTTGACGTCACATTTTATTATGATGAGTTGTCATGAGGTTCCATATCGGATTTTGGTCATCAGATTTATAGAAGAATTCCGTCCATAATTCATACAGTTCGAGCAGAAATTATTCTGAAAAAAAGAGACAGGGTCTGATGAGGATCTAACCCTTTGCCGCTGCCAATTTTCCTCACCACTTACTCTTTATCTGGGACAATGCCTGGTTGTAGGAGTCCATCGTTTCCCGTCAAAGTTCATTAAGATTGGACGAAGGCCTGTTGATCTGATTAGATCTTTGACCAATTTGGAAGAAATTTGGCGAGAATCAATAGGTTTCCTAAACTAGGGATTTCTAGGGTGGTGCTGTTTCGTGCAGATTCTGCGGCAAAGGGCTCATATACACAACAATATTCACTGGGAAAAGAATCAGCGACTGTGATCCGGCTAAATATTTGGATGCCTGCATTGAAATGGATAAACGAAACAATTCAATGGATTATAATGAATGTTATTGTTGCATCAAGATTATTTTGTTGGAGGAACTAAATCATATTGATGCATTTTTTCAGGTGTTGTATTCGTATTATTTTCACACGTCATCAAAATATTTAGCCAGATCATATCTATCAATTGAATTTGATTGTATCAACGAAGCACTCCTTTGATTATTCGAAACTCCCTGGTAACGGATTCCATGTCGGCTGTGTTGGAGCCACCATATTGAATTCCGGGAAATCGAGCCCGTATTCGTGTTCAGCGACCCCATTCACCCTCAGGTACCGAATTTCACGGGAACCGGCAATGTTTCGGATTCCAAGTCCGCCATATTGGAACCGCCATATTGGATTTTGGAAAGTCAAGCCCGGATTCCTGTTCAGCGACGATCACAACCCTCCACTAACGATTATCACGGGAATCGGTGATGTTTCGAATTCCAAGTCCGCCATGTTGGAACCGCTATATTGAATTCATAAAAACCAACCCCGGATTCGTGTTCAGCGACCCCGAAAACCCCTATATACCCATTTCTAGTGCAATTGGGAGAGTTCGATGTTTCAACCGCCATATTGGATCCGCCATTTGCAATTTCGGGAATTTCACTTCATACACGTGAATCAGTAGGCACACGACTATGGTCAGCAATGATAATAACGATTCGCAGAGCACTCTCCGTGCTCCTATATTGGATTTTAGTGGTTCTGACTCTGACTTTTTCGCGTTTCAGCCGCCACATTGGCGAACTCGGGGCTCGGATCAAAAAACACCAGTCGGGATAGAAAAATAGAGACTTCAACGGAAATTTTGCATATTTTTTCAGATTTTCATCCTCAAAAACGAAATGTGCAGGGGGGGGGTGGCTGATTTCACAAATAATGCCCCATATGGGTGGTTATCATCAAATATGTCAATCTCGAGGATCAGTATAGGTGAGAATGAAAGTGCAAAAAAACGTCCCGGTCCTCATGGAATATAGTCAGATATGTATTTATAACAATTCCCTGAAGCAAAAATGCAGGCATGATCTTTGGAACGTAATTGATAACCCTTTACTAATTATATATGCCAGTGGGCTCACACGTGCTCCAGGGGGCTTACAAGATGTTCATTTTTGACTATTATTGGCATTCTATCAGCGTGATGAAAATCAGTTGGCCTCCAAATGTACTTTGCGAATGATTTTTTCATTATAAACAGGTGGAGGAAACATTTTATCATAAATTCATTCCCATTATACATTCGTAAACAAAACATGAATCATATTGAGGAAGAAAATTTGAAATAATTTTCAAAGATTCGATATTATCCTTTTCTTCGAGATTTAACCTCTCTTTCTTCTGTTTGAAGTCCGTCTCACGGAATTAGCTCTCACTCCTTTAGAGTTGGTCAATGGTTCAGATTCGATTACAATACAACCTAAATGAAAATGTTGACAGGGAGTATTCAAATCGCACTCGTAACAACTTACTTTGTTAAAATTTATTTTGTTCGACTCCTCTCTTGTCCATGTCCACTGATGCATCTGCATAGTTCCATGGAAGGTTCTCAAATTTTTTGGAATCTCTTTATCCATTTCATCAATATCCTTGGCTGATACAGGTGCATACCATACCTTCACTCCACTTGTTTGAAGTACGTGAAACAAACTTTCAAAATTACTCACATCTTTCCCATGTGCTATTTCATTATCTGCCGTTCTTTTTGTAACGGCCCCCACACCATCAGCTGCACCTTTACCATGTCCACTCTCTGAAAAATTATAAATAATATCCTGTACCTGAGTGTAGTACTTGGAGACGTGATTTCTGAGAAGCAAAAACATTTTCATGCAGCGATATTGGGAGGTGGGTTCATCACTGAGGAAATGTAACCGTTTGATGCCACGATTCTCATTCAGGACTTCATCTAACACCGGCTTAAGATGAGCTATGATTGCTGGAGGATCATGTCTCAAAGAAGGTGACAGGGTGCAAAATGCTCCGTGGTTGTCTTTAGTGTACCACACTCCTGTATGAAGAGTCACTGCATCTCTGGAAGCACCGAAATGTACTGCTTGTGGTTCATCAGTATATTTGCAACTGTGATTTTCACTGGAATCTACATTTAAAAACAGTTCTTCTGATGTTGAAGATTCCTTCACTGCTTTCATCACAGCTTGTTGATGCTCCATTCGATATACGTGCCCCAGAAATGTTCGAGCTTCTGTAATAAAATATTCTTCAAGGCACCTACCGTTGTACATTCTTGTTTTTTCACTGTGCGGTTGACTTCTATTCCTTTTTTAGTTTTGGATGAGATTCTCCTCTCTTTGATGTTTTTCCATTCAAAGTAGGTTATTGATTCATCGTCGGTGATATTGTTTTCAAAAGAAATAGATTTATCACAGCACATTTCGCATGCACGATTGAGACAATCTTCAGTGTGGGGTACGCACATTAAAGATGATGAAAGTTTTGATGAGGTGTTGTACTCAACAACTTTATCACGATGTAATGCTTGTAAAAGCGAAGTCATATTTTCATGCTTTAAACATAAACATGTATCCCGCTCTGATACTCGTGGTTTCACCATCCAAAAAGGACGAAGTCTGCAAGAAGCAGTATAGCTAAGCATGAAACTAGGATGATTTTCTTGAAATTTCTTGTGCAGAGTAATCATACTGTCATTCGGATGCATTCTTTGTTTTTTACATTTATTGCGAGGGATCAGTGCCGAATCAACGAAGAACCAAATCAACGAAAAAAAATTTACTAGCAGTATGAAGTTGTCATTTTGTTGCAGTATGAAATGAAATTAGTCATAGATCATTGATTAAATTAAACGAAAATTCTTTATGTTAACCTATTCACTGCACCCGTTCATTACAGTAGACACGTAATTCATCATTCTAATAAAATTATTAATGATCTTCCTAATCGATCGGTACAATCAAACTGTTCCAAACGCCTGTAGAGAATCAAAATCGGTTTGTTGTTATCATAAACATAACCATACCATAACCATAAACATAACAAAGGGAAATTAAGTTTACCGTGGGGTTGTGTTAGCAAATCAATGTTTTTTACTTTTCGTTTAATTTAATCAATGATCTATGACTAGTTTCATTTCATACTGCAACAAAATGACAACTTCATACTGCTAGTAAATTTTTTTCGTTGATTTGGTTTTCCGTTGATTCGGCACCGACCCATTGCGAGTTATTGTATCCTTTTTCCTTGGACACAAGCGACTGTTCTTCCCGAACCAATTCTGAACTGTTCTTTCCTTGAATATCTGAACTTGGCTTTTAGCTCTAGGTACATTTTCTGATAATTTCTGTGTGGAACATACTTGACTCCTGAATGGTGCAATGAACTTCCTGCAATTCCCCATCATTCGATACTTTTTTATGATTTCACCCTGGACAATACGTTTCAAAAGAGATTTACTTCTTCGATCCTTATTTGCTTCGTCTAATGCCTTTATTTGTTCTTCCAAAATGTATGTCAAAAATAGCTGTTTTTCACCATCTTTACGCATATCATTACGATCAATGAGTTTCTTAAATGCAGTTTGGGGGCTAACACATACACTGGCTTGTTGTTCTTTCCTCCGTTGTTCCGCCTTTTTGCACTGAGCAAGCTTCCGTTGTAGTTTTTCGTTTTTTTTTCGATATCACGAGTTCCCTGTAACATTTTGGTTTATTACGGGCAATTCTGCGTCGTCCAGATTTCCCTTGAGCAGTCTGTTTGCTACAATTTGAATCAGCAACATCGCGGGCATCATCTGTATCAATGTCCGGTAGTCCTTGATCACGCAATGCTTCTCTCTTTCGCTCTCGATAGGCTCTGACATATTCTCGTGTCTTTTTCCGCTTTGCCCGTTTCTCTCTTTCAGTCATTTCCTCAATTGTTTTCACTTGCCCTTTTGTTCCTTGTTTTGCCATTTCTGTTGTTCTTTTTTCCTTTGCTCTTCGCGTTTCTCTGGATCTGCTTTGATTTTTTTCATTCTTTCTTTTTCTGCTTCTCGTTTCTCCCTCAATCGTTCTCAATTTTCCGTGGAGTTACTATTTACTACTTTCTTTTTCGAAATGTCTTTTCTTCCAGCTTTCTGTCTATTACATTTTTTTTTAGTTATACGACTTCGCCTGTCAACTTCTCTCGTCTCCTTCAATGTAATTTGATTCCTGGTTTTGTTTTCCCCCATTTCATGCTGAGGAAATAATGAATATTTTTGGTAATAAAGAGTACGAATCAAATATTTGTAATATCCTAAGATCTAAATCTTTTCCTAATACGATGTGAATACTTGTAAGCCTCAGGCTCTGAATATCTCCAATATTCCCAGGGGGCTTACACGCCAGGGGACTTACAAAGTTGACAATTCTGAAGGTTAAATTGTGTAAAACATAATATTTGAGAAAAAGCACTTACCACATGGGATAAGTCTATTCAGCCGACAATCTCGTTCGTAATTCACTTGAAAAATTTGGATATTTATTGAGGCAAATGAGTCAGAGTTCTTACATGCAATAAATGTACGCAATTGATATTTCACTGGATGTGTTGCGCATTCTCGGCCGAGCGATTTCTACGTAATGAAAATAGTAGAAGTTTGAAACAAAACAAATGTTGACTGTATTCAGATAACTCGCTGCACAATTTCAAGGGCGATATGTCCTCTGCCGATCGTGAAATGTTGATTACGTGAAACAGTAGAGAATGCAGGGACAAACTTCGACGGTCTCTAAAAAGTTTTCAACTCAATGGAATTGATCGTAATATGGATGATTTTATTGCTCCTTGTATTGTAGAATCAACACACTTTCAGTTTTCTTTGGGTATTCACAATTTTCAGAAAAATAGAGTTCGATGACTAACAATCAGTGTCTAGGGACAACCAGGGGAGATTACATTCAACAGGTATTTTCGTATGCCAGTGGAACTTGGTGTGATAAATAGCACTCTCTAAGGATGCCCTTTGTTCAGAAGAATTATACAATCATGAAAAAAATTTATCTGATGTGGAATTTGAATTACAAAAGCGATGACATAAGGGGGACTCGAAAATGCACGTTCAATGATAATCACCCATACATACATACAAGTATACACATATATACATATATATATATATATTCTCATATTGAATGCGGTGATCTTCAAACAATATACAGGTGGAAATCAATGAGTAAATTCAATCAACAGGAGGTAATAAATAAATATTGTACAAGCAAAATTGCTGAACAAATAACATGCAAATGTAAAATGCAATGAATAAATAAGTAAATTGTCAAACAAGATAAAAAGAATATTCAAATGTAATTATCAAAGCAAAACCATGCAAATGTAATGCAAAAAAATACTTTCCTTTCTTTGTTAGGCAAATATGCGATAAACAACGTGGAATACAATTCAATAAATGGAGCCAAAGCTAATAGATGAACAACGCGCAATATAAGTTGATAAATAGAATCCAAAGCTAATGAAAAGAGAACACGTACAATCAAAGACAGATAATATTCATTCAAATAAACCAACAGAACGTGCAAATGAATATTCTTCAACATGCCAAATTGTTATTAAATAAAATATAGGGATTAGATTAATAATCAATGAGAATAGTGAAATAATTAATAAGGAACATGCAAGTGGAAATCGACCAATATAGTTTAAACCATTCCAAACAGCGAGAATGGAAATGTGAAGAGGAATCGAAAAGAACCAGGGTGCCTCCACAAAACAAAGACAACTAGGAAGCGTCGACGAAAACAATAACTGAAAATCGATGAATCATGACCCCGGCAACATGCATACATCAACGTGCACCTAAGAGAAACCCTCGGTCGATGGATCCACCCTCACGGGAGATCCGACAACGTGCGAAACGATCGAGCGCGCACTCCTTCTCATCAACAAGTTCTAAGGGCGCGCCAATGAGGACATTGACCGACTGAGCGCGTACCCCCTCCTCATCAAGAGGTTCTAGAGCGCGCAAATGAGGACAACCACCTGACCGTGCAAAGGAAGGGAAGCAACCCCCTTCTACCCATAGTTTTTAACGCGCGCCAATTAGAGAAATCATCGATCGATGGATCGACAGCATCTAACTATGCTAATTGTTGATTGGTTGACCATCGCACGCCAGGAGCATTAAAAATCATTCTCCTATTCACTTCATAAGCTTTATCTTTGATTTTCGGAGAACTATCTATGTGAACAGGAGCACAATTTTCACAACCAACGACCAATCCAAATCCCAATCCTTGTCTGCTCGGCTCCGTGAATTTCACCCGTTTTTCGCACATTGAACACACTGAAATTTCCAATGAAATTGGAAGAAACCGTTGTAAATGATATCAAACGATAGCCGAAAGGAGCATCAGATTCGATCTCATAGTTATTCTCCGATAACTTCAATTTTTTCGACGACGTACCAACGTTGTCAGCCACATGCTCTTGCAACGTGCCACATGCGAGGTTTCGGGACGAGAAACTTTTCCTTTGGGATATTTGTTGGCGATGTTGTTCTCCTTCTCGCGATTTCTTTTGATTGGGATTCATTTTTCGTGTATTATTATTAGGTGTACAAATAAGTTTCCGCGGTTTGTCAAAAGATGGCCCCACCAGAAGGTTATGGAGAAATTGTCAGATGTAAAACGTAATATCCCAAGTTTAGTCATCTGGCAACACCATAACCTTCAAGTACTAGTGATTCCGTATCAGCATCACGTAATTTTTTTCGTGCAAAGATGTCAAGTTTTATTCCGAATAAGCATCATTTGCGGGAACTTTTGATTTACTTCTTTAATGTGAAAAAATCTGCAGCTGAGGCGCATCGATTGCTTCTAGAAGCATATGGTGAAGCTGCTTTGAGTGAGAGAAGTTGTCAGGAATGGTTTCAAAAGTTTAAGAACGGTGAGTTTGACGTTAAAGACAAAGAACGCAGTGGAAGGCCGAAAGTGTACGAAGACATGGAATTAGAAGTACTATTGGAGGAAGATTCGTCCCAAACGCAAAAAAAACTTGCACTTACTCTACAAGTGACTCAACAAGCAATTTCACATCGTTTAAAATCGTTAGGAATGATTCAAAAACAAGGAAATTGGGTTCCATATGAACTAAAGCCGAGAGACGTTGAACGCCGATTATGCATGAGTGAAATGCTGCTTGCCAGGAATAAAAAAAAGAGTTTTTTGCATCGTATAGTCACTGGTGACGAAAAATGGATTCACTACGATGATTCAAAGAAGAGAAAGTCATGGGTTAAGCCCGGCGAACCATCAACATCGACAGCTAAGCCGAATATTCATGGAAAAAAACTCATGCTGTGTATTTGGTGGGATCAGCTTGGTGTCGTGTATTATGAATTGCTGAAACCAAGCGAAACCATTACTGGAGCTCTCTACCGAACACAATTGATGAGATTGAGTCGGGCACTTGAGGAAAAACGCGCCCATTACTACTCCAGACACGACAAAATTATTCTTTTACACGATAATGCTCGTCCACATGTTGCGGCGCCGGTAAAAACATATTTGGAAACACTCAACTGGGAAGTTTTACCCCACCCGCCGTATTCACCAGACTTAGCCCCTTCTGATTATCACCTGTTCCGGTCGATGGCACATGGTCTGTCTGAGCAGCGCTTCACATCATATGAAGACACCAAAAATTGGGTAGATTTGTGGATAGCGTCAAAAGATGAGTTTTTTCGACGGGGTATCCGAATGTTGCCAGAAAGATGGGGAAAAGTAGTGGCAAATGATGGAAAATACTTTGAATAAAACGTAATGTACTTTTCCTTTACAATAAATTCCTAATTTTTTATAAAAAACCGCGGAAACTTATTTGTACACCTAATAATATAACCAGCACGATTTACACCACGATTTTCACCGGAGCACTGATACACATTCGTGAGAAAGCCAATTACTGAGTATTGCTCGTTCTAACGTACTTTCTATGAATAGCTGTTTGCTCAGCTTCAAAATTTGTGTAGGAAAGATATCTGCAAGTCGAAATCAGAAGCTGGGAACTGAAATGGGTCGGGATAATTCATGTAGAGAAAGATAAAGACCCAAAACGCAAGCTTCTCCGCGCCCTCGAAAAACCACTAATTTTGCTTCACGATTACGCTCGGAAAAACGACTTTTTGAACCACTTCCAAGTTCTTCTCCCTCAAAACCGACTTTTTTTTATCATTCTTGGATACTTTGAGGAATGTTTGAGCCAATAAAAAAAACGTGCACAGAAAAAGTCACAAGGTGATATGACCACGGTGCTCTAGGAGCAGCGATAGGTATGACGAAAATGTGTCGACAAACGAGATGCGGGGTCATATTCGGCGTGATTTACAGATTGAAAATCCGTTTGAAATGAAATCCTAACTGTAGCCGTTCTCCAGATATCGATAAATACATGTTCGTTAATTTTATATTGGATCTGACAAGGGAAGAAACACGTCTTTATCATATTATATTGGTCAATTCCAGCTCAAAATGCCCGTGTGAACATGTTTTGGGGAAGATTGGATACATAAATCATTGTAAATTATTATTTCGTTATCTTGTTTGTATGCGATAGGTGGAAAAAAGGGTGAATAGACAGTAGTCAGAAAAAAAACGCAGATACTAGTATGTATTTTATTCGTACTGTATCTTCTTGAAGTACTCTGCCATCAAAAAATTCAATTTATCAGTTGATGGATAAATAAACGATATTCGGAATGATAAAACCCGAGTCGAAATACAAATACGGTTTTGGAACTCATTATCAGGTTCAAATTGAATTGCCTTCGTACTGGTTTAGTCCACTTTATGCAACTTCTATCTCGACATTTGATGAATATCAATCTTTAGAACCATGATCAGACCACTCAAACCACAATAATTCAAAGCTTTGCTAGTCCAGGAAGTACAAAATAACTAATCAGTCATACTCATAATTACTTGTCAATAATAATGAGCTCATTAGATCTAGTTCCTTTTGGTAAAATAATATCATTGTAATTTGGCATCTTTTGCAAGGGTCTCCTGTAATTCATTTTCTCATGCTCCAAACGTGTGATACGACACGTTGCGCATATGCTCAATGGAAACCTTGGATCCCGAAGACTAAAGGCAGGAGTGTGTAAAGTTTTAATAAGCTGCTCATGTTTTTCTGTTATGAGAAATTGTTCTGGCCTTTTTTTCCCGAACAAAATTTTCTCACCACAATGTAGGTATCACAGCACAACTCCTGGTTTCAATCTCTATACCATTGTTATCAGCACTACACATTTCTTCAGTGTGTTTGAAATCATTATTATTGACAAGTAACTATGAGTATGAATAATTGATTATTTTGTACTTCCTGGACTAGCAAAGCTTCAAATTATTGTGGGTTAAGTGGTCTGAATATACTTTTGAAGATTTATATTTATCGAATGTTGATATAGAAGTTGCATAAAGTGGACTAAACCAGTACGAAGGCAATTCAATTCGAACCTGATAATGAGTTCCAAAACCGTATTTGTATTTCGACTCGGGTTTTATCATTCCGAATATCGTTTATTTATCCATCAACTGATAAATTGAATTTTTTGATGGCAGAGTACTTCAAGAAGATACAGTACGAATAAAATACATACTAGTATCTGCGTTTTTTTTCTGACTACTGTCTATTCACCCTCTTTTCCACCTATCGCATATAAACAAGATAACGAAATAATAATTTACAATGATTTATGTATCCAATCTTCCCCAAAACATGTTCACACGGGCATTTTGAGCTGGAATTACCCACTATCATATGATAAAGACGTGTTCCTTGCCTCATCAGATTCAATATAAAATTAACGAAAATGTATTTGTCGATATCTGGAGAACGGCTACAGTTAGGATTTCATTTCAAACGGATTTTCAATCTGTGAATTACGCCGAATATGACCCCGCATCCCGTTTGTTGACACATTTTTGTCATACCTATCGCTGCTTCTAGAGCACCGTGGGCATGGGAAAGCTGGTTTCGAACCCTTCACGAAACACTGGTCATGGACCCCTTCCCGCTTATTGGGGTGCAAGGTATGGACCGTCGAAGTTATTGATGAACTACTCTTAGCGCTACCCAGGAACAACGACGTGGACGTGGTAGTTCTCTGTTCCCTCCGGGGGGCTTGAGTATCGTGAGTGCCCTTGCCTCTCACATGAGGGGTGCTTGATGCTGTGACGATAATTGCTCGAAGTTACCCCCCTCTGCCTGGATACATAATCTGGGTATGTTAGCACAAACAGTGCGGATGAGATCGATCATGTCCTCCCTCATTTACAAAAAAACTTCCAAATTTTTTTGGTAAATCTAAAAAGAAATTTTTTACAGTGTCACTCTCTTTGGTGTATTCTCTGGAAGCTCGAAGGATTTTCGAATCCGTTCGAATGTGCATCCTGATCGACGTTATGTGGTATGGTCAATACTTCCAATGTTTCCAGCAACCTTCCAACAACTTCTGAGGGTCGATACTCATTCATAACCCTCATTGAATCAAATGGATTAAGTGATTCGATTTGAAACGCAATAATTGTGATAAATCGTACACATTACTGCCAACCATAATAAGCAGAGACTCTGTGTTCCCGTTTGTTTATGTTCACGTTTTTTTCCCAATGAAATTCACCCTAATCTGCATTGGAATGAGTCACGATCTCCGAAGGAAAGCGATGAACAAGAATACATAAACAAACAGAAACATCGAATTTCTGTTTATTATGGTTGGTTATGTGGATGATTACGGGAATACGTGATCATTTAAACACGGGTTCTAAACTGAGACCATCACAATCGTTCTTCTCCTTTGCATATTCAATCATCTACATTCATCACTTCATTTCATTCGATTCAATCGAAGAAATGGATCACTATCCACCCTCTGAAATTATTGATATGATGCTTGTGCTTGGCTCATGTCACAATAATTACAACGAAGCCGCAAGAGTTCACCGGGATCGGTATCCCGATCGCCGCATCGCACACCCCACGACCATCCGTCGATTCGAATTGAGGGCTCGCCGAGGAGTATTGCAGCGAAATCTAAGACATCACCGGTACGATTAGAATGATATCCGCGCGTTCACCATATTGGGACTCATCCACTTGAACCCTCATGTTAGTAGCAGATCGTTGGCACGAATAACTGTTATACCCCTGACTGCTGTTTTGAGAATCTTGAAGCATGTCGAATATCGACCATACCACATGACGTTAACTTAAGCTCTCACTTCAAATGACATGAGTCTCCGAATTAGATTCTGCAACTGGGCACGAGCAAGGCTGGTTGACGATCCTCAATTCTTTGACTATGTAATGTTCTCTGACGAAGCATCTCTCCAGAGCACTGGGCATTTGAATAGACACAACTCTCATTACTGGTCGGATGTTAATCCGCATTGGTATCGAGCAATCGACTACCAACATCGTTGGAGCGTAAATTTGTGGTGCGGGATCGTCAATGGCTATTCAGTCGGTCCACATTCCTCCAACGGCACTTTGAACGGCCCCATGTTCCTCGAATTCCTGGCGAGTCATTCACCAGGCTCACTTGGATTCACAAACAAGGCAGAGGATGTGGGTCCAACTGGATGGAGCGCCACCCCATTACGCATTGATCGTGAGAGAATACCTTGATCATCATTCCCCGGGAGGGTGAATTGGACGAGGTGGGCCAGTTGCGTGGCTCCACGCTCACTCGATTCGACATCTCCCGACTTTTCCTGGTGGGGATTCCTGAAAGACGAAGTATTCAAGGCCCAACAAACCACGAGGGAGGACATGATCGATCGCATCCGCACTGTTTGTGCCAACATACCGCGATCAGTGTTTCTGAAGACGGTTACAAATTTTCGGCGGAGACTGGGATTATGTATCCAGGCAGAGGGGGGTAACCTCGAGCAATTATTGTAACAGCATCAAGCACCCCTCATGTGAGAGGCAAGGGGACTCACAATAATCAAGCACTCCACATGTGAGAGGCAAGGGGATTCACGATAATCAAGCACTTCGGAGGGACCAGAGAACCACCACGTCCACGTCGTTGTTCCTGGGTAGCGCTGAGAGTAGTTCATCAGTAACTTCGACGGTTCATACCTTGCACCCCAATGAGTGGAAAGTGGTCCATGACCAGTGTTTCGTAAGGGGTTTGAAACCAGCTGTCTCATGCCATGGTACAAAAATGGGGGTCCCATAAAAAAAAAACCATCTTGACCCCTCAATGACCTTCAAAATAACCTCTGAGGGATTTTTCAATGTCAGCATCATACTTCCCCCTTGGAACCCTAAACTCTTTATCCGGAACATTTTTCCCATCTCCACTAGTTTCCGAGATATTTTTGGCTATATCACTTCAAATGCAAATATCTCAAAAACATGCATCTCAAACCAAAAGGACTCCATACCAAAGTTTTTATACAAAGAGGGGGCCACAAAACCCCGATATCAGTTTCATCATAGATGGCGTTATGATCGATTAAAATGGGGTCAACATCATTTTTTTGAACGGGAACCCCCACCTTTCATTGCATATCTTGATTTCACGCAAAAAACTGAGTAACTTCCGCTCGAAACGTTTCTCTGAATTCTTGAAGATGGCGCCACAATCGATGGAAAATAAAGTCCATGAAACAATATGCGGATATCTTGAGGAATGCATGCAAGAGCTGAAATATCTCATTCGAATGTTGTTGTTGAGAGAGGGGACGACACAATGGTGATGTCAGTTCCATAGTAGATGGTGCTGTGGTCGGTAAAAATCAGGTCAACTTGAATTTTTTAAATGGAAACTCCTACTTTTCATCGCATATCATGATCCTACGCGAAAAAATGAGGAATTTTCGTTTGAAACATTCTTCGTAAGTTCTTGAAGTTGGAAACGGTGGAAAATGAGGTTGATGAAAAAGTTCTACTGCATCATGTGTGAAGCAACGCTCAACAAACAAACCAAAACAATAATAATCTCAGAGAAGAAATCGAACACAACACACAATGAATGTCGTTTCCAAAACATTGAATTAAAGTTATTCACAATGTTTTGGACATGACATTTGATTTCTTGCCGAAATCTCTTCTAGTTCTCGTCAAAAAAGGGAGGAGGTGTCACGTACGCTGCGATTCCCGATGTTTACGAAACCCCTGAAAACATACTATACAGAGTGGTGCAGAAGTCTGGAAACACCCCCATAACTTTCGAACGGGGCATGATAATCGGATCAAATTTTTTTTTGAATTGAAGAAGAGATCATGAGGTCTCTCAAGGGGGACTTTGAGAGTGAAGGTGGTGTAGCACAATATCGAAATCGTCATGCCAAGTCAAAAAATCTATTCATGGAAAACGATTTCAACCCAGACGAAGAGACTTCGTATCTCATATACTTCAACGTTGATAACCTGTACGGTGACGCAATGAATCAGCATGCACCATATGGTCCTTTCGAATTCAACAATGCCCCAGGTGATTCTCCTGTAGGTTATATTCTCGAAGTGGATTCAGAATATCCATAATATTCCCACGGAAGGCATCGAGATTTTCCTTCATGTCCTGAACATTTCATACCTCCGAGAAGTGAAAATATGAAACTCATCACCACACCTTTTCATCAGGAACAATATATCATTCATTATGAAAATTTGGAACAATGTTTGAATTTGGGAATGAAATTGATTGAAATACATAAAATTTTGGAATTCGGACAATCTCCATGGTTGAAGAGATACGTGGATCTGGATACCGATTTGAGAGAGAAAACTGATAACGAATTCGAGAACAATTTTTCTAAATTCATGATTCATTCTGTATTTGGTAGAACAATGGAGAATGTGCGTGAACAAAAAGATGTGAGATTGGTGACAAACTGCGGAGGAAGGTATGGAGCTAGATCACTTACCAATGAAACTAATTTTCATAGTTGGACAATTTTTGATGATGATATGATAATCGTTGAGATGAATCGTGTGAAATGAAATGGATGAATCTATTCCCGTAGGATTTTGTATTCTTGATCCAGTGAAGGTGTACACACAGGGTGGTGCAAAAGTCTGAAAAGACCCTCGTAACTTCAGAACGGGGCATGATAATTCAAACTCATTCCTTTTGAATCCAAAGGGGGATCAAGCGCTATCATAACGGGGGGCTTCAAGTTCCCCAGCCCTGGAGGGGAAGATGAAGGGGGGAAAGGGGGCCAAAATTTCGGATGAGACGGGAGAGATTGTGATACGTCATTCGATAGGGTTTTCCAATCCGAATCCAGCGGTTTTTTGTGTTTGAAATCGACCCACAACCACCCACACAAACACACCTACTCAAACACACACAAGGAATGAGATTCCCAACACGTGCACGCCGTTGATTCTGGGTAATCCTAAGATTGGGACAGAAAAACCTCCGATTCGAAAAAAATTTGATCCAATTTGGGGTGTTTCCAGACTTTGCCACATCATGGTGGTGGAATTACGATAACTCAGCGAAAACTGATCCGATTCCAAGGAACAAAAAACCGCTGGATTTGGGTTGGAAAACCCTATGGAATGACGTATCACAAGCCCCTCCGTCTCATCCGAGATTTTGGCCCCTTTTCCCTCCCCATCATCCCCTACAGGGCTGGGGAACTCAAAGTCCTCCGTTAAGATAGCCCTTGATCCCTCCTTGAATTGAACCAGAATTTGATCCAATTATCATACGCCTTCAAAAGTTATGTGAGTGCTTCCAGACTTTTGCGCCACCCTGTATATATACGTCTGACAACATACATATATATACATACGCCTAAATAGGTCCTACCACTACACAACGACTACCACCGCTCCCTGCACTACTACCACTACTACCACTACTACTACCACGAAACTACTGAACGCGACCGCATACACATTTTACATAGAAACATTTCGCTGGTGACTTGTGTTAGTGTATACCTCTTACATTGTGGTTTGAAGATCTTAGAAAGCATACTGAAAACTTTTTGTATGTCGAACTGAAATATTAGTTATATTTTGTGCGGTGTCTTGGATAATTTTGTACGGAAAAATTCAATTTTCAATTTCTGTCCCTGCACGTGTTGATTATTTTAATTTCCATCATGTCGGTGTCTTGTGTGAAATGTAAAGACGAGTTGGCACCAACAGGGGGAGGCATTGATTGCTTCATATGCAAGGGATCGCTGCATTTCCACTGCGCTGTTGTATCGTTGGAAACGTACAAGTCGATGTCTACAGCGGATGAAGATGTATGGAGATAAATAATTTGTCGTGCGAAAAAAAGAGTAACACAAAGACCGGCAACGCAGCAACACGTGCATGTGGCGGGAAATTACCCCGCGGTTTCAGAAGAAGATCATTACAGAATTGAAGCATCGATGACGAAGTTGTCCGATGAACTAAGTGAAAAGTTCGATGACTTGAAACTTTCTCCTAATAAAGACCTCATGCAATTCCAATAAGTGGTCGAGGAGGAGTTCAAGAAGGATCTCCAAGATTTCAGAAAGGAGGTACGTGAGCATGTGTAGAAGGAATTGAAAGCTGTCGACGACAAAAACGTGCAGTTTGAGAACCAGTCAACTCAAATCACGTCTGAGCTGGATCCAGCTAATGCGACGATTTTCAGTTTGGAAAATAGGGCTACAATGAAAAATATTGAGTTAAGTAATGTCGAATTTTCTGAGGGCAAAGAACTACCCATCATACTGCAAAGTATCTTCAATAAGCTTGTACCTCATATTTCTGTTTCGGATGTTGAGGATGTATTTTGTCTCGCATTATCCGAGGTGCAAAAGGAGCAGGGTAGAATCAAGTATGGAAATATAGTTGTAAAGTTCAAATCTGGAACTCACAGAGATTTGGTCTTAGAGGATAGAGAAAAAATAGTCACGAATGATGATATTTTTCAAACTGATAATACCTCCAGAATCTATTTTATTGGAAATTGGTCGGCTGCTTTTAAAAAGTTTTTTTGGGATCTGCAGCAAGCCGCCATGGGAATGAATTTGAAATTCATCCCACTGAGCACTTCCGTTGGAACCTCGTTTTAATATTGCAGCAATATTGATGCGATCTTGGAAGTACCTGTTTTACAATTTACAAATGCAATATTACAAAAGTAACTCACAGAAATATCGGTGGAATATCACTTGACAACGTAACATCGCTGTCAGTTACTTGTAATTGAATTCTGTAAGATTACCGTTGTAATTCTCATGACAGGTACTTTCAAGATCGCATCAATATCGCTGCAATATTAATGCAAGGTTCCAACAGGAGTGCTTAGTGGGATCTGGAGACTCGATGGGGGGGGTGTGGATAAAGAAGGTAGAGAAGGACCCTGCAATTCGTATTCGATGTACTCAGGATGTATACAAAGCGATGAGTTCTTCAAAGGTCAACAAAAACAAGTCATCTTCCACTAAGAAATAGTTTTTGACCACAGTTTCATCTCATTCCTCCGAGAGTGTTTTCGGCGGATTCCTGAAAGGAGGTTTAATAAATCTTATGATTAAACATTGTAAATATTCCAATTATGTGATTTTCTTTCCACTCGCTAGCGGTAAATGATAAGTAACTTGATTTTATGGTTTTGCTCAGTTACTTTCTCTCATTACTAGTTTTTTCCGTGCAATTATGGAGGAGACACTTTTTCATGATACATTCATGTGCACCGTACAAATTATACAAATCATAACTTTATTTTTATCATTATCAGAATACTTAAGATTACTTTTTACTGTACATTATTTTTCGCAAAAGTCATACATTGTTCTAATTTGCTTGATTATTTCATATCGAATATCTATTATTCATTGTTACATTTACAATACGTTGTGTTATTTTCCATTCCATATGTTCACATGAGCTGTTGTGCCATTATCACTTAATAATATGCAAAATATTGATTCACCAGAAAATAAGAACTCAACCACACATCATGACTTGGCGGATGTCGCCAATGTTGTTCAATCATCTACGATCAAGAGTTTATTGGAGGTATTCCATGTGAATATCAGAACGTTGAGGGGAAACTAGGATTATTTTGTGGGTCTCGTTCAACAGTGTGATGTTCAGTTTGATGTATTATGTTTCACTGAGATTGATATTGTTCAGTCTCAGGATATTTATGAACTCCAGGACTACAATGGGAGAGTGTTATACAGGGAGAGAGGAAGAGGTGAGGGTATTTTAATTTTTATACGGAAGTCTCTGTCTTACGTATCCCCAGATCATATGCTGGTTGGGGCTGAGAATATTTTATTGGAATTGATTTGCAAAGATGGAAACATATGGTCAATGGTTGTATATAGGCCACCATCAAAGTCCTAAAATCTCTTCTTGACCTCGCTGGAAGGATGGTTCTCGAGGGTTAGGCGACGTAGTGTTGGAGCTTTTCTAATGGGAGATACTAATATCAGTACTTTAGCTACTCATTCATGTATAGCTCAAGAGCACATAGATATTCTGGTTGCGAATGGATGGTGGAAGGTGATCACGGAGCACACGAGGGAGGAATTCAGATTGAACGAATTGTTGTCGACATGTATTGATCATGTGTGTACAAATACAAATTTGAGGTCGGTTCACAGTTCCCTGGTTCGAGAAAAACTCGCTGACCATTTCATTGAGGGATTCTTCACAAACTTCGGGCACTCATCTGTTGATCGGATCACACATCCTGCTTCTTCATGTAGGGTCCTTGATCGGGATAAATTTGATCTCTCAATTGGACGTATAGATTGGACTTCTTGTTTAGAAACATCAGATCTGGAGGTTATTTACTGCAAGATTGTTGAGAAATTACACAAATGTTACCAATCGTCGTACTTTTTCCTTCAGGAGACATGCGAGGGATAATTTGTGTCCACGGATAAATGAGGAGATCTGAGAACTGATAGATGAGAAAAACAAAACTTGGGAGTTGGCCAAGATGAACAAATCCAGTAAAGATTTGAGGAAGCAATTTAAAGCTCTGAGAAATCAATTGACAGCCTTGATCAGGAGGAGTAAAAATCAATATTCTTATGAAAAATTTTCTGGGAATAGCAGAGATATCAAAAAGACATGGGAGACTGTGAATGAATTGATAGAGTTCAAGGAACAGAAAGATGATAGTCAAAGTTTGCTCGAAAATTTGGATTCATCAGATGCTGTATCATTAGCAAATGATTCCAATGCTATTTTTAGGGAAAAAATTGATAGGTTTTCGTTGAATTTTCAGGGCGATGTTTTCAGTGAGGTGGAATCTACACTGTCCTTGAATGATTTGGCGAGTTTCCGTTGTAAAAATATGTCGGAAATGGTGCTGCTGGAACTGATGGAATTTTTCCTCGCGATGTTGGGAGGAATCAGAAAAAACTGCTATCGCCTCTTTCGCACTCGTTCAATGAGATGATCAGCACGTCATTTGTTCCCGAGAGGTAGGGGGTCTTTTTGCAGAAAAAGTTTTTCGCCGAATAAACTTAATTCGACAATCGCTAGTCATTTCTAGAGATCACTACGAAATCTCCTAGTGATTTCTAGAGGTGACTATCGATTGTCAAATTACAGTGTATTCGGCGAAAAACGTTTCCGGCAAAAAGACCCTCTACCTTCCCGAGAGAATGAAGGTTGTTCATCTTACTCCAATTCCTAGAGAAGGAGATAAGAAGGAAATTTAAAACCACCAGCCTGTTGGTGCCATTAATTCTTTCCTTAAACTGTCAGAAACTTACCTGAATGACCAATCGTCATGTTTTTGCTTACAGCATAATGTGTTTGAGGATTCCCAACATGGTTTCGTTAAGGGTCGTTCGACAAGTCTTCTTCTTGGAAACATGATCAATGGAGCATACCAACATCTTGATAGGAGTAATTGTGTGCTTGCGTTGTTTCTGGATTTGAGCGCTGCTTTTGACACCGTAGATTATAATATTTTATTCAAAAAACTGGAATCTGCGAGGATTTGAGGTAGAACTTTGAACTTGTTCTGAAGTTATTCCGAAGACAGACATGTTCGTGTGAAGATCAGTGTGGAAGCGCTAAGTGAACCAATTAGATTGAAAATGCGTCCAATCCGAGGTGCTGTTCTTTCCCCGTTACTTTTCAACCTTTATCTGCATGACATTCAATACTTGGAGCTATGGTCCAGGATATTTTCTTTCGCAGAAGACGTCGGATTAACTGTTGCACACGTTAATCGAACAGGTGCGCTGAAAATAATGCTACCAATACTGAATTTCAAATGTTGTGGATAAGGATTTTAACGCGCTGAATGGCAATGGGTGGATTAGTCTCATTGATTCTGCGACAAGGGAGGAACTCAGGTTGAACTCGTTGTCATCCATCTGTATAGATCATGTTGATACAAACATAGATTTAGGTTTGATTACGGGTTTTGTTATAAAGGAAAACAGCGGATCACTACATGGTAGGTTGTATAACTCAATTAGGCAAATGTATACATAAACCTGAATATGGGAAAGTAACTAACAAAATTATAATTGAAAAAAAAGAGTACATGATCTAATTCGAAATCGTAATTGGGACTCGATTTTGGGTGAATTTGACCCTAATAGGATCTCCGATTCATTAGTTGAACATTTTAATAAGATTTACGAATCATCACGTAGAGTAATACGACTGAAAAAGGAGCAATATGATAGTCCTTGGATGAATAAAGATATTTTGAAGATGAATGAAGAAAAAAATGAGGCATGGGATATTGCTAAAGAGAACAAACATGACTCAGCGTTGAGAGAAAATTTCAAATCCCTCAGAAATAGGCTGACTTCTGCAATAAGAAAATCCAAGAATGAATATTATTGTAACAAATTTGAAGTCAATCAAAAAAATATGAAGAAAACCTGGGAAACTGTTAACGAGATTCTTCTAAAAGAAACTTCTGAGAATAACATGGGAATAATAAATCAGAATATCCAAGTGTAAATAAATTCGGATTGGCGAATGATTTTAATGACGTATTGCACAATGAGATTCAGAAGATAGCGCAAGATTGACGAGATGTCGAGTTTTATGATGTTTTACCGGTCGAATCGAGATTCAGAACTGAGAGTTTTAATTTGAAACGATTGACGGAGAGTAAGGTGGTAAGATTGGTGAATGCATCCAACGTGAATTGTGGACCTGGGCCAGATGGAATTTCTCCGAGGCATATCGAAGAAAACATACAAGCTATGAAGAACATACTTACCCGTTCATTCAATGCAATGATTCGTACTTCCATAATACCGGATAAACTACCCAATAAACATTTGATTTCTCAAGGTTTGTTTATTAGGTAGAAGCTCCGAATTTAGTTCCGATACCTAAAGAAAGGAGAAAAATGATATAACGGATTACAGGCCTATATTGCTCGATTAATTACATCATGAAGGTATTCGATACGCATATCAATGAAGAGCTGACAGATTATTGTGTGAAGAATGATATCATTCAAGGGTGTCAATATGGTATCTCTGGGTAAATCCACAGGCACGCTTTTAGAGAAATTCATCTTCGATTTTTGTAAGCATTTGGACAGCGGAAATGTGGTCCTAATTATGTTTCTGGATTTAACCGTGGCATCTGATACAATCAATCATGAAATCTTATTAGGCAAGTTGGAGAATATTGGTATTCGTGGGAAAACGTTGGGTTTATCCAAGAATTACTTTGCAGACAGATTTGTTTGGGTGAAACTTGTAGATATTCTCAGTGATAGAAAAATACTTACATCTGGAGTGATACAAGGGGCTGTGTTGTCGCCTCTACTTTTCAACATTCATCTGCACGATTTGGCCTTATGTGGGTTGCGCTCTGAGAGTTCCATGTACGCTGACGATATAGCACCGTGCTTTGCCCATGAATCGCAACTTCAAGCTGTGAGAATCATGTACGAAGATTCCAATACGGTACACAAGTACATGTGTAATAATAAGCCTGCGTTGAATCCCATTGAAACACGGTTATGTTGATACATAGTAACCAATTAAATTATAATTGCATTGATGATAAATATAAATTGGTGGCGCACAGCAGACAGTGTTTAGAGGGCGGAGAGTCTTTATATTCCTTAGATTGTGAAAAATTGTCGTACAATCATAAAACGAAGTATTTGGGTCTAATTGTCGACGACTGTCTTCGATGGAATACTCATATAGATTTCCTCATACCCGAATTGAGAATAATCTTGTATAGGTTAGCGAATGCATCCGTTTATGTTCCCGTGGAAACGAGGAAATTGATTTCTCATAGTTTGATAGAATCGCATTTGAGATATGGTATATCAATTTACTATAGAGCACCTATTTACAGTAAAATGAGGCTCACAAAGTTAACTTCCAGAATTGTGAGTGTATTCTTTACGTGTGATAATATCAGCGATTTGAGGATTATGAACTATTCTGAATCAGAAGAATATGTTACCTTAATGAGATTCTTCTTCATTTCAGAGTACAGACGTATCAATGAAACTGGATACAGCAGACGTGAATCTTCTATTCCTTTTATGATGAGCGAATTTCATAATAATTATGGAAAATGTATTCCGGGTTATTTTGTGCCGTTCCTTTTTAACTCCTTGTTACAAAAAATTCCTGGATAAGTGATGTTTTCTCTTCCTTCACATGTTGAAAATGTGTTATTGTTTTCGTTTTCTAACATTCCATCCTTTGAATCTCTGTAAACGCTCGAAAGATTTCAGCCGTAAGGAAGTCAAATCAATGTGAAATAAGTCCTTGTTCAAGTGGTATATTTTAAGGGGAGTTAATTTGCGCAAACTAGCGGGTTATAATGCCATATGTTTGTCTACCTGTCAACAGTGATGCCAGCATTTGGTCGACCGAGTCGATTTTCCCCCTCCATCACCCTGTATACAATCAAATTTCTTTTGTCGGAGGTTTGATTGTGTGTGTGACATTTCTATACAGATAGATGTGATGGAGAGGGAAAATCGACTCGGTCGACCAAATGCTGGCATCACTGCCTGTCAAATGCATGGTGGTGGACATATTGTATGCTCTTATACATACGTGATAAGGGTCAGTTCACCGGTTCATGTCTGATGTGTTCCGCGCTTCACATTGTTGCGTTGATAATTGAGGTAGTATCGAATAATACGGCGTGGGTGCGTTGTGCGTTCATGAACTCCTTACGTATGTGTGTGATTTGGCTGCGAGTGAGACGTCGTTTGTGAGGATTATTTCTTTCTCTCTATGAGTTTTTCAGCTTATGAATCTATTATATTTTGGTCTCATTCCATTTATTTTTTTGTTTTACCTATTACAATATTGTATCATACTGCTTCTTGCTTCTCTACGTCTGCTTCTCTAGTCTAGCTAATCTTAGTTGTTTCATACTCCTTGAAAGCGAATGGTTGTTTTCTCATATCATGTTATATTATATTTTCTATTTTAAAATATTGAATTATTCCTCGATAAATATTGTGAATGGTATCAGTCAATAGTACGATAACTTCTAGGATTCAAGTTGAACTCAAAGTATTATGTACATACTCAATGAGCGCATTTTTGTTATATATTATGGTATATAATCACCGACTACTGATAAAGTCATACATTGTTCTAATCATTCATATCGAATATCCATTATTCATTACTATAGTTACAGCACGTTGTGTTATTTTTCATTTCATACGTTTACTTGAGCTGTTGTGCCATTATTACTCAATAATATGTATTGTGCATCACTGAGATTGATATTTCTCAGTCCCAGGATATTTATGAACACCAGGATAACAACGGAGTAGTGTTTTATAGGGAGGGAGGATGTGGTGGGGGTATTTCGGTTTTTATACGGAAGTCACTGTCTTATATATCTCTGGATCATATGCTGGTTGGGACCAGTGCTGCCAGAAATGAAGGAGCTCCAGCGTTTTACCCTCTCCATATACCATTGCAAAGCACGCACACTATAACTATAGATGTCATATATATAGTTATAGCGTGCGTGCTCTGCGATGGTACATGGAGGAGGTAAAACGCTGGAGCTCCTTCATTTCTGGCAGCACTGGTTGGGACTGAGAGTATTCTGTTGGAATTGACTCGCAAGGACAGAGTCATATGGTCAATGGTAGTATATAGGCCACCATCCCCAAGAGAACATGAAGGTTCAACGAACGTTCGGTTAAGGTTTTCATAGATCCGGGCTAAGGTTTGTAGAACGTTCGATGAAGATTTGAAAACATTCAAGAAATGCTTAATCGACATCAAAATGTCCGCTTGCGAATAAGGTTGATCAATGTTTGAGGAATGTCGATTCGAGATTTATCAAACATTCATTATTGAATAAGGAGAATATCAGAAATATTAGAGAGGTTAGGTCGTAAAATCTCACATAAACTTTCAATGAACGTATCTAAAACATCAGCGTAAACGCATACTGAATCTATAATGAACATTTGACGAATATTATGAGTAATCATTGCAAAATCATTGCAAAATCATTGCAATGTTTGTAAAATATGAATAAAACTAATATCAGAATCAGTGTTGATGGATTTTCTCCTTTCATTTCAAACAATTGAAATACAAATTATAATTATACATCATAATTAAATCCTGATACTTGACAATATTATACAACTTAAATTCCATTCTATGAACAAAATAAATTTATGAACAAATACTTCTCTCATTAAGTAGAAGATATTGAATTGAATTCATTTTCATTGAAATCGTATAATATCTTGCATTCTTGTGAATCGAACTAAAATAATAGTGAAGGACAATGAAAACAGCATTCCACATTCTTTGAATTGGAGATGATATTCCAGTGTGTAATCGCACATATTGAAGGTTGGGTTGTTTTCAATATTGATTGTATCAGAATTGATTGAAAACATGTAACATTTCTGTATATTTCGCGCTTATTTGAAAAATTGTGTAAAAATTCAACAATTGTAGAATTTGTACAATCTATTTGAATTCTGTTTCTTTCAAATAACATCTGAGTCCTCAACAATATCGATTGCATGCAGTGAAAGTCCCGAAGAGAACATGAAGCTCCGACGAACGTTCGAAATAGATCATCAAAGATCAGGCTGAAGCTCCGTGGGAGCTCAATTTTAGGTTCATGAACGTTTAACGAAGGTCAAATGAACGTTGAAATATCCGCCTCAAAATAGTTTCAAAAGAGCTGCACCGAAGATTTGCTGAAGGTTCGTTGTAGCTTCAATAATTCATCTTTCACTCCGCCAAAAAATGTACAGTAGAGGGCACTAGTTGGAAAATCTACTCACCGCCGGTTGACGTAAAAATAGGTTAGGATGAGTGAATGTTGAATGAACGTTTCTCAAACGAATTTCTAAGGTTCGGTGGACCTCTCACGAACCTTGAATAAACGTATTTTGAACATAACGTTTTGAATGTAAAAATGAATTTGAGGGGATTAAAAAAAGGGATAAGTAGCATAGAGATAATTTGTGTTTTTCAAATATATATATATATTTTCTCATAATGATGATATAATAATAACATAATGAAATGAAATGATGATAATAATATGTATTCCATAGATTATTTAAATTATAATAATGATCACAGTATATATGGAATGAATTTTTCCATCATAATAATAATATAATCACACGCTTTTATATTCCATAATACATTTCTTGAACGAAAAACAAAACAATATGATTGTGTTGAAATTGGTATCGAAGAAGCAAATCACAAAAGCAACAACAAAAATTATCTTATACCTTTTTTTATACTAAACATATTCCAGTAAACAAATTTCCAAGTACCAGACGAAAGATATGTTGAACGAGTGAGCATTGATTGGGAAGTTTGGATGCCCAGTAGTAGAGTGCACCGCCAAAATCGCGTTTTGAACATGAATTTAAATCGGTAAGTAATTCTTAAACCATAAAAAGAGAATAATTAAAATTTTTCACATTAGTGGACTAATACATTCGCAATAGAATGCAATTTTCGTAACGGATTACATCATTGCATGTTGAAATTTTCATTGATTCCACGTATGTTCTTTGCTTTTTCCTTATATTTGGTGAAAATTAAAGGAATCTTAATTATCAACGAAGTGAAGTTAATTTACTTGATGCTCGTTGAAATCTTTCACCTAAGGGAACCCGTTGGTCTAGCGCCCGTGAATTTGACATGTTTTAGGATTCTTTTTTTTTCAATTAACATAATGAACAATAGTATTCAAACTTTGTAGATAGGTTATATGACTGCAGAAGTATACAAAAATATTATACTTCGATGAGAAAAATTTTTCCAATCAGTCTAACTTCATTCATCTCGAAACTACTTTTTTTTCACAGGGTGATAAGACAAAAAAACTACTCGGGCGATTTGTCTCAAATTCCAGTATGTTATTCAGTAAACCACTGCCTGTCGTAGGAACTGAAATAAAGTCTTTATGCTGCATACTTCTTATTTTTCACATACAAAATATGATGAAAAACGAAGTCTGTTTTCAGAATGTAAATTTTAACAACGCGTGATTTGGTCAATTTTTCAATTTTCTTCTTTCATTCTAGTTCCTGCGATAGGCACTGATGAACTGAATAACATACTGAAATTTGAGATGAATCGACCGAGTATTTCTGTCTTTTTGCCACCTACCGTGCAAAAAGGAGTAATCTCAAAATAAATAAGTTTAAACCAATCAAAAAAATTGTTTTCTTTCAAGAATAATGTTTTTGTATACTCTTGATGTTGTAAGAATTATCTGAAAAGTTTGAATACTAATTCAAAGTTGATTGATTATTTTATTCACAAAAATTTTAAAAACTTGTCAAATTCACGGATGCTAGACCACCGAGTCCCCTTAATAACTGTTTGAAATGTATGTCATCAATTTTCACACGTTTTTTCTGGTTTTCGATTTGAAGATAGAATAACTTATTTTGAAAACAAAAACATCTCAGTCTTCTAATATTTTGTATAGACTTACAATGTACTGTTCCAGGTTTAGTTTAAAATGTACGCTGAGAAAATTCAGTCAGTAACAAATGCCATTGGAACAGCACTTGAAGAACAGGAGAACAAAAGGGTTTATTCATCAACGAACAAAAGTATATGACCACTTAGTCACTATTCTCCTCAAAGTTCATAATTAACGTTGGTTTGTATACTTAATTAATTAATTTTCTTAATTTTCTTAAGAAATCGCCAAATTTACGTATCATCGTCAACGTAAAGTCCTGTCATCTTTCTCCTCGAAATACTGTTCAAATAAAAAATCATAGATTCTCTTCTCTCAGTGTAAACATACGAGTTTCAGTGATAGAAACATCGATCAAATAAAAGATCACACGTAGGAAACGGGGAAGTTCAATCATTGAACTGTTTACGTTTACTCTTGCACCAATAGGCCCTATAAATATAAGCGTTGAAAACTTTCTGAACAATTCTTACAATTGTTCTCACTTCCGAGTTGTCACCACGATATATTTTTAGACGGAAGAGACAATCATCAAGACATCTTTCCGATGAACATTACAAAAGTGAAGGAAATCGTCTAAAATTCGTGAAGATTTTGTGTTTACAGGGAGTTCGAAGTGAACGTAATCAACATTCGGTGGCAGTCATGTTGAATTCGAATAAACAACTTAAAGTTTATGTTTCCTCTACTCGGTTCGTGTGGGCTTATAACGAACAGTCTGCGTTAAGAATTAATAGCCTTCGAGCATCAAGAAGTGGATGGAGGAGAGGAAATCGAATCTCACAATTTCATGTTTTTCATCCTTCAGAAATCATTGGAAAATTCAAAGTTCTCCGCAACGCACAACTTGAGATATGTAATACATCACTATTCACTTCGAATTTGGAGTAATTACGTACTTTCCGGAAGTATTTTGCGCAAAATTTGACTCTCTTCCTCGTCCACTCCTTGATGCTCGAATCTTCTTGAACAAAAGTTATCACAGACACTAATAATAATACTAATAATAATAATAATATCAACATATATATATATATATATATATATATATATATATATATCTATACATATATATATATACAACAAGAACTCAAAAATACCCTATGGAAATATTTTGTTGAAACATTTGTGTAACACTATGAGCAATCTATGAGGAACAAAGCATTTTTTCTGTAAGAATCTTAAAAATTCACAAACTCCGAGAATCAACGGAATTCTCACGAGATACCCAATAAATTTGAAACGTCCTGTTCAAACTTCATTGAAGTTTTTGAGACTTCAAGAATTTTCTCATTTGTCTTCAGACAAATAGAAACGAAACTGCGTTTTGCAAAAACTCTGATGAAACCATAATGAAACTTGGACATTTTTCTGACTACTGAAAAGTAACGTAAGAAATTTTCAAATACTTTGTTGCGTGTGATATATATACCACATCAATATAATAGGGGACTTTAATAGGGGATCTTTATCACAGTCGGTTCAGAATTTTTTCAGAACGCAATTCCGTTCCTATTTGTCTGGAAACAAGAAAAAAGTGGGGAAACTATTGAAAGCTCTGAGAGGAATCTGTACGCAGGGATCCAAATTCCTCAGAGATTTCATCAATTTCATAGATTCTCAGATTTTCTTTAGGTTCGCAGGTTTGTGAAAACATGCTTTGCTATGTTTTTCTGACTCCTCATGTAGATGATAAACTATGTAGGCAATAAACTTTTAAATTCCAAATACAAATAAAATTTTTCGCTCTGGTTACAATCCTTTTAAGTCGAATGTTCAAGTTTCGCGTATTCGAGTTGGCGATTGAATAAACCACGCTTTGATGCATCTCTGAATGGACGATCTGTCCGCGTCAGGAATGTATTTCACAATGGCAACTGAAAAATTGAATAATTTGATTAGTCTTCTTTCATAAAACATTTGCATGATGTTTGAAACTGATCCCTACAAACAATTATTACTGGCGTTTCAATGGGCCACTGATAGCTTTGCAATGCCGGTGAAGGACCGTTACTGGCCGTTTAAAACGCCTGCAGTCGTGTTTGATGGGACATCACCCATTTTTTTGAAAGATTAAACTTACCTTCAACTAATTTGATGAGCTTCAGAGTTCGCAAAGGCAATTTTCCTACGCCATGTTTTTTGCGTCCTTCCCACGAATACTGAGCCGCTAGAGAATCCGTGAACAATTGTCCCATTATTCGTTTAATGGCTTCTTTCACATTTCTCCCACCCTGTTCTCTTACGAGCAGTGACTGAAAGAAAAACATGTATTTTACTACTTTTCATGCTATGTATGTGCGTGATGATTTCCAACTCGCGGTACATACTTCACAAACGTATTCTGCAGCAGTGTTGTTAATCTATTAATTTTTCAATGGCTCTACCTATGGCAAACAATATTTGATCAGAAGCACCAATAGGAATTTTTAAAAACGTGATAGATCAACAACTATGTTCTGCAGGCAAAATCAGGGGGCATAAACTGAATTAGGAAATTTTTAGATTGATTTCAGCGCCTCCGTATAGAAGAACAATTGAACTGATTTTACATGGATGAACTAATACCACAACAAAAATTCTCATGTTTTCCTTATCATTTGTGTGAACACAGAACGCGCAAAGTTCCTTGGACGTCTTGCGAACGTTTAAAACTTGTCCGGACATTCTTAGAATGTTTCAAAAAACTCCGAGCGCTGTTGGAGAATGCATCCATGTCAATTTGCTTCAAATGTTCTTACGTACAACGGTGCCGGAATCAATTTCAAAACTATGTACTTGAGTTCATATCTCCTGAGCAAAATGCAATAATTGGAAATGTTTGGATGAAGTATTTTGAAGCTTAGTTTCGGAGATATAAGCATTCTCAGGTTGCTTCAAAATTCACATCACTCAAAGATGCGTGAGATATACTTAAGCCCGTCAGCATTGACTTAGTTGGAAATCTCTGATGAATATTATTCCATTATAACTGCCGAATACGTCTGTGGAGTAAGGTCTACAAGTTGGAAATCCTCCCATATGTAAATTAGGGGTGTGTGGGTACCCGATCCGACACGAGTGTCAGGTTTCCTTCGGGTCGGGTACTGATGACTACCCGACTTAATTGATGGAATGAAAAGACTTCAAAAGAATTTACATTGAATTCCACCACTCGTTTTCTCTTCTGATTTTACTTTGAACTCTTTCCCTCTGTTTTCACCTGATCAACGCTCACAGCACGGAATTTCGACACCTCATCCGTACAACACGACCACAAATCCTCCACCTAGGACTCCGGTGGTACGAAGATGGGGAAATGGAAGCCGTGGAAATAAGGGAGAATCTTCCTTGAGGCAACGGAGAAATGATGGAGAAATGTCCGCCTTATGTATTTTCGATTGAATTCATATTAGTGCATTCACATATTCAGATTTTATTGTGTGAATGCAACGATATGAATTTTATTTAAAATACAGAGGGCGGACATTCCTCCGTCGCCTCTCCAATGCCTGAACGGAGACTCTCCATTATTTCCATGGCTCCTATTTTTCCATCAATTCTCCATCCCCAGTCCACCGAAATCCTTGGTGGAGGATCGGTGGTTTTGCCGTACGAGTCTGTATACCCAAAATATTGGGATATAATTTAGTGGAATAGCAGAAATGAACAAACCAGACTTTGTTCCGTACAAATAGAAAATCTGACTGATGGATTTTTTCCATTCCATCAAATGGATATTAGCATCAGTAACTCGAAAGAGAAGCACGATACCTAAGCTAGTATTCTGTTCAATTATCTCTTAGTATTTCTGGTAGAAATACTCTAGGGGAAAACAAGGCTTTTTTGGCAATTTCTTTGTTGATGAAACTAAAAAAAGCAGGTACAAAATCACTTCAGAGATTTATGGAGTGCACTTTTTTGGAAGAAAAGAAGAATTTTTTTCTTCCAATTTTTAGACAAAATGGACAGATTTGAGACATTATTTTTGTAAAGTTATCCACGGCCAGCGGTAGAAGTGTCGTACTCCTGAACTCACGACAAACAAAAGATTTTCGTACCATCTACATGGTATTCGCTAGTAAAGTACACATTGACTTGGAAAAATATTGAATTTCGGACAAATTGCACATGTTTGAAAAAAATTTCCATATTTTGGGGAAAAAAAATAATTACATTCGTTCATAGAATAGGAAACTGCCAATAAATCGTAAAAATCGAGGGTGTTCCACTGGATGATCTCGTCAAGTATATACAGTTGAAATTTCAATTCAATCTGATAAGGATTGTCCGAATTCTACTGCCGGCTGATTTTAAAAATATAGTTAAAATATAGCGAAAACGTGCAAAGTTCAGGAATAATTTATGTATAATCAATATTCTCTTCTCTATAATCATTAGTCACATCTTTATATCAATTGGAAACTAACTGTTTCTAATAAACAATATGTGCGCACCCAGATGAAAAAAACCCCTCAAATTCTATGAGAAAAAATCAGGTAATAGGAAATGAACTGTGCTATTTCCCCATCATTTCCTGTTAACATCTTAGAGTTCAGATTATTCAAATTCAATAGGAAAATATGTGGAAGGTCATCAAATCCCATTATGTTCTCGAACACTAAATGTTCAGAATAAAAATGATTATTACACAGATTCGAAGGGAAATGCACTCATCCCTATTACCTTTATCAAAATCAAAAGTTTTATATTTGATAGGAATGTATGTGAAAGCTCATTGAATCCAATTACTCATTTCATCACTTAACTTCTCTCTATGAATTTTGAATATTTAGTAATGAATAATTCATTCCAAGAAATGTTAATGTCAATGATCAACGATTTCTGTGGAAATCAAATGTGTATCCACTGATACAAAAGGGTAAGTCAAAAAGTAATAGTCCGATTGTGCAGTTCAAAACTGCCGTAAGAACCCATCAGTTCAAATTGAGTAAGTGATAGTCACCCCAGCCCTTTTATAATCCTTGGATTTAATATTTTCATTTTGACTCATGAATTGTCAAAAGTGCCATCTCGAGAACTACACTCAGAGAAATTTACAGTCATACCAACTATGTCAGGAGACAACTATTCAATTATCACTCCCAACTCTTGATATAATTGATACAAGTACATCAACAGTTAATTGCCATTACTGTAAATAAGTTACCCTCACTGTTTATATAGTTTTGAATACTGAATTTGACTAGTTGTCCGCACATAGTTTATGTGACTATTTAAATTTCTGTCAGTGTACGGGAAAAGTTTTTGTTTGTTCGCTTCCGTTTCCATAGGACTCACTTTAATCAGGATATAAACGTTATGAAGGATTATAATTATCTTCAAGAGTAACAGTCTCATAGAAACGGATAAAAACAACCGTTAACTTCTCCCGCCGATTACAATATGTCATTTTTTTACAATACATGGATTAGAAAATAATTGTCCTCAGGATTATTAAGGGGCTTCAGTAGCTACTGATTCATCAATGTTGAATGATAAGTTCTTGTTACAGTGTTGGACTGCAACAGTAAACCTTCATTCCGTGCGTCGACACAAGATATTTGGAAATCGATTTCAAAACATTGAAAAAGAATTGATTTGAAGAAATTGGCGATTGAAATGATTCAAAGTACAATACTCTTGAAAACATATCAATAAAAATAATTGGGAGATGAAGAAAATAATGGGGTTTAATGATGCTCCACATATTTTCCTATTGAATTCCAATCATTTGAACTCTGAAATGTGAATAGGAAATAAGGGAGAAACTGACAATAGAACATCTTCTTTTCTATTACTCAATTTCTTTCTAATAATATTTGAAGGGTCTTTTTCACTAGGGTGATACCCCGGGAATCGAGAATTGTTACACATCTGTGAAAGCCAAAATTCATCATATCA
This sequence comes from Gonatopus flavifemur, assembly GCA_018340375.1. NCBI lineage: Eukaryota > Metazoa > Arthropoda > Insecta > Hymenoptera > Dryinidae > Gonatopus > Gonatopus flavifemur. Next base: position 1,566,772 of record JAFFJZ010000035.1, on the reverse strand, counting down.
GTGTCGAGAGTTACTGAGAAAATTGATCCCTGAAGAATATCGAGAAAGAGTTTTCTCGAACGTGTATCTCTTTTCACAAAAAAGCTGTAGAACTTTTGTCACAGAGTCCAATTTCTCAATTAAGATGACATACCACTTGATGACACATCTTAGCTTTGGTTTGTAAATCTTCCTCCAAACTTGTTAAGTCCTCGGTTGTTTGAATTGGAAACAATTTTCTGACGTCCTCCGGACATATTTCATTCTCCGATGGATAAGTCGAATTGACGTTACTCAATTTTTTTTTGATAGACTCCGCTATATCAGTCAAATAATCGATTTTGTCAGAGATGATTGAGAAATTTGTTGCCACAGCCGATTCAACTAGAAATCAACAATATAATAAATGAGAAAAGTCACAGATTTGATTATGGAAAAATCAATAGTATGAATATAATGTTACAAGAATAAACCTGTAAGAAACACTCACATCGTGAATTACCCTCATCATCGTCCCTTCTGGAACCGGAAGACGTTTTTTTATTCACACGCCTTTCAAGAATAGGCATTTTCACTTTCGAATCAATTTTACTTTTTTGATAATTCAATAAATCTGAAAGTTTGATTGAATGTAATTCCATTATATACATCTTGAATATGAAAGAAGTTTGTCTCCTTTACCTTGTTTGTTTCCTTTTTCTTCATCTGAATTGCTTGCATTATAACTATCTAATTCCTCGTCCGCGTCAAAAACTGCTACTTCGTCCCTGTTTTCTTCTTCCTCTTCTTCTTCTTCTTCTTCTTCTTCTTCTTCTTCTTCTTCTTCAATCTCTGCTCCTTCTTGTTCTTCTTTCAGTTTCCTGCCACAGTTGCTAACGACTGATTCATAATTGTTATCAGAATTGGATACATTTACAATCATCCGGTCTCCGTTGTTTTTAACGGGTGTGAATCAATGGCTAAGTTTCCACCGGGCCGGGATTAAAATGGGAACGAAATTGAGATTATAAAATCGCTATAAAGCTATGAGGACAATGTGAGTAGTCTTCCGTTATAAAATTGGGTACGATCGGACAATCTCATCCCACCCTGGTTTAAAGAATCCATTGAATCTAACAGATGAAATTCAATCAGATTTGGTCAGAATATTGTCCAAGTTTAATCGTAATTGGGTGAGATTTGGCCAGATTCAACGAGATTCACATGAAAGTTCTGACTAAATCTCATTGAAAAATCACTGGTGAGATTTGGTCAGAACGTTGTCCATGTTTAATCGTAATACAACGAGAATTAGTGAGAATCAATGAGTTGTTTCCACCAGTGCACTCCTATTCTTCTCCAGTACGGTGGAAACATAGTCTATCTTTTTTCAATACAAAGCATTTACTTTCCTCATACCCCCCCCTCCCTCTCTCTCTCTCTCTGTACATGCGATTATATTGTTGCGCTCATCCAGTAGGTATATAAGGTGTACTCAGGGATCATCCTTCAGTGAAATCGGACAATCAGCCACCATTACCGGGATATCCAAAGAATCGATACTCAAGTTTTGCGTCATGCAATGAATAAACCTGGGCGATTGATTGAAAATTGCGATAAAAAATTTCGCTGCTCCCTCATATTCCAAATGAATCATTCGGTCTTATTCATTAAATGATGCGCAAACCAACCCTCAATCCATTAATGGTGGACAAATGACAAACTCATTGTTCGATCTCTCGTTGAAAGATCGCTCATATAAAGTCCATTAGCAGAGCCTTGTACTGACCTCATGAGCCCCATCCTGTGTTCATGTTAGGGGGCATAAACCTCAAATGGAGGATTCCATATCAATTTCAGCACCGCCATACGCGCGGTCATTGGAACTCTCCTAATAAGTCGTGCACCAACACAAGTACCACAGATGAGTTGGAGAGATTGCTAAAGCAATGTTGAAATCGTGGTACGGTTTTTGGCTAGCGCCATTACGCAGAAATGATACCAACTAACAAATAAGAATTTGATGATTGCTCAGATTGAATGGAAATCCTCAAATCCAGTGGAATTAACCAATCAGGTGGGTTATACTTTTTAGTTGGTATCATTTCTGCGTGATGGCGCTAGTCCAAAAACCATCCACGATTTCAATATCTCGTTAGCAATCTCTCCAACTCATCTCTGCAAGTATCAAGGTGAAAATTTTGAGACCCAGTATGAGTGTATACGTGTGAATTAATTCGAGAGGCGGCTCATACGGCGGTGCTGTTAGTAGTTATAAAACTTTTAGTATGGATGTTTATACCCCCCGAGAAAAAATGATTCAGATCTAATGGAGTAGATCTCCTTAGATCTAAAAAATGGGAAAACCAAGCTAACTTAGATCTATTCAGATCTATGGAGATCTAATTATTTTTTTCAAAAATATTCAATTTTCAGAAACGATCTGAAAGTGAATGAAATAGGCAATTATGGCACGCGAATTGCAAATAATCAATGTCAAATTTTTGGTCATTTAGATCTACATGGATCCAACGAGAGCTATTTAGATCTAAATAGATCTACATTTTCCATTTTTCAGATCTAACAAGATCTAATTAGATCTACGTAGATCTAAATCATTTTTCTCGGGCCCTTAGTGCATGTACATTGAGCGCAATCGATCCATCCAGTCTTTTCCGACAGATCCTCCCCGCACGGGAATATTTCACTGAGATAACCATGAATAATTTCTGCAAATCGTATTTTCTCCCGCAAAAATTCTGGAAAACTCGGAGGAATCATGAAATTTTGATGTAGAATCTAATAAATTTGAAACATTCTGTAAAGACTTTTTTCAGAGTTCATAAAACTGTTTTCAGAGTTCATAAGACTGTTTTCATTTCCATTCAGATTAATAAGGACGAAATTGCACTCTGGAAAAATTCTGACAACTCTGGAAAACTTCTTATTATTGAAAGTTCAAAAATTCTATCAATACATTCATATGCTATATTCGAATATCATATGTGAAAAAGTATTTTGAGAATTCAAAAATTTTGTTTCAGTAATCAGAAGAATTTTAGGAATTTATCAGAGTTTTGTGAGGATTTTTTCAGAGCGCAATTCCACTCGTATTGATCTGGAAAAAATGAAAACAGTCTGATAAACTCTGACAAAAGTCTGGAAAATTCTAAATAGAGTGTTCCAAATCCATTAGATTTTTCATCAAAATTTCAGAATTTCTCTGAACTCGTCAGAGTTTATGCACGGAAAACCTGATGTTCTTCGAAAATCATTCATGGTTATTTCAGCAAAATATTTCCGGACAAGTTGTTGATAACTTATCGTCAACTGAGTGAAATCATTTATGATCTACCTCCTGTCTTTGAATGATTTTTCCTCGCATATTTAGTCACCGGAAAATGCTTCAAATCGATCAATAATGAATTGACTGAAAGAATCTACCGAGAAAAAAAGAAACGGGTCAATTGAACCCACTGCATACATTTATACTTTCAAAAAAGATTGGGGATGGGTGCCAAATCAACGAAATCAGTGTCTGAAGAAAAAGAGTGTGATATGTTATTCTTCTCAAATAACGGTTCCGTTGATTTCGCACCCATCCGGATCGACGTGTTACCGAAGACTTTCAACAGTGATGTAACCCAGTGAACATTCGTTCGAAACTCTCATAATGTTATCTAAATAATCTCGAGAAGATCTCTAATGCGTCGAATTCTGCGACCTTTTCGATGCTTTTCTCAAGAGTTCCATATGCTATCTGGAAGATATCACGGATAACTTGCCAGCAGGCATGTGGAACTTTTGAGAAGGATATCAAAAAGATGACGAAAATCGACGCATTAGGGATCATTTCGACACCTTTCAGATAACATCATGAGAGTTTCGAATGACTGTTCACTGGGAAATGTTAGCTGCACATGTGAGACACGCAGATTACTCATCAATTACAGTATCTTACAAGAAGAATAACATGTAGATTACATGCTCTTGTTAAAGAAAACCATTGATTCTCGCCGAATCCCATTGAAAGTGGATGAAGTTCTGATTGATCAATCAGACCTTTGTACACTTTCAATGGGATTTGGCAAAAATCAATGGTTCTCTTTAACCAGGGTAAAGTACATTACGTGCACACCCCTGCCTTGGAATGGGTCATGTACACTGTATAAAAAATTTCTTTGTAGATTTCCAAAAAGAATTTTGAAGTTTTTTACATAAATTTTTTTTTGTTGAATTCCAAAAAAAAGTTCGGAGAACTTCGAGAATTTTTGTTGGTTGACAAAACTTTTTGATTTTCTGCAAACTTTTTTCTGAAATTCAACGAAAAAAAAGTTACGTGAAAAACTTCCGAACTTTTTTTGTAAATCTACAAAGACATTCTTCACAGTGTATGTAAAACATGCATAATTCATACACTCACGTTTGTTCCCGCACGCGCTCATATGTGTGTGTGTATGGGGGCATGTACAAGTTTATTTGTATAATCGTAGAAAAACTGGCTCATGGCCTTGAGCTTTCCTTCAATGAGCATACTGACCTTTGTCATATGACTCCGTAATGGGTTTCGATTTCAAGTGGTTTCTCATCGGTGTTGCTGTGCGTAAATAAGATGAACCTAAAATACATTTACTAGTATATTATGAATGATACACTATGTAATTCTTCATGTACAACGCATATACTTCACGTATTCAAGGTATTCACCAGCTTGGAATTCCAATGGAATGACAAATAAAAAGTTCCCATTGAATTCAATGGTCAATAAGTCAAATAGGAAATCCTAGGATAAAACACCCTGATTAACCAATCTAAAACTTATACCTGCATTCACTGAACTGGGTGGACGTGGAAGAATCGATGAGCATTTTTGTTTCTTCGACTTTGTTTCTTTAGATAGCCCTTCATCCGATGAATACTTCTTTTTATGCCTTTCATGTCTGGATTTCCTCAAGTCATCCGAATTCTCTGCCGCTGAATCATGCCTATAGCGATTCGCAATTTTATTCGCTCCTTCTAGAGAATCTGAAGAAAAAACAATCGTCAGATTGTTATCAATTATTCCCCTGTTTGAGGCACACTGCAAGTTCAGTTTCATCCAATGCAAGTGAACATTCATCTTCAAGAAAAATATACTTACCGAGTTTTTTAACGATTTGCAAAATCTCCCAGGTTACCCAACCATGTTCAGGGTCCTTTTCTGTTTCAACGTATCTTGAAAACTGTTTTTTGTTTGTACAAGGAGGTGCAGTACACAGATACTCGCTATGCAGCCATTTTGTTGGAATAACTTCCACGCTATCTTCGATGAAATGGCAAACTGCGTATTTTCCTTCACTCGGTTGAATTGACATTTTGAGCTCCTTCGCTTCCAATGCAGCAATCGACATTACGGCAACTAAGACAGTGGCTTTCTTCAAAATGGCTGAACATCGGCGAGCATGGCCAAGTACACGTTAAATTGGAAAAGCTGAAGCATACCGACGCGTGCGCAGTAATTCGGAAGAAGAAGAATTGACCAATCGAAGTCGTGGGCCAATACGGGAAGTGAAGTAAACGCCAATTGGTACGAAAATCTATCAGGCCGAAATTTCCTGATTTTGTCTTCACATTGGCGGCTATTTGTCCAAGACATTGTATATTATATCACCGGTGGCAATAACCATTTCCACTCCATACATTTTCTTAAAAGCATGATATATTCCAATATCTTAGTCTTACACTCTTGAGTAAAAGAAACAATTGGGAAGTTTTCGAAAATATGAGGGAAAAACCGGTCTGTTCAAAATTTTCGTACACAGCGTTGATTGACCGATTCTTTTGTATTAAATAATCAAACTTTCAGTTCTATGAGAATGGACGAATGAATGAAGTGTAAGATACTCTGATAGACCTGCGTGGGTTGCGGTCATCGATGAATGAGTTGTTGAACCCACCACGTAGTTCAGTATGCAAAGCAACGCCATGGTGGAATTTCCGGTTGACGCTTCTAGAACGGCGAAGTATATCTAAAATTGTCTAGAATGTTTTATTGAACGTACAGAACCACAAAGCACAAGAAGTGTTACTTGGGATTTATAAAAATATGCAGCCACTTTCCTCTTCAATAAATACCGGAATATTCATTCTCTGCATCTAACGCAACAACCATTTACTGTGTCTCGTCGTCCATTCAATTGTACAGGTTAGTGAAAGATCGAATGGAGGTGCAGAGCACACTGTAAAAAACATTAAGAAATATTATACCACGCTGAGCGTAGTGACTAAAATTACCTACGCTGTTTTGCCTGCGCTCAGCGTAGGACTTTTACAATTAGTTGTGATTTTCTTGACGTTCTGTGATTTTACCACGCTCAGCGTAGGTAACTTTATTACCTACGTTCAGCGTGACATTTTTACAACACGTTGTAAAATCTCTATGCTAAGGATAGAATAAATACAATTGCTGAAGTTTCATTCAACTTTCACCAACATAGTACAATTTTACGCCCTTGAAGATCTAATTTTACTATGCTCAGCGTAGTAATATTATAAATAGTCCTCTGTCATAACACAAACAGAGTTTGTAATGTCCGTTTTGATTTTTTACAGTGCACTCCAATATAATTACAATATATTCATAACAATCAAAGGATTACAAAATTTGAAACTGATCATTTTATAACATGATGCGTCAAATTTTGAAATGAAATCCTGCTCTACACAGAGAAACTGTCACACAGGTAGCCAAAGTCGTGCACATTGATGGCCGATGAGCAATGAAAAACAATTTCTTCGCATGGATTTCCAATGCGCTAACACAAATTTCTGATGTTCTTACATGAGGCATCAGTGTGAAGCACACTGAGCATCTATGTGGAAAACATGTTTCTTTGTTTTACATTGACCATCAATGCGCAAATTAATCAAGACATTGGTTATCTGTGTGACAGTTTCTCCGTGATAGATACAGTACGGAAGTGTGTCTTATTAAAACTATCCGAGGTCATTCTTTTATATTACAGCTTTTACAGTTTGTTGACTATTTTCTTCCGAATACCCTTGAAAGAGGTTCACACAATAAACTTGACAGTTTTGAAGAGGATATTTCATAATATTTCTCTTTCGTAACAAACCCTATTCTTGAATTTCAACTGTTTCTAGGTTTCGAAAGATATAATTTTGTACAACCATTGTTGAGGGGTTTGGTTAACCGTATTGTACATTCCATCTACTTCTACTCGATTGAACTTGGGTCCATCAGTTTCTCAAACTCTGTTAGGTAAGCACATTTTTTTTTGAGGTGTCACAATTACACATGCTACACACAGAGAAAAGTTACCTTAAAAATTACTACACTTTATAGTAAGGTAGGGACAAAATCACATTGTGAGGTTATGTATTATGTTTTGTCATTGAAATTACTATACTTTCTATCAATTGATGACAGAATTCTCTCACTCCGTACTAGAAAATATAGTAATTTTAATGAGAAAGATATAATATATACCGTGACAATGTGATTTTGTCCCTACTTTACTGTGAAGTATAGTAATATTTTAGATAATTTTCTCTGCGTGTAGATAAACTTTGAATTTTTCTTATGGTACACTGAAAAAAGGCTGGTAACAGTTATCCAATGATATTTTTGAATATGACCAATCAAATATTCGATAACACTAATCGAATGTTCAATAATGTTTATAAATTATGTTTATAATTATCGAATATTGATATTTGATCAATGTTATCGAATATTTGATTGGTCATATTCAAGAATATCATTTGATAACTGTGACCTGCCTTTTTTTCAGTGTATACGCCATTTGTTAATGTGATTGTTCATGATCCGTGAGTATTAAGAAACAGTCATGACACACTAAAAAAATCCAAACGAACTTCATCAACTTCGATTATATTATTACAGAGATTTTTGTAATATTAACTACCCTAGGCATAATGGAATTACAATTTCAATGGTGTGAAACGGTACTATGTTGGTGAAACTTGTATAAAATTCACAAATTGCATTCATTTTATGCCCAGCGTAGAACTCTTACATACAGTTGTGAAAACCTTATGCTTAGCAGGTCATAAATTACAGGGTGTCTACCGGTCACCGAAGTCACGAAAGTCACGTATTTTTGAGGGGGGTCACGGATGTCACGGGAAGTCGCGGAATTTAACTCGGAAGTCACCGATTTTAATCAGGCCTCAAGCATATTGAATTTTCAATTATATTTTTATAAACAATAACTTGATTGGTATATTGTGTAATGGGAATTCTGAAAATTCAGGATCGTGCGTCGAAGTTGACCACATCTGAGTCCCAAAACTTCGCGTGGGCATACCCGAATGACAGTAAACTATGATCATGGATTAGAAATGGATGCAGTTTACGAACAGAGATTATAGGAGTTCGTTAATTTCATAGGTTTCCAATTATCTGCTGTGACGTTCACTCTACCTTTCGCATGATTAAAACCGCCCATTAGATACAATTGATTAATAAGCTTTAATACACAGTTCGCAATGATAAATGACCATTGAAACCCATTTAAACTTGTTGGAAACTGGTTTTCAATCGGATTGAATGAATTTGAATGGTCATTTTCCATTGCAAAGTTTTTATTAGTTAATGGGATTCAATAGAGGTTTTTAAGCAGGGCTGTTATTGAAGGTCGTGAAATCACACAATAGATGTTAATGTGAAGTGATCTATTTCCGACCATGTCCCTAAATGCGACCACTTCATAATTTACCCGAGTAACTCAAAAACTTTTCAAACATTCTCAGATTATTATTTAATTGTGAGTAGAATGTTCAAACGGAACTGTTTTCAATTAATTGTCAAAATAAATTCTAAGAATATGCATAGAATATGATTATTCAAAACAGTCTTATTTGGAGATTCTGAGCATGTTCCTACACTGAAAGAAAGGATTGGTAACAGTGATCAAATATATTCTTAAATATGACCAATCAAATATTCGATGATATTGATTAAATGTCAATGAAATTAATAAAATATTTGGTAATTATAAATATATATTTCATATTTAATAACTGTTATCAACGATTTTATGAATATTATTGAATATTTGATTACTGTTATGGAATATTCGGTTGGTCGTTTTGAAAATATATTTGATCACTGTTACCAGCCTTTTTTTCAGTGTAGAACATGCTTAAAACTTCCAAGAACGTTCTCAACATTCCTAAGCTTTTATGCTACTTAAGTATGAAAATTTTTTTGTATACTACACAACAACCCAAATAACACATAAGAATGGCTAATGAATTCTGAACAAAGAAATTCTCTTGAACTCTTTTAGAATTCAAGGAATTCCTAAAGAGTTCCAAAAATAATTCGATTCGACAAACATTCGCAAGCTCTCTGAGAATTCTTTGAAATTAATCCAATAAAAATTTAATCAGTTTACTATGCGTTCTTGTCATCGTAATTAACATCAAATACGGATACTATCGTTTGTAATGACGTATATGAACAGCCAACCGCATATAAAAACAATCAAGTGCGTATATGTACGAGCACAATGGATAATATCCGTATTTGAAGTAAATTTTTTGTATTTGTGCAAACAGTTTACATCAAATACCGATGTTATCCATTTTGTTTGTACATACCCGTGTAGAAATTAACTCTTGGCCGTAGTGAGGGCCACGATAGGCGTCCTTGTATTACTTCAGGACCTGTTTTGGATGCCTTCATAGGCCCTAGACAGAATTGTCACGCCCTCATTTCGAGGGCCTGCCCTGTATTCTTACCTTGGGCCTATGTGGAACACCCACGAGGCCCATTCAGGCTCTGAAAATAGCACCTTTGAGAATATAACAAATTGTCGCAACAATTATCAAGTTGAACAAATATTGCAAGCAGGAAAAAGTTGCGCTCAGTGTTACTTTGTTGACGCATTATCGGACTGTGTTAAAAACAAGAAGTATTGATTTTTATCTAATGAGAAATGGAAAATTTATTGAATTCCATTTCTGTACTCAATCAAGATGAGAGAATTTTGACTATGAAAATTATAAATTGCAGCCCATTCATTTTCAACTTTCACTTACTACGGTCCTCTGATTATTTCTAGTTAGTGCATAAGGTGGGCACATCTGGATTCAAGTGTCAGAGGAAAATATTGATAGTTTTAACGTGATACTAGTGCCGGGACATTAGCCAAATTTTTCGGGTAAGATTTCTCCAAAACACTTACATATTTTCAAAATATCGCTCAATACAGCATTTCTTGAATGTCTACAGAAATGCTGTATTGAGCGATATTTTGAAAATATGAAAGTGTTTTGGAGAAATCTTACTCGAAAAATTTGGCTAATGTCCCGGCGCTAATATCTCGTTAATTGACCGGATATGGATTTTATAAGGGGATGTCTAGATTCAAATTCTTGAGGGAACTTGGAGAGCATGGCTCCAATATTTCCGTCACAAAGGGACACATTGGTAACTCACTGGGTCCCACGTGAGTTACATGCAGGATTGGCAAAAGCCCGACCCACGTGGGGTTTTCAGGTTTTTTCAAAAATTCTGGGCTTTTCCGGGTTTTTTGGAGGTTTTTAAATTTTTTAAGTGATTTTCGAGTTTCTGATCATCCCTCAGGGGAATTCAGTGGTCTGAATCTCGTTGAACTTCGCTGGATTCATCTGAATTCATTCGAATCTTTCTGAATCCCTTAAAATTTCATTTATCTAGATTGCAAAGTTTTCTGAATTTGTTTGATTCTCTACAAATCTTTTTGAAACGATCCGAATCCTTCACACGGAGAAAACTGAATAGTGATATCAATCAAACCAATGGTAACTTATACTTAACGATTTAGTCAAATATGGACACACCAAATGTTTAGTATTTGAAACCAAATGCACATACAATTCATGTTACCGTAACAAGCATGGGCGTATCCAGCTCAAAACGCAAGGGAGGGCAAAATGTTAAATTTCAAATTTTCCACAACTTTGCTATTTATATATGTGTGTATTTTGATAAAAAAAATTTTTTCTCGATTCGCAAGGGGGGGCAGCTGCCCTCCCTTGCACCCCCCTGGATACGCCCATGGTAACAGGTCAAATTAATTTTACTAAACTTGTATTTCATTCGACTATTCAAGCATTGTTATTCGTACCAAACGGTAAATGGTTGCATAATTGATTCCACCACACAAATTATTCATTCCACGTGATGGGCGTGATAATTTTTACTAAACAATATGAATTCGATTCAATAATAAAAAATTTGTTGTTATATTTTGGTTATTAATGTTGTCTACAGAAATAATCTTTCAAAGCAGCAAAAATTTTGGTAGCTTGACACTCATATTACTGTGTAATTGAGTGTCAAGTGGTAGCATCGAACGTCGATTGCAGAAGACATTCAGGGTGCTGAGAGTAGGAATCGAACCTCAACTTCCACCTACCTACCTACCTACACCTAACGCGTATACCACTTGAGCTGAACTGGACACATGGTTTTACTAGCTTTGCGTATCTGTTATAAGTGTTGAGAGAACTTATGATTAGAGGATACTGTGGAAACAATCTTGGATTTTCTAAAAAAGTTTATTTTGTGAAGTGTTGATTATCAAGACGAGAATCATGATAGGCATATTCCATATAAGATATGCAGAATAATGGAACAAATACGAGGCACAGGATTTCTCAGAACACTAAAAATGTGAAGTTATGGCAAAGAATTGAATACATATTGACGTGTCGAAATATTGGGAATTTCATATTTACTAATACTTTCTATTCAAATGAGTGTTCATATCATACTGAGTGATATACATACCTTTGAAAACTTGTATATACTGATCAAAATTCAAACTGGCCAAAAGTTCCTCGGTAGTTTTGATTATCATCTTTGGTATCAATATAAACGCCAAGCTTGTTCATAACCGTTCATAAACAAATCAGTGGTGGTACGCAAAGAGAGTTCGTATATTCGGTTACGTTCGACTCGTTTCGGTTCGCTTCGCTCGAGTACGTTAATTGAAACGAACAAAATAGTTATTGCTACTAAACAGCATAGTGAAGAAAATTGACTCAGTCAAACTAACTATACCATTCGTAATATTAATCATACATGGACTACTATACCATTTTGTAGAAATCACGAATCTTTACTAAATGATATTTAGTAAAATAAAATGATTACTTAATATTTTCAGCGAAACAAAGGTTTACTAAACGATAATGGTTAACTTCACTATTCCAGTTTTCTCCGTGCAGAATTCAATTCATTTGGTTTTTGAAGCATTCTCTGAATTGATCTGAATTTTTCTGCAGCCCTCTGGATCTCTGAGAATTCAATTTATTTAGATTCCAAAACTTTCTCCAAAATTTGTCTAAATCGCCCCCTGAACTTCTGCGAAGCTCTCCAATTCGTTAGCAATGAGTTTCCAAAACCCCTGAAATGTTTCTGAATTCTTCGGAATATCTGTAAATCATATTGGATCCTACTGAATTCCCTGGTAAAAAAATCTTTCTGAATCTCACTGAAATTTATCTGAGACTTTCTGAGTCCTTCTGGATGACACCAAATCTACGTGAATTTCGTAGAATTTGATAAAACTTCCTTTGAAATGTTCTGAATTTCTCCGAATTCCTCGGAATTCATCTGAATTTATTCGAATCTTCTCGAATCCCTTGGAATTTCTTTTATTTACATTTCAAAGTTGTCTCTGAACCTCTTAGAATTTCATATGGAGATTTTCAGATATTCGAAATGCATCACTCCCTGACACGTCTCTCACGTCCCTCGAATTACTTCAAAGTACTTTGAATTTCCCAAAAAAAGATCACGAAACATGGAGGGATTCCAGAGAAATTCATGGAGATTCTGAGGAAATCAGTAAAATTCATGACCCTGAATACATCGGCTGAAATCTATCGGCCAACTGCTGTAATTTTTCACAGGAGGTTCTTATTAAATATTTGATTGGGTAAAATGAACACTTGAGGACTCTTCAATCGATTTCTATGGCAGAAAATACTGTAATAAAGTTGGATAAGAAGTTACCACAGTTGGCCGATAGATTTCAGCCGATGTCTTCAGGGTCATGTGAATTTCAGCGTAATTCGGAAAGATTCAAAAAAATTCAGAGACTAGTTGATTGGACGAATTGGGCGTTGAACTCTTCAGCCGGATTCAGAAAAATTTAGAGAGATTTTGAGAAATTTAGAAAGAAACGAATTTAGTCAAATTTTTGGTTCAAGATTTCACAGGCATTTTGGTAGTTTCAGAGAGGTTCAGGACTGGTAAATTAGGAAAAATTGTGATTCGAGATTTTCAGAAGGGTGCAGAGGAATTCAAAGGAATTCGGAGAGAAGTAATTTAGGAAAAAACCGTCCAGTCCCAAATTTCAAAAGCTTCCAGGGAGTGTCTGGTAGATTCAGACACTAATGAATTGGCACAAATTGTGCATTGAAGCTTCCAGATAGCTTCAAAGGAATTCAGAGAGAAATAAATTAGGACAAGTTCCTACTACAAGATTTGAGGGGAATTCAAGGAGTTTCAAAAAGATTTGAACAGGTTCAGAGAAATCCAAATGAATAAAATTCTAAAGGATTCAGGGAGATTTGGAGAAATTCACAGGAATTCAGAGAGATTCAACTAAATCCAAAGGAAGCTTCGGAATGTGAATCCACGAAATTCTCAGGGATTCTGGCGAATTTAGAGAAATTTCTCTATGCTGACTATAGTGCGTTTATAAAACATGATGATTGATACTTGTTGGCATTGTGCCTTACGAATCTTCCCGGGCAATTTAAGAATTCCCAAATGTATCCCGCGTTTATCATGAGTGGGAAATAATTCTAGGTTAATCCACGGATTTCCAGGGTTGTTCGACACTCTATAGACCCAGCAAAAAATGTGGATTTGGAATAGAAAATTTTCTATTCTTTTCAATTCGAATTTCGAATCCACTTGAGAGAATAGAATAGAATTTGTTTCTCGATATCATGGAAAAAAAATTCACATTTCCTAGGCTGTGAACCCGGTTCCGCAGCGTCGCAGTCACTCACCTCGACCACTCGGCTACCGAGGCTCGCTCGAGTACAGTGCAATTATAGCCGTACTTGATGAACGTCAGATATTTAAAATGCTAATATCTCAAGAACAACTGCTCATCTGGCCGAACGGCTTGAGAGTTTTGAGTTTGATACCAAGTCCTACGAACTAAAAACCCTCGAGCCGTTCGGCTAGATGAGCAGTTGTTTTTGAGATATAAGCATTTTAAATATCTGACGTTCTTCAAGTACAGCTATAATTGCACTGTACTCGAGCGAGCCTCGATAGCCGAGCGGTCGAGGTGAGTGACTGCGACGCTGCGGAACCGGGTTCACGGCCTGGGAAATGTGAATTTTTTTTTCATGATATCGAGAAATGAATTCCATTCTATTCTCTAAAGTGGATTTAAAATTCGAATTGAAAAGAATTGGAAAAACAGGAAATTTTCTATTTCAATTCCACATTTTTTGCTGGGGAGTCTTCCTTGGGGGAATTCTGATATGAGCCTATAATTCTGGGAATGAGCATTTCTCAATTTTCCGAACAAATCGAATATCAAAAAATCGGTATGGAGAACCATACATTACTCCCATGTTTTTAGAGAAAATAAATTCAGACAAGTTTTTTGCTCACATTTTTCACATTTTTCTGCCAATTGGGATAAAACTCGTATGAAACTACTACGGGGTCGTAACTAAAACGTGATATGGATTCAATTGCAATCGAATAGCCAGAAATGCAAAGACGAGCAGTCACAAAATCACAATTTTTTATAACATCTTTCCTTTTTTCCTCTCGTTTTTCTGTCAGGATTACGTTGAAACTTATATGGGACCACTATCGACACTGCATATAACCGTGGTGAAAATTCCACATCGATCGAATGATAAGAACGGAAGATATCCGCATAATAGCGACATTCACGAAATTCCCACATTTTATTTTGAAGTTTACTGCTCACCGTTTTGTTTGCTCAATTTCGATCTGCTTGAAACTCATATTACCAAATAGAGATCTCACGAATTGACTATGCTCAGAGTTTCATGGTATTCAGATGATATAAACATAGGGGAGGCACGCATTCAAAATATCGCAAAATAATTCGGATCGGAAAAAAAAATTTCCACATTTTTCAACCAATTGGGACGAAACTCATACGGGACCACTGTGGGACCATAACTAGAGCGAAGTATAAGTCTCAGTACCATGGAATAATAGGAAGCGCAGATATGTGCGATCGCAGAATCACAAATTTTCAAACAATTATCTGGCAATATTTCCGAAACGCGTCATCCGATCGAGATAAAAATCAATAGGCCACGTGCCCTCTTCAATACGAACGTATTAAAAAAAAATTATTTCAATCGGAGAGTTTTGAGGAAAGTTATCATGCGCACGCACACACAGATATTTTTGGAAATCGTATCTCCTCGACGTTTTAAAACGTTTGGCAAAAGCGAAATACCCCCTCCTGCATAAAGGATTGTTGACCTTAACACAATGCTTCAATTTCCTTATATATAAGGAACATGGAAGTAAAATGCTCATATCTCAGATTAAAATTTGCCAAAATGAAAATCTAATTCCTTGAAGAATCCGTGAATCTTGCAGATTAGTTTTACAACGTTTTGGATCACCCTGTATAATGCTTCACACTTGAAATATCACCAATAGCTATCGAAAAAACATTTTTATCGTAATCAGAATTAAGTCGAGTCTGAAAGGGTTCATGTCCTTATTTTGAAAATATCAAGAGTAACAGTAGAATATGATTGTGCAATATTCAATTTTTTTTCAATGTTGGTCACCCATTTTTTCTTCAAACGTCCCCAAAAGTCACCGATTTTTTTTTCAAAGCATTGGTAGACATCCTGATGAAGTGACCTACGCTGAGCATGATCAAATCGCAAATAGCGGTGAAATGACAATTTTTGTTGTCAACGTCTCACTCTGAACGCAGAAAAAACCCCTCGCTGAGCGTGGGCGATTCCAGTTCCCACGCTCAGCATTGCAGGGTTATGAAAAAACATGTTCAAAACAGTTTTTTATCCGATCTATGGTTGAAGAAAAACATGTTCCCAACATGTTTATTCTAATCCTGCAGCATGGTAATACTCCATAAGTTTGTTCACAGTGCACATTTTTGACATCTGGAGGTTATTCCCTTTCAACTCATTTGATGAAGTATAGGGATCAGTAATAGGCTGAAACTCATATATCCAGTGGACTCTTACGTATGGAGCTCATTTTTATACATTGCGAATTCTCAATCCAATTGCAAATTATGGAATAAATTGAAATGAAATACTTTGAATTTGTTCAGACGCTTGAAAATCCTCATCCCTGGCGAAAAATTTCTCATAATATTTCATATTTTCTCATAATATTCTCATGGAATCTCATAATTTCTCGAGGATTTGGAACAGTATTATGAGATATGGTTTCTTCATAACTTTGCATCAATTTTTCATAATTTTTCATGATTTTCTCATAAAATTCCATAATTTATCCAAACATTTGCACATTGGTGTGAAGTAGAATTTTTCAACATTTCCTCATAATTTTTGAATGAAATTCCATAATTTCTGAAAGCGTTGAGCCGCTGATAAGGAATAATTGGTTCATACTTTCTCAAAGTTTCTCATGAACCTTGGATAAAATCTTATAACCTTCTTACAAATCTTGGAAATTAAATATTCTATTATGGGAAATTTTCCTACGGGATCTTATAATTTGTCACAATTTCTTCATAAAATATAACAATTATTTGAAATAAAAAGAGATACTGTGATAAAAAAGGATCTCTCTTAGAATTCTCGAACTATTCATAGTCTCTCCAAAACATTTGTTCATAATATCACATGAGATTTATAATTCGTTTTTTTTATAAGACGACAAGATTCGATAAGATCCAATAAGAAGTTCCCAACGCAGAAACTCAATTAATTCCGATAAGTTTTTTTTATCGGATTTAATCGGATTTCTTAACCAGGGAAAATATCGATTGAATCCAGTTGAAAATTATCTCATTGATATCAATGGGAAATTTACGATGCAGAAACTCAATTCATTCCGATACATTTCTTTCATCGAATTTGATGAAATTTCCTAACCAGGGAAGTATTCATTGATTTTTTAAACCTCCCAAAAAAATTAAAGAACTCATGAATTAATTAATGATTCATTTAGATAGATTCTGAGAACGTATAATTCTCATCATGAAGTAATCAGTCTTACAACTGGTTTGATGAAACCCTCCACCCCTGTCTATTATTCACTAAACGTTGAATTTCTACATATCTACTACATCCCTTCTCTTGTACGATTTGCTTCATATAACTTGATCTGGGTCTACCTTTACCAGTTTTACCATTCATTTTTCCTTCCAATATTGTTTTCAATAAACTCTCATGCCGTAATGTGTGTCCTATAAGATTGCTCCTCCTCTACACGATGTGTTTCAAAAGATTTCTTGTTTCATTTATCTGCTCGAGTACTTCTTCATTTTTGACTTTGTCTATCCATTTTTTTCTTCTAATATAGGTGGATTCCTCAAATTCTCAAACAGGAATTGACACTAGCATTCATCATACGCTTGTACATGGTGAAAATAAATTTGGAATATATTATCAAAAGATGGCTCCTTACAAAAGTATCAGCACTGTCACAAAAAGACATCGACGTCTGTTGAGAAAGAAGAAGCAGCAACGGTTCTTAGCTCGCTTACGCAAATCACAGCGTATCTCTTCACTGCTAAGAGTGGAGGAACAAAATGAACTTCATGAGAATAAAGGATCTCCTGATACATCAATGCTTCATTCTGCAAATATTGCCCCTGAGATGTTGGAAGAACTGAAGAATGTATCAATTCACGGAAGTCCTCCGAACGATACAGTGGAAATGCAAGATGTTAACGGTCGAGATATTGCTGCACGTAGAGTTTTTCACACTTGTGAAGAATCGAATGAAGTGGACAAAGTACGCGACGAAAGTGGAATTTCATTTGAAGATCTCTCAAACATCGATACATCTGAAGATCAACAATCAAATTTCACTCGAGATATAGCCCGGTGGGCCGTTATTAACAATATCAAACAGAATTCTGTCACACATTTGTTGTCGATTTTGAACAATCACCTTCCTCAATTCAAGTTACCAAAAACTGCCAAAAGTTTGGTGAAAACTCCACGTGTATGTGAAGTGTATAACGTTTCACCTGGAAAGTATATTCACATCGGTATCGAAGATGAAATACATTTTTATATGAACAATATCACCGAAAATGTCAATGCAGTTCATTTACAAGTTGGCATCGATGGTTTGCCGATAACTATAAGCAAAGGGAATAGTTTATGGCCAATTATGGGCCGCTTCATCCCTCATGGAACAGTTTTCTTAATTGGCTGCTTTTTTGGCAAACACAAACCTGCTGATAGTAACGATTATCTGAGATACTTTGTCGACGATATGATCCAAATCTCACGGAATGGTGTTGTCATCAATGATAGAATTATATCGGTGTCGCTCCATTCATTCATCCTGGATTTGCCTGCTATGGCATTCGTCATGAAAGTGAAAGGTCATATGGGATATTCTTGTTGCAGTAAGTGCACGGTGTACGGAACCTACGATGGTAATGTATGTTTTACCGGTGTGAATTTTCCGAAACGCACAAATCACAGTTTTAGACTGCAACACGATCCCGATTATCATATGGGAACATCAGTCCTCCTCGAATTGAACGATTTCGATCCTGTTGTACAAATCCCGCAAGATCCAATGCACTTGATATACCTTGGGGTAACGAAAAAAGTGCTAACGTTATGGTCAACTGGTCCTCTAACACATCGGATCTTGACAAAAGGACGATTGGACATCCTGAATGAGTATGTAAAAACAACCCGTGAGTTCATCCCTGAAGAGTTTCCTCGAAAACTAGATGCGATTGATATTTCAAGAATGAAAGCCACAGAACTCAGTTTATTTTTGAAATATGTCGGGCCAGTAGCGCTGATGAGTATTATCGACATGGATCATGAGTTATTTATTCATTTTTTAACCCTTCATGTAGCAACTCGTATATTGAGTCACGATATCAATGTGGAAGACGTTGAATATGCGCATACTTTGTTTACATATTTTGTTGAGAGGTTCGAAGAACTATTTGGTCAAAAACATGTTTCTCGCAACGTTCACGGACTTTTGCATGTGGCTGAAGATGCCAGAATGTTCGGTTGTCTGGAGGGATTCAGTGCATATCGGTTCGAGAATTTCATGAGGCATTTGAAAACATTATTACGTAAACCGGAGTTACCTTTGGAACAAATTTTGAAACGCTATGGTGAAATGAAGAATCTGAATGTCCGATTTTCACATGCACGAAAACCACGGGTCCTTGGCCTGAAATTTCCACATAACGCAGGTCCTACTCTTCATGATTGTCATGGCATTCAATATAAACAGTTCTTGTTCACAAATTATGTGCTGTCAACTGGTAACAACAACAACTGTTGTGGAATTGGCGATTCTATTGTGCTGGTTGAAAATTTTATCCATGCTATGGATGCAAAAACTCACGTAATTGGCCGTAAATTTTTAACTGTGGAAGATTATTACACGAACCCTTGTAAATCTTCAACGTTGAAAATCTTCAAAGTGAGGAACTTGTCGACCAGGAAATCATGGCCCATTGATAAAATCGACATAAAATTTGTGGGACTCCCGCTGCCTAAAGATGATGGGGCTTTCGTTGTCATACCTCTCTCTCATACCGACTCCATCGAGCTGGAAGAAATTTCGGCCTGATAGATTTTCGTACCAACTGGCGTTTACTTCACTTCCCGTATTGGTCCACGACTTCGATTGATCAATTCTTCTTCTTCCGAATTACTGCGCACGCGTCGGTATGCTTCAACTTTTTGAATTTAACGTGCACTTGGCCATGCTCGCCGATGTTCAGCCATTTTGAAGAAAGCCACTGTCTTAGTTGCCGTAATGTCGATTGCTGCATTGGAAGCGAAGGAGCTCAAAATGTCAATTCAACCGAGTGAAGGAAAATACGCAGTTTGCCATTTCATCGAAGATAGCGTGGAAGTTATTCCAACAAAATGGCTGCATAGCGAGTATCTGTGTACTGCACCTCCTTGTAAAGACAAAGAAACAGTTTACAAGATACATGAAACAGAAAAGGATCCTGAACATGGTTGGGCATCCTGGGAGATTTTGCAAATCGTAAAAAAACTCGGTAAGTATGTTTTTCTTGAACATGAATCTTCACCAGTGTTGCGAGAAACTATGAGCTGGGAATTCGTGCCACTACCACGTGACTGCTACGTCACACACTACACATATCAGCGGTATCGTCAGTGAGCTCACCGACGATTCCGCTTCTATGTGTAGTGTGTGACGTAGCAGTCACGTGGTAGTGGCACGAATTCCCAGCTCATAGTTCCTCGCAACACTGATCTTCACTTGCATTGAATGAAACTGAACTTGCCGTGTGCTTCAACCGGGGGAATAATTGATAACGATTTGACGATTGTTTTTTTTTCAGATCCCCTTAAAGGAGCAAATAACATTGTCAATCGTTATAGGCATGATTCAGCGGCAGAGAATTCAGATGACTTGAGGAAATCCAGACATGAAAGGCATAAGAAGATGTATTCATCGAATAAGGGGATATCTAAAGAAACAAAGTCGAAGAAACAAAAATGCTCATCGATCCTTCCACGTCCACACAGTTCAGTGGATGCAATGATGCAAATAACTCATTGATTCTCACTAATTCTCGTTGTATTACGAATCAACATGGACAACGTTCTGACCAAATCTCACCAGTGATTTTTCAATGAGATTTAGTCAGAACTTTCATGTGAATCTCGTTGAATCTGGCCAAATCTCACCCAATTACGATTAAGCTTGGACAATATTCTGACCAAATCTGATTGAATTTCATCTGTTAGATTCAATGGATTCTTTAAACCAGGGTGGGATGAGATTGTCCGATCGTACCCAATTTTATAACGGAAGACTACTCACATTGTCCTCATAGCTTTATAGCGATTTTATAATCTCAATTTCGTTCCCATTTTAATCCCGGCCCGGTGGAAACTTAGCCATTGATTCACACCCGTTAAAAACAACGGAGACCGGATGATTGTAAATGTATCCAATTCTGATAACAATTATGAATCAGTCGTTAGCAACTGTGGCAGGAAACTGAAAGAAGAACAAGAAGGAGCAGAGATTGAAGAAGAAGAAGAAGAAGAAGAAGAAGAAGAAGAAGAAGAAGAAGAGGAAGAAGAAAACAGGGACGAAGTAGCAGTTTTTGACGCGGACGAGGAATTAGATAGTTATAATGCAAGCAATTCAGATGAAGAAAAAGGAAACAAACAAGGTAAAGGAGACAAACTTCTTTCATATTCAAGATGTATATAATGGAATTACATTCAATCAAACTTTCAGATTTATTGAATTATCAAAAAAGTAAAATTGATTCGAAAGTGAAAATGCCTATTCTTGAAAGGCGTGTGAATAAAAAAACGTCTTCCGGTTCCAGAAGGGACGATGATGAGGGTAATTCACGATGTGAGTGTTTCTTACAGGTTTATTCTTGTAACATTATATTCATACTATTGATTTTTCCATAATCAAATCTGTGACTTTTCTCATTTATTATATTGTTGATTTCTAGTTGAATCGGCTGTGGCAACAAATTTCTCAATCATCTCTGACAAAATCGATTATTTGACTGATATAGCGGAGTCTATCAAAAAAAAATTGAGTAACGTCAATTCGACTTATCCATCGGAGAATGAAATATGTCCGGAGGACGTCAGAAAATTGTTTCCAATTCAAACAACCGAGGACTTAACAAGTTTGGAGGAAGATTTACAAACCAAAGCTAAGATGTGTCATCAAGTGGTATGTCATCTTAATTGAGAAATTGGACTCTGTGACAAAAGTTCTACAGCTTTTTTGTGAAAAGAGATACACGTTCGAGAAAACTCTTTCTCGATATTCTTCAGGGATCAATTTTCTCAGTAACTCTCGACACTGATATGATGAATTTTGGCTTTCACAGATGTGTAACAATTCTCGATTCCCGGGGTATCACCCTAGTGAAAAAGACCCTTCAAATATTATTAGAAAGAAATTGAGTAATAGAAAAGAAGATGTTCTATTGTCAGTTTCTCCCTTATTTCCTATTCACATTTCAGAGTTCAAATGATTGGAATTCAATAGGAAAATATGTGGAGCATCATTAAACCCCATTATTTTCTTCATCTCCCAATTATTTTTATTGATATGTTTTCAAGAGTATTGTACTTTGAATCATTTCAATCGCCAATTTCTTCAAATCAATTCTTTTTCAATGTTTTGAAATCGATTTCCAAATATCTTGTGTCGACGCACGGAATGAAGGTTTACTGTTGCAGTCCAACACTGTAACAAGAACTTATCATTCAACATTGATGAATCAGTAGCTACTGAAGCCCCTTAATAATCCTGAGGACAATTATTTTCTAATCCATGTATTGTAAAAAAATGACATATTGTAATCGGCGGGAGAAGTTAACGGTTGTTTTTATCCGTTTCTATGAGACTGTTACTCTTGAAGATAATTATAATCCTTCATAACGTTTATATCCTGATTAAAGTGAGTCCTATGGAAACGGAAGCGAACAAACAAAAACTTTTCCCGTACACTGACAGAAATTTAAATAGTCACATAAACTATGTGCGGACAACTAGTCAAATTCAGTATTCAAAACTATATAAACAGTGAGGGTAACTTATTTACAGTAATGGCAATTAACTGTTGATGTACTTGTATCAATTATATCAAGAGTTGGGAGTGATAATTGAATAGTTGTCTCCTGACATAGTTGGTATGACTGTAAATTTCTCTGAGTGTAGTTCTCGAGATGGCACTTTTGACAATTCATGAGTCAAAATGAAAATATTAAATCCAAGGATTATAAAAGGGCTGGGGTGACTATCACTTACTCAATTTGAACTGATGGGTTCTTACGGCAGTTTTGAACTGCACAATCGGACTATTACTTTTTGACTTACCCTTTTGTATCAGTGGATACACATTTGATTTCCACAGAAATCGTTGATCATTGACATTAACATTTCTTGGAATGAATTATTCATTACTAAATATTCAAAATTCATAGAGAGAAGTTAAGTGATGAAATGAGTAATTGGATTCAATGAGCTTTCACATACATTCCTATCAAATATAAAACTTTTGATTTTGATAAAGGTAATAGGGGATGAGTGCATTTCCCTTCGAATCTGTGTAATAATCATTTTTATTCTGAACATTTAGTGTTCGAGAACATAATGGGATTTGATGACCTTCCACATATTTTCCTATTGAATTTGAATAATCTGAACTCTAAGATGTTAACAGGAAATGATGGGGAAATAGCACAGTTCATTTCCTATTACCTGATTTTTTTTCTCATAGAATTTGAGGGGTTTTTTTCATCTGGGTGCGCACATATTGTTTATTAGAAACAGTTAGTTTCCAATTGATATAAAGATGTGACTAATGATTATAGAGAAGAGAATATTGATTATACATAAATTATTCCTGAACTTTGCACGTTTTCGCTATATTTTAACTATATTTTTAAAATCAGCCGGCAGTAGAATTCGGACAATCCTTATCAGATTGAATTGAAATTTCAACTGTATATACTTGACGAGATCATCCAGTGGAACACCCTCGATTTTTACGATTTATTGGCAGTTTCCTATTCTATGAACGAATGTAATTATTTTTTTTCCCCAAAATATGGAAATTTTTTTCAAACATGTGCAATTTGTCCGAAATTCAATATTTTTCCAAGTCAATGTGTACTTTACTAGCGAATACCATGTAGATGGTACGAAAATCTTTTGTTTGTCGTGAGTTCAGGAGTACGACACTTCTACCGCTGGCCGTGGATAACTTTACAAAAATAATGTCTCAAATCTGTCCATTTTGTCTAAAAATTGGAAGAAAAAAATTCTTCTTTTCTTCCAAAAAAGTGCACTCCATAAATCTCTGAAGTGATTTTGTACCTGCTTTTTTTAGTTTCATCAACAAAGAAATTGCCAAAAAAGCCTTGTTTTCCCCTAGAGTATTTCTACCAGAAATACTAAGAGATAATTGAACAGAATACTAGCTTAGGTATCGTGCTTCTCTTTCGAGTTACTGATGCTAATATCCATTTGATGGAATGGAAAAAATCCATCAGTCAGATTTTCTATTTGTACGGAACAAAGTCTGGTTTGTTCATTTCTGCTATTCCACTAAATTATATCCCAATATTTTGGGTATACAGACTCGTACGGCAAAACCACCGATCCTCCACCAAGGATTTCGGTGGACTGGGGATGGAGAATTGATGGAAAAATAGGAGCCATGGAAATAATGGAGAGTCTCCGTTCAGGCATTGGAGAGGCGACGGAGGAATGTCCGCCCTCTGTATTTTAAATAAAATTCATATCGTTGCATTCACACAATAAAATCTGAATATGTGAATGCACTAATATGAATTCAATCGAAAATACATAAGGCGGACATTTCTCCGTCATTTCTCCGTTGCCTCAAGGAAGATTCTCCCTTATTTCCACGGCTTCCATTTCCCCATCTTCGTACCACCGGAGTCCTAGGTGGAGGATTTGTGGTCGTGTTGTACGGATGAGGTGTCGAAATTCCGTGCTGTGAGCGTTGATCAGGTGAAAACAGAGGAAAGAGTTCAAAGTAAAATCAGAAGAGAAAACGAGTGGTGGAATTCAATGTAAATTCTTTTGAAGTCTTTTCATTCCATCAATTAAGTCGGGTAGTCATCAGTACCCGACCCGAAGGAAACCTGACACTCGTGTCGGATCGGGTACCCACACACCCCTAATTTACATATGGGAGGATTTCCAACTTGTAGACCTTACTCCACAGACGTATTCGGCAGTTATAATGGAATAATATTCATCAGAGATTTCCAACTAAGTCAATGCTGACGGGCTTAAGTATATCTCACGCATCTTTGAGTGATGTGAATTTTGAAGCAACCTGAGAATGCTTATATCTCCGAAACTAAGCTTCAAAATACTTCATCCAAACATTTCCAATTATTGCATTTTGCTCAGGAGATATGAACTCAAGTACATAGTTTTGAAATTGATTCCGGCACCGTTGTACGTAAGAACATTTGAAGCAAATTGACATGGATGCATTCTCCAACAGCGCTCGGAGTTTTTTGAAACATTCTAAGAATGTCCGGACAAGTTTTAAACGTTCGCAAGACGTCCAAGGAACTTTGCGCGTTCTGTGTTCACACAAATGATAAGGAAAACATGAGAATTTTTGTTGTGGTATTAGTTCATCCATGTAAAATCAGTTCAATTGTTCTTCTATACGGAGGCGCTGAAATCAATCTAAAAATTTCCTAATTCAGTTTATGCCCCCTGATTTTGCCTGCAGAACATAGTTGTTGATCTATCACGTTTTTAAAAATTCCTATTGGTGCTTCTGATCAAATATTGTTTGCCATAGGTAGAGCCATTGAAAAAATTAATAGATTAACAACACTGCTGCAGAATACGTTTGTGAAGTATGTACCGCGAGTTGGAAATCATCACGCACATACATAGCATGAAAAGTAGTAAAATACATGTTTTTCTTTCAGTCACTGCTCGTAAGAGAACAGGGTGGGAGAAATGTGAAAGAAGCCATTAAACGAATAATGGGACAATTGTTCACGGATTCTCTAGCGGCTCAGTATTCGTGGGAAGGACGCAAAAAACATGGCGTAGGAAAATTGCCTTTGCGAACTCTGAAGCTCATCAAATTAGTTGAAGGTAAGTTTAATCTTTCAAAAAAATGGGTGATGTCCCATCAAACACGACTGCAGGCGTTTTAAACGGCCAGTAACGGTCCTTCACCGGCATTGCAAAGCTATCAGTGGCCCATTGAAACGCCAGTAATAATTGTTTGTAGGGATCAGTTTCAAACATCATGCAAATGTTTTATGAAAGAAGACTAATCAAATTATTCAATTTTTCAGTTGCCATTGTGAAATACATTCCTGACGCGGACAGATCGTCCATTCAGAGATGCATCAAAGCGTGGTTTATTCAATCGCCAACTCGAATACGCGAAACTTGAACATTCGACTTAAAAGGATTGTAACCAGAGCGAAAAATTTTATTTGTATTTGGAATTTAAAAGTTTATTGCCTACATAGTTTATCATCTACATGAGGAGTCAGAAAAACATAGCAAAGCATGTTTTCACAAACCTGCGAACCTAAAGAAAATCTGAGAATCTATGAAATTGATGAAATCTCTGAGGAATTTGGATCCCTGCGTACAGATTCCTCTCAGAGCTTTCAATAGTTTCCCCACTTTTTTCTTGTTTCCAGACAAATAGGAACGGAATTGCGTTCTGAAAAAATTCTGAACCGACTGTGATAAAGATCCCCTATTAAAGTCCCTATTATATTGATGTGGTATATATATCACACGCAACAAAGTATTTGAAAATTTCTTACGTTACTTTTCAGTAGTCAGAAAAATGTCCAAGTTTCATTATGGTTTCATCAGAGTTTTTGCAAAACGCAGTTTCGTTTCTATTTGTCTGAAGACAAATGAGAAAATTCTTGAAGTCTCAAAAACTTCAATGAAGTTTGAACAGGACGTTTCAAATTTATTGGGTATCTCGTGAGAATTCCGTTGATTCTCGGAGTTTGTGAATTTTTAAGATTCTTACAGAAAAATGCTTTGTTCCTCATAGATTGCTCATAGTGTTACACAAATGTGTAAACAAAATATTTCCCTAGGGTATTTTATAGTTCTTGTTTTATATATATATATGTATATATATATATATATATATATATATATATATATATATATATGTTGATATTATTATTATTATTAGTATTATTATTAGTGTCTGTGATAACTTTTGTTCAAGAAGATTCGAGCATCAAGGAGTGGACGAGGAAGAGAGTCAAATTTTGCGCAAAATACTTCCGGAAAGTACGTAATTACTCCAAATTCGAAGTGAATAGTGATGTATTACATATCTCAAGTTGTGCGTTGCGGAGAACTTTGAATTTTCCAATGATTTCTGAAGGATGAAAAACATGAAATTGTGAGATTCGATTTCCTCTCCTCCATCCACTTCTTGATGCTCGAAGGCTATTAATTCTTAACGCAGACTGTTCGTTATAAGCCCACACGAACCGAGTAGAGGAAACATAAACTTTAAGTTGTTTATTCGAATTCAACATGACTGCCACCGAATGTTGATTACGTTCACTTCGAACTCCCTGTAAACACAAAATCTTCACGAATTTTAGACGATTTCCTTCACTTTTGTAATGTTCATCGGAAAGATGTCTTGATGATTGTCTCTTCCGTCTAAAAATATATCGTGGTGACAACTCGGAAGTGAGAACAATTGTAAGAATTGTTCAGAAAGTTTTCAACGCTTATATTTATAGGGCCTATTGGTGCAAGAGTAAACGTAAACAGTTCAATGATTGAACTTCCCCGTTTCCTACGTGTGATCTTTTATTTGATCGATGTTTCTATCACTGAAACTCGTATGTTTACACTGAGAGAAGAGAATCTATGATTTTTTTATTTGAACAGTATTTCGAGGAGAAAGATGACAGGACTTTACGTTGACGATGATACGTAAATTTGGCGATTTCTTAAGAAAATTAAGAAAATTAATTAATTAAGTATACAAACCAACGTTAATTATGAACTTTGAGGAGAATAGTGACTAAGTGGTCATATACTTTTGTTCGTTGATGAATAAACCCTTTTGTTCTCCTGTTCTTCAAGTGCTGTTCCAATGGCATTTGTTACTGACTGAATTTTCTCAGCGTACATTTTAAACTAAACCTGGAACAGTACATTGTAAGTCTATACAAAATATTAGAAGACTGAGATGTTTTTGTTTTCAAAATAAGTTATTCTATCTTCAAATCGAAAACCAGAAAAAACGTGTGAAAATTGATGACATACATTTCAAACAGTTATTAAGGGGACTCGGTGGTCTAGCATCCGTGAATTTGACAAGTTTTTAAAATTTTTGTGAATAAAAATAATCAATCAACTTTGAATTAGTATTCAAACTTTTCAGATAATTCTTACAACATCAAGAGTATACAAAAACATTATTCTTGAAAGAAAACAATTTTTTTGATTGGTTTAAACTTATTTATTTTGAGATTACTCCTTTTTGCACGGTAGGTGGCAAAAAGACAGAAATACTCGGTCGATTCATCTCAAATTTCAGTATGTTATTCAGTTCATCAGTGCCTATCGCAGGAACTAGAATGAAAGAAGAAAATTGAAAAATTGACCAAATCACGCGTTGTTAAAATTTACATTCTGAAAACAGACTTCGTTTTTCATCATATTTTGTATGTGAAAAATAAGAAGTATGCAGCATAAAGACTTTATTTCAGTTCCTACGACAGGCAGTGGTTTACTGAATAACATACTGGAATTTGAGACAAATCGCCCGAGTAGTTTTTTTGTCTTATCACCCTGTGAAAAAAAAGTAGTTTCGAGATGAATGAAGTTAGACTGATTGGAAAAATTTTTTCTCATCGAAGTATAATATTTTTGTATACTTCTGCAGTCATATAACCTATCTACAAAGTTTGAATACTATTGTTCATTATGTTAATTGAAAAAAAAAGAATCCTAAAACATGTCAAATTCACGGGCGCTAGACCAACGGGTTCCCTTAGGTGAAAGATTTCAACGAGCATCAAGTAAATTAACTTCACTTCGTTGATAATTAAGATTCCTTTAATTTTCACCAAATATAAGGAAAAAGCAAAGAACATACGTGGAATCAATGAAAATTTCAACATGCAATGATGTAATCCGTTACGAAAATTGCATTCTATTGCGAATGTATTAGTCCACTAATGTGAAAAATTTTAATTATTCTCTTTTTATGGTTTAAGAATTACTTACCGATTTAAATTCATGTTCAAAACGCGATTTTGGCGGTGCACTCTACTACTGGGCATCCAAACTTCCCAATCAATGCTCACTCGTTCAACATATCTTTCGTCTGGTACTTGGAAATTTGTTTACTGGAATATGTTTAGTATAAAAAAAGGTATAAGATAATTTTTGTTGTTGCTTTTGTGATTTGCTTCTTCGATACCAATTTCAACACAATCATATTGTTTTGTTTTTCGTTCAAGAAATGTATTATGGAATATAAAAGCGTGTGATTATATTATTATTATGATGGAAAAATTCATTCCATATATACTGTGATCATTATTATAATTTAAATAATCTATGGAATACATATTATTATCATCATTTCATTTCATTATGTTATTATTATATCATCATTATGAGAAAATATATATATATATTTGAAAAACACAAATTATCTCTATGCTACTTATCCCTTTTTTTAATCCCCTCAAATTCATTTTTACATTCAAAACGTTATGTTCAAAATACGTTTATTCAAGGTTCGTGAGAGGTCCACCGAACCTTAGAAATTCGTTTGAGAAACGTTCATTCAACATTCACTCATCCTAACCTATTTTTACGTCAACCGGCGGTGAGTAGATTTTCCAACTAGTGCCCTCTACTGTACATTTTTTGGCGGAGTGAAAGATGAATTATTGAAGCTACAACGAACCTTCAGCAAATCTTCGGTGCAGCTCTTTTGAAACTATTTTGAGGCGGATATTTCAACGTTCATTTGACCTTCGTTAAACGTTCATGAACCTAAAATTGAGCTCCCACGGAGCTTCAGCCTGATCTTTGATGATCTATTTCGAACGTTCGTCGGAGCTTCATGTTCTCTTCGGGAGTGATACAACAAAAATTTCTCGATTTTCAGGCAAAGGAAGCATTACAAATTCATACTCGATTCGGTCAATGGACCATGATCTTAAATTTGACAATTCACTCACTTTAAAAATGAATAATTTAGAAGATCTGCACGGTTTTGTATGGAAATCTTCAACACGTTTGAATTTCCATCCAACAATGAAAGTCTCTCCACTTGAAACAGAAATAGAGTTTTCAATTTGAACAAAAGGAGGTCCAATTTCACAACAATTGTTGTTTTGAGACGTGGACAATAAATAGTTTTTGAACTGAAATTTTTTATACTGGACTCCATAACAACTATCCAAAGTAGGTCCTTTATTATGTTGCTGACTTGGACCAAGATATTTCGGTTTTTGATCATGTGAAAAACGAATCCGGAGGTTATTCATTTCTCCATAGCGTTTGAGGATTTGCTCTAAAGGCAATTCTGGTTTACGAAGTAATTTTTTTAGATGCCTCATGGAATCCTCAAATCGATAGGCACTGAATTCGTCTGAACGACCGGATGATTCAGCGTCTTCTGCGACATGTAGGAGACCGTGGACGTTCCGAGATATATATCGTCGACCAAATAATTCTTCAAAACGTTGCACAAAATATTTTAGTAATAATTTTGCGTATCGAATGTCTTCACTGGCCAATTCGCCAGTTAACAAGCGAATTGCTACATGGAGTGTAAGAAAATGGATACACATAGGATTATCCATTGCGATGGAACTTGTCAAAGCTACAGGTCCTATGTATTCCAAAAACAAACTAAATTCAATAGCTTTCATTTTCGCAACTTCGATGGCTTCTAATTTACGAGGAAATTCATCAGGGATAAAAAATCGAACGTTTTTAATATATTCGTTCAAAATGTTGAAACGTGATTTTGTTAACATACGATATGGAAGTGGAGCCGAAGACCATAATACGATCAATTTCTTCGTCGCACCCAGATGAATTAAATGCATTGGATCTTGTGGAATGTGGACTACGGGATCAAAACTCTTCATGTCAAGGAGAACAGTTGTCCCCATATGATAGTCCAGATCCAATTGTTGTCTCAAACTGTAATTGGTCCTTTTCGGGCAATCTACTCCAGGGAAACAGACGTTATTATCGTAAATTCCATGAATTGTGCATTTATTGCAACATGAGTACCCCATATGGCTTTTAGTTTTCATCGCAAACGCCATTGCAGGTATATCGAAAATGAATGAGTGGATTGCAAGTGATATAGGTTTATTATTTACTGAAACACCATCTCATCAAATTCGATTGACATCTTCAACAAAGAATTTCAGGTAATCATTACTGTCTAATGGTTTATGTTTCCCAAAAAAGCATCCAATCAAAAATACTACACCATTGGGGACGAATCTACCCATAATCGGCCAAAGACTCTTACCATTGTTCACATTTATGGGGAGACCATCTATTTCGATTTGTAAATGTACTACATTTATATTTTTGGCACTGCTTTTGACATAAAAATGTATTTCATCTTCGATATCAAAATGAATGTATTTTCCAGGAGGCACGATGTGAATATTACTTTCTCTCGGAGTTTTCACTGAACTTTTAGCGTTTTTTGGTGATTTACTATCAGGAAAATGATTCCTCAGAATCGATAAGAGACGTGGGACAGAATTTTGTTTTACATTATCCAGGACTGCTCAACGTGCTAAATCATGAGTGAAAATCGTTCCATCGGCTTCTATAATAACATGATTATTAGAAAATTCATTCATTACAATGTCGTTCTCTTCATCAACTCTGGAAGCTTGGTTCAATGCGTCGTTGTTATTGTTTACATTCTCTTCCGCTAAAATGTTCTGGATATCCAAATTCCGTAATTGTATACTATAGTTTATATCCTCTGTCGTACGTTCATCAATAAATTTGAATTCTTCGAAATCATTTTGGTTATTGCAATTCACACTCTTTTGCCCATGGAAATTTTTTGGAGTTCCTTCTGCCAAAATTTTGTTTATGTCCACGGTGCCTATTTGTACATCACAATTTGTATCTTCCAACATGCGTTCTCGAACGAAGTCTGATTCCTGAAAGCTATTGTGTTCATTGAAGTTAACTTTGTTGTCTTCACCATCAATTGACATATCGATAGAATATTCAGATGCAAATGTATGCAATCGGGCTACAAAGTTTCGAGTACTTTTTTGACGTAATCTCTGTCGATGTCTTTTTGATATCTCACTGAGGAACTTGTATTAAACCTTTCTTCAAACCGATCGATAATTATAGGTCATCTATTCACGAGCATAAAAATCTGTAACACTCTGTTGAATAGTTGATATAAAAACGATTATCATCAATAAATGTATTCCTTTGAATAATTCGTAAGTAAAATCAAAATCGATTGATGATGAATTTTTAGGTACATTATCAACACACTTACCATATATTACCATTGAAAAGATAAAATGGCCCCTACTGAAATTGCATCTCATTATAATGGTGAGTTCAAAATCTAAAAATATCCTTCTTCGGTTGAAATCATTCATTGACTCGTGAATTTGATATGACATCTGTTCAATCACCTATAATAGGTATAAATTTGAAATTTGCATTGAATTCAATTATGTACATTACGGGTGTGCATTGGCAGATTTTTTCTCCAGAAAACTACTAGATCGTTCCAACCGTTTCAACTTGGCATCAAAAGAGTGAGAATTGATCAAACAATTCGACTCTGGTCTGTTTGTTGTTTAACAAAGTCGTTATAATTGATCAGAACAAAATTTCCTTATCGGCCGAAGACAAACCTGTATTCGGTTCTTTTATATTGTAACAAATATTACCCGTGTTCAAGTATTTTGAAACCAAAGCCGGATTCTCTGATTGATTCTGAATTTCCAAATCTCAACGTCAATTAATGAATTGAATATCAATGACGTAAAACGGTCGGAACGATCCAGTAGTTTCTTAGGGAAAAAATCAATTAGTGCACACTCTTCAACCAATATTCAGGAAGTTGAAGATTCCCTATGAGTTTCAATGAATATAACTCCCACATCATTAAAAAATGTTATGTAACATGCACTGTCAAAAATAATCGGCATTTTCATGTATACATTAACCAAAAAATTCCAGTTACTGATTAGGAAATTAATTTCCAATATATTTGTACAAAATTTCCCATAAATTTATTTCAAAATTCCAAACTTTATAGGGTTTTTCCCAACATTTCAAAGTAAATTTCCAGATACGTTCGGGAAATTCTCAACACATGTATGTGTTGATCACTTCACATCAATACCCGTACAGCACCGGTCTTTTCTACGTTGCCTCTACGTTGCATCTACGTGGAATCTTCGTTCATCCACGTTTCATCTACGTCCACCATTTATCCCCGAAGAGTCCACGGAGATGCAACGTGGAAATCGGTGGGTGTGCCGTTGGAGTATATAGGAATTTTCCCATAAAAATTGTTCACAGTCTGTCTATTATCTAGTACAAGGAGATTAATATAACGATCTCACTCTGTACACCTGAATATATGAAAATTCCACTCGAACAAAAAGATAGGTTCTCTTTGGCTGCCTCAGGAGTGAATTCTCACTCCAACAGAGTGAAATTTCACTCTGCATGTCTTAGTTCGAATGGAACTCTCACTCTTTCAGATTGAAAGAGTATGTGTGAAAACATTCTAAGCTCGTTTCGACGGTTCCGTCCCGCGTAGAAAAAATTGATATCTCGGACAATCTCAGAGAGATCTGGCTGAAATTCTGGCGAAAGAATTGGAGTTGATTGGGAGAGATCTGGCCAAAGTCTCCCGACAAATGCCGTTATTTGGAACTCTGCCGTGCTCTTGAGATCACACTATCCCAACCCATTATTGTTTATTCACGTGGACGTACAAAAAATTTATAAAATTCAACCAAATCTTCCCACTTGTTCAATTTTTGACAGAAACTCAACTTCGTGATACAAGACCTGGATAGCCCAAGAGAACATGAAGGTTCAACGAACGTTCGGTCAAAGTTTTTCATAGATCTGGGCTGAGGTTTGTAGAACGTTTGATGAAGATTTGAAAACAGTCGAGAAATGCCTCATCGACATCAAAATGTCCGCTCGCGAATAAGATTGGTCAATGTTTGAAAAATGTGGAGTCGAGGTTCATCAAACATCCATTATTGTAAATAAGGAGCATACAAAATATGAAAAAGGTTAGGTGATAAAATCTCACATATACCTCCAATGAACGTATCTGAAATATTAGCGTAAACGTATGCTGTATCTATGATAAACATTTGATGGATATTGTGAGTAATCCTTATTTAAATGTTGAGAAAATATTCTACACTTGAAAAAAATTTCTTCTCACCAAATGAATAGTTCATTTGTCCTCTCTCCATAGCATAATTCTTGAGGTTAATGAAATATTCAATCAAATCGAAGGGTGGAATGTTTGCCCCAAATAAATTGGTTTTCTAAATAAATATTTAATTCGCCACAAGTAATCAATTTTTTCATTCAATTGGATATATTCAATTCCTACAAATGAATATTTTATGGAGAGAGGACAAATAAATATTTTTTCAAGTGCGATGATTTTGAAATATGAATGAAACTTATATCAAAATCAGGGTTGATGAATTTTCTCCTTCTATTCCAAACAATTGGAATACAAATGATAATTTTACATCCTAATCAACTCCTGATACTTTACAATATTAGACAATACATTCCAGTCTATAAACAAACAAATTTATGAACAAACACATTTCTTATTAAGTAGAAGATATTAAATTGAATTCTTTTCCATTGAAATCGTATAAAATCTTGCATTCTTGTGAATTAAACTGAAATATTCTTTGAATTGGAGATGATATTCCAGTGCGTAATCGCACATATTGAAGGTTTGGTTGTTCTGAATATTAACCATATCAGAACATGCAGGATATTTGATCAAATTTTCTTTCATCGATGACGTGTGAAACGACAGAATTCAGTCAATTTCAATGATAGGTGGTTGAAAAATAATCATAGTTCCAATTCTCAATCAATTCTGATATGGTTAATATTCAGAACAACCAAACGTCAAGATGTGATTACATACTGGGATGTCATTTCCAATCCAAAAAATGTGAAATTGTATTGATGTAGTTAATGTGAAATTTTATCGATATGGTTGCAACCATATCGATTGCATGCAATAAAAGTACACTGAAAGAAAAAACTAGGGAAGCCAACCGCACGGCCAGGTTGAATACGGCGAACCTCACCGCGTGGTTGAGTCAATTGAATATCGATTGAAATGAATTCATATTCAATTATTTCAATTGATATTCAGTTGATTCAACCACACGGTGATGTTTGCCGTATTCAACTTCACCGCATGGTTGGCTTCACTAGTTTTTTTTTCAGTGTAATACAACAAAAGTTCCTCGATTTTCAGGCAAAGGAGGCAATAAAGATGTTGACTGGATTTGATCAATGGACCATTATCTTAAATTCGACAATTAACTAACCCTAAAAATGAGAAAATTCAGAAGATCTGAACGGTTTTTTGTACAAAAAAGTTTTTTTTAATCTTCAACGCCTTGAAATTTCCGTCCAGTGATCGAAGTTTCTCCACTTGCAACACAAATGAAATTGGCAATTTGAAGTCAAGTTTTACAACAATTGTTATTTTGAGACATGGACAATGAATTTGTGTTCATCCTTCTGATTGTTGTTTACCCTTTCCAATGTTTTGTACCATCGCAACGTGCAGGTGCTTGCCGAAACCATGCCATTATTCTCTCCACGATTTCTTTTTTATTTGAACCAGGAACATTGTTTAAAATGGCTTCTGTGAATAACATAAGTATCCATTTTTATTGACGGTTCATGAATCCATTCAACTCCAAGTGAAAAAATAACGCTCATGGAGCGTAAGAAAATTGTTTCGATGAAGCAAGAAAAACATATAAATATCGTGGTCGGATAAAAAATGTCATAAGCGCGCATGAAATGTGCGGATATGCTGCAACCCAAACGCTTTGTGAACGTTACAACGCTAAAATGCCCGAGGAGGTTGATTTGAGATTTTTACATTTTTTTTAATTTCATTTTTCTCAATTTTGAACGCTGAAAGTTGTCCTTCTGTGATTTACATTGTTTGAGTGATTTGAATATCGGTCCGGTTCCAGCAAAATTCGTCACAAAATTAAGACTCATGCAATACAAAAAAAATACGAAGTAGTCGAATCAAGCCCCTTTGGACAGTCTAGGTTTAAAGACTCAAGTTAACTCATATTTTTGCACCCTTCCCGCGTGCTTTGAATTTGATCACGCCTAAAGTACGCTCCAAAGCGTCAAATAACGCTCTCAAAATTTCAATTCTATCAATATTTATCGAATGTCTCATCTGATTACTTACGTATGAACACATCCATCAACCTTAAACGTCCCAATGGGAGTTTTCCCGTTCCATTTTTGATTCTTCATTTCCAAGAATATTGTGCGGCTAATGAATTTTCAAACAAGGAACTCAGAGCAAGGGGTACTGATTCCGTGACTTTTTCACCTCCTTATTGCATGATGAATGAAAACTATAATACAAAATTACTTCGGTTCTTCACATAACTTAGGAATTTCATGTATTTATAACAATTATAATTATTTTAATCGATAATTCTTATATACTGGTGAAGTTTGAGTCGTTTATTGAAACGAATTTTCAATTGAGCATAGAAAAATCTGATTTTAAGGGAATACTATCGGCGTAGCAGCAGCCAAGTCGTTCAAGACAAAGTATAGGCAAACGCTTCAATTTCATCAAAATATCCCTCTATACACCACTTCTCTGATTCAAATAGAACCTTGAGTTGTTGAAAATGTGAAGTTGTTGAATATTATGTTGAATGATATATAATAATCCAGCATCCTGTGTATTTTTTCCGCGAGTAAGAAAAATTGTCAAAACTATATTTAATTTATATATAATCTCGAGAATTTTTCAACTCGGGTGTAAAACGGTCAACGTTTTCATTGTTTTCAATTTAGGCAATAATTAATTCCAATGAACGATTCCAAATTTATGAATATGATTTTATGTTGAAGTTTGAATCGTTTATCGAAACGAATTTAGAATAGAACCCAAGTAGAACAGACGTCAAATCGCCATTGACATCGAAAACTCATCGAATTTTTGAGCTTGATCGTTTCGATATCAAGTCGAGAGCTCAAAATCTCAATTCCAATCCAAAATTGATGGAAATGTTGATTACTCATTTATTCTCAATAACCAATACTGGT
The DNA here is from genome assembly GCA_018340375.1 of Gonatopus flavifemur. Lineage (NCBI taxonomy): Eukaryota > Metazoa > Arthropoda > Insecta > Hymenoptera > Dryinidae > Gonatopus > Gonatopus flavifemur. Next base: position 1,529,643 of record JAFFJZ010000035.1, on the reverse strand, counting down.
TTTACATGATCTAGGAAAATTGTAGGCATACATGTTTTAGTATTCCTCTATCCGATTCCAAATTAGTTTCAAGCACCGATTTAACGACATAACCAAGTAGAAAAAAGCAAGATCAGTGGAGCATCAATTATTGTTTTAACTTAAGGGGACATTCCAATGCACCGGATTGAAAAATTCGAAGTGTTTTTTTTTTATTTTTCGATAGCTTCTACCCATAGAATTGATATCCCACAGTCGGTTGGGGTGTTTTCTACCTTTTAGCGCTTCAAAAGAGAGGTTCAAACTGCGCGCGCTCGAGTTTTAGAACAGTTTTACGGATTACCTGGCGTAGGTGATTTCTCAAAAACGGCTGGACATATCTACTTCAAATTTTTACTCCATATTCAGTACTATCCTGGCTATTGTCCGTACCTCAATCTTGTTTATATTTTGATTTTAACTTATAATTTCACCTGATTTATTACGCAAAAAAAGATGTGTTTTTCCACACTTTTACAAGACGCGCCGTCATTTTGTCAATTTTCGGTGAAATAAAATAGTTGAGATACAGACAATAGGGACAACTATATAGATCAAGAAACTTCTTCGCTTTTCCATTTCAGATCACTAGGAGAGCCGGAATCACCTACGCCAGCAAAAAAAAATTTTTCTCCCAACACTTGTATTTCATTTTATAAGTACCTACATAGAAATATTTCTTATGATCAACAAAAATTTTTATCCACTATCCTTGATCATACCTTTCAGGTAAAAAAAGTTTGTCCAATTATGTCCAATAGTTCCCGAGAAAAAAATTCTTGGAAATATGCTTTTTTTTCGACGTTCACATTGGAATGTCCCCTTAACCATGGAATATAAAAAGAAATACTCACTATTCCTTTACATAAACCACTTGTGTGTTCTAAATCTTCTTCCAGCTTTATTCAGCCATTCGCAGTTTTTAATGGAGAATATTTTCCCACTGATGTGTCACGAACGTTCGTATTGTATGAAATATTTGGTGCAGACGAATTCTGTAGCTTTCGGACGACATATTCTAATAATTCCGTGTTATAGTCGATTTTATCTGCTATTATGGAAAAATTAGTTCCCATGGCTGATTCAACTGTAAAACCGAAAAGCGATGATGAAAAACCGTTTCAAATGAGGAGAAAACCATGGAATGATATACCCCACCCTGGTTAAAGGAACCCATTGATTCTCGCCAAATACCATTGAAAGTGGACAAAGCTCTGATTGATCAATCAGAACTTTGTTCATTTTCTCGGCAATTGGCGAGCATCAATGGGTTTCTTCAACCAGGGCAATTCATACCCTGATAGGAATATTACATAAAATCCTGTTGAAAGTGTTCAACGTTCTGATTAAATACCATTAAATTTCATTGAAACCCGTTCAATTCCCCATTCGTGAATGAGATGCGATGGGATATTTCTAACAGGGTACGCAGAAAAAAAATTCCTTGAAAATTTGCGGCAATAGTCACATGAAATATAATAAATCTAATGGATATTTCAATATAAACTACAGCAATTCAATGTTATCCCTATATTTATCAGAGTTATAGTTAATGTTACAGCAAAGCTTTCTTCGTGTAGGAAAATTGAACCAGAAACAATTTTTTCATGATTCTGTGTCTGTCCCATGTTAATTCTATATTGGTTTTGTGTCACGCATATTGATTATATCAACTTGATGCAGTTGAAATTATTTCGAATAAAATGAAGTCAATTCTACTCAATAAGACTAAATAAAGCCAGAGTTCTTGTCGCAGACTTTGATCAACGATGACATAACCCCTGAAAATAGCAGTGACGTTTAAGCGCATTATTGGATATTTCGAACAAATTGAAATCCGGCCAATTTTATAAAGATTTTCGACGATTCTAATTTTATAAGCCATTTCTAAGTAGAATCATTCAATGATCAGATCGTGGGTTGGCTAAATTCTGTTATAAGGACTCTCTGGTTGTAGAAATTGATTCCTGCTTCATCAAATTGGTTTCAGCATACGGAACATGAGAGCAATATGGAATCAGCATGGATCCATCCTAGGTAGCACAACGGTTCGTGATGTGTTCATAAGTAATTTTTTATGGACAATCATACTTTTCATGCAAATATTCATCATGAACCTATTTCAAACTGCTGTGCTGGGTGCGAGTTTATTCTGAGATTTTTTCGCATAATTTACACATCTATTAGATGTGTAATCCGATCTCATGTTCTAATGGAAATGTCAGGAATATCTTTGAAGGCATTGATGTTATGATTCCCTTTCATTTATCTTTAGGCCAGACAAAAAAACATAATTCACAGCGGTAATTCGGGATCAGCTGTAGTAGCTATTTTGAATATTTTATATTTGGATTGCTGAAAATATTGCTGTAATAGCTAAATTTTAACTACCATAGCAATGGATTGGTGGCTTCTGATTTGAACTACCATCTCAGATGGGGATCCAAATTAGGAGTTCCTGATTTGGAATTGGTCCCCTCACCCTATGAACTTCCCAAACGGACACGAAGATATCTTTCAGAATTCTAAAAGATATCTTCCAAAAGTACAAGAAGTCTTGAAGAATTTTCTAAAAGATATCTTTTCGTATTCGGAAAGATGTCTTATGCAACATGAATAGATTTCTAAAAGATGTCTCGGAGACTTCTCCAAGATATCTTCAAGGAGAAATTAAGAAATCTGAAAGAGTTCTTCAAGATTTTTCAAAGATGTCTTGCAAAATTCATAAAAATGTCTTGGAAGAAGCTTGAATTTATTCACGAAAAAAAATTCTAAGACCTCTTCTTTTTCCTACTCCTCCCTCCCCCCATATTTGTCTTTGTCGCTCTCGCACTCCTATGAAGTTGACTTCATCTCAATCCTTGAGGTTGCGGGAATCGAACCCGCGCATCTTACGCTGTACTCACGCTTCAGTGACCTGAGCTATAGAGACAGTTCGGTTTCGATGCTTATGATTGTCAATATAACACAGTGGAATCATGTCAGTGGTGTACATTTTCAGAGTAGAAGTGATCTTTTGAAAAAACTGTTATTATATAAACAAATGTCAGATGAGTTGGTCGTGGATACCACAGATTCTTCCTAAATTATTTCTATCCCAACGTTATTGAAGAATAACTTATTAATGAGTATGAATGAGAATTTTTTTGAATTTACTTGAAGGCTGTACATAAAATTGAGCGTAAAAAGTTCAGTGATTTGTAAAATATTTGTGTCTTGAAGATTCGTTAATTCCAGCGCGGGTATTAAAAGGTTACAAATACGTAATTTTTGCAGAATTTGAAATCTCTTGGCATGTTTATAGGTTTTTCAAGCTTTCGATTTGTGAACGAATTTATCACATGTGTAATTCGATTACAATAAAAGGCACATTCCAAGTGTCATCCATGTCATTTCATATGAACAGGTATTATTATTATTATTCTTATTTATTCATTCTGTTTACAAGAAAATCTTATACAGAAGGAGGTGCGTGTGTTGAAAAGGGTGATACAGAAGTGGTACATGATAAGTGAGACGAAGTACATGTGTTTATATAGCTATCAACTTCAAATGGACCGCAGCAATAATTCCGTTTGCTTAGTATATAATACTAGTTAATATTAAATAGAACATAGACGAGATTATAGGAGTGAAGTAAAATTCGTATTTGAAAATCGAGATAAATTCAAGTCACTTGTGCTATTACTCGTTTAACATGAAAGCTCTTATTTTTAGCGCATTACTTATGAAATAATAAATAGTTTCGATTGTTGTGAGCGAATCATCTACATGAAGCAAATCATTGAGCTGATTGCAGCAATTGATTGCACAATATTGACCTCTTAGCGATTTATAAACAGAACAAGAAAAAAATATATGAGAAAGAGATTCCAATTCTTGTAGATTACAAATTGTACAATTACTGTTGTGATCGATCTTATACGAGGCATTATTACAATATAAGTATGTTTTCTTCCTGTCCGAGAATCTTAGTTGAAGCATGATTCTACGTTTGGAAAAAGAAGTAATCTTCCTGATATATGACTCTCCGTGATTTAGTTTGCTGATGATTCTGAAGTTGGGGTTAAATTGACTATTGAAAATCCTTAGAATACCAATGCTAAGGTCGTTGGATATCCATTTCAATTTGAGATTTCCAATGTCTTGGATGGTTAAACTATGATTATTCCAATCAGCTTCAGCACCAACTGATGTTAAAAGACTTTTTAGTTGTGTGACCCAGTTGTATTCGATCAAGTGTGGTAGATTTGATCCCTGTTCATGAATGTTGATTAGGTGAAGGAAAGCCAATTTTGGTAGTCTATGAGCGGGCATTCTTAGCAGTTTTCTCCACCAACTCAGCGTGTTCTTAAAGACTAAGGAGGCAATCTTTTGCAAACCCAGTTCTACTCTTAGAAAGTGTCCCGGCGTATTTTTACTCAGAAAGAACAGCGTTTTGAAAAAGTGTAGTTGAACGATTTCGATTCTATCTAAGGAGCGAAGTGCCCAAATTTCGCTAGAGTAGAGAAGAACCGCAAAAACCATCGCCCGGAACATTGTATAAATAGCTTCCCAGGAATTGCATTTGGCTTTAAAAATAGTTTTCCTCAGGCTATTCGCTGCTAGGTGAGCTCTAGACATGAATTTATTCGTTGCAATATTAAATTTTCCTGAGGAGGTAAACACGACTCCCAGGTAGCAGTATTCTTTACAGTAAGAAATGGGCACTCCATCCCAGTTCACTTTCTTCATTTTTTTCATGTTAGGAGACCGATGGAAGGGAATCACTTTATTTTTCTCAAGGTTCAGTGTTGGAGAGTTAGCATCGCAATATTTCTTAAGAATGTCCAACTTAGTTTGTACATCGTAGACTGAGTTTCCTAGAATGACTATGTCGTCTGCGAATAGGAGTAATATCACCTCCATTGCGTTCGCTAGAGAAAATCCTTTCGCACCATTTTCCTTGAAAAAAGTCCACTATATCACTCAGATAAAGAAGAAACAAAATTGGGCTCAACGTTTCACCCTGCAAGACACCCTCCGTGACCTTGATATCATCTGAAAGCTTGCCATTTACATTTATGTGGAATCTGGAATTCTCGTATGAGGTGGTGAGTAGTCTTATTAACTTGGCGCTCATTCCAAGGCCGTAAAGTTTATTCCACAGCTTTTGCCAGTTAACCGAATCGAAAGCTCGTTTCAGGTCAACAAATATGCCAAAAATATAATTCCCTCTTTTCAGAATTGCAGAAGACACTATTGCATCCAAGGTGAATATGTTGTCTTGGCAACTTCTATTACGTCGGAATCCGGCTTGCTCTTCTGGGAGTAACTTTAGTTCCTCAGCCCATACGGTGATCCTTTGGTTCAGAATGCTTGTAAATAGTTTCGTGATACTATTAATTAAGGCTATTGGACGATAGTTTGCTGGATTCAGTGGGTCGCTTTTTTTGTACAGCAGTCTTAGTTCTATCTCTGACCAAGATTGGGGGAATTTTCCGTTACAAATAATTTTGTTAGAAAGATTTAATAAGTAATGTTCCCAGTTTGGCGGTAAAATTTTGAATACTCCATTTGGTATAAGATCCGGACCAGTTGCCTTGCCAGGTTTGGCGTTCATAATAGCATTTTGTAACTCCTCTAGTGTGATTTCGGAGTCCAGAAAGGGGTGAGAAACAGAACAGAAATAGTACTGGTTATTAGTCATAGGGGGGAAGATGGTTAGGAAAAACATTTCCCATTCACTTATACTAATCGGATTTGGTTTATAGTTGGAGTGTAAAAATTTCTTGACTGCTCCCCAAAATTCTTTGTTGTTTTTGACGTTTGTCAATTTCTCTGTTAAACCTTCTACATATTGTTTCTTTTGATCAAGTAGGGTAAGTTCATAGGTTTTTTCAACAGATAGATATGACTGAAGATTATCAGGTGACGAGTTTTTTCTAAATGCATGGTAGTGCTTTTTGGAATCTCTTTTTAAGTCACGACAGATTTGATGATACCATGGTTCATTTTTCTCCGCGTTAGATAACTCCGAGTTTGCAACCCTGGGTTTTTTCAGAGAGACCATCTCAGAGCTCCATGCGCTGTAAAATACCGCTTCTTTGAAGTTGTTGTATAACAACGATGGGTCTGCACACTCGACGTAGATATTCGCAGACCGTCCTAAGCTTGTAGTGAAGTTAGATTTTTCATCTTCGTTCCAAAGTATGCGGTTATTGTTGACAAAAATTTCGTTTCCTGAGCCAAGTTCGTTTGAGTTAGCTGAATCTAAGTATTTGATCAGAAGAGTGGACGCAAGGTGGTCTGATAAGGGAGATATGAGAGATACGGAATAGTTTTCAAAAATATCGAACGTATCAAAATTGATTCAGACTAAGTCTACCGTACTCCTCCCTTGTTTCGACAAGTAAGTGAAGTCACCTCGAGCATCACCAGGCGATCTACCACGAAGCCACCAACAGTAGGCCCCTCTTGTTACGCTTGCTGTCGCTATTATTCCTGACATCATTTAATAGATAGCCCTCACAAATTATTTCGTCTAGTTGGTTCAGGTCACCAATTCGAGCATTAAAATCGCCTCCGATAATCCATTTACATTCGGCATATTTATTTGTTAAATCCAAAAATATATCCGATAGCGAGTCAATACATTGCTCGTCATTTTGCGAAGGGCTCAGATGAACATTTAGAAGTATTATCGGATTGTTCTTCAAAGAGATTTTCACTGCGAGGTGAACATTAGAGTAGTCAATCATTTCGCATTATAGGTTTAACTTCTTATTAATCAGAGTGATTATACCACCACTCGCTCTGCCTAAACTTTTTTGTCTCACAGCTGGGGCAAGGAAAATAACAAAGAAATCAAAAAATTTTGGGTAATTGCAATTCCCATTGATGAGCCAAGTCTCGCATAAGCATATTACGTCAAAGGAAAGTAGTTTTCGAAGTTCCTCGTAGGCTAGATTAGATAAGTTATTAAAACCATGAATGTTCCAAAAGCATATGGAAATATTATGTTTTGCTACACGCGTCTTAATATTTATAGTATTTACCGACATCGATGGTGTTGGGTGGTTTGACGCTCATCTTACTTCTGCGTTGTTGATTTCCTGGCTGGGGATAAAAGATATGAACAGGTATTCATAACCTAAACTTGCTGACAATCTATCCTTCCAAACATATCTTGTTAAAGTCTTCGGAGAAGATATCTTTCAAACGCTTATAAAAGATCTCTTCAGGATATCTTGCATGACCGTCTTGGAGATGTCTTGAATCAAGACATCTTTTAGAAATCTTGTACAAGATGTCTCCCCAACACTTCTGGGAGATATCTTGAAGGAATCTTCAAGAACGTTCTTGAAGATCTCTCAGTTGAGTATTCTTTTAGACATCTTCAAGAACTGCATGCTATGTGGGTTATTGACCGAAATATTACATTTCCCATTCCATTACAGATAACAATTTGTTACAAAACAAGACTTCAGAAGACGATAATGACAAGGGCTATGAAAATGAGAGCAGTGCTAATGATGACGATGATGATGACGACGACGATGATGATGAAGATTATCAAGATGCTCCTGTTTTTTGTGATCAAAACATGAATTGAAAAATGTTTGTCAAATTTATATTATATAACGATCAAAGATTTTGTTTATTCTCATACTTCGAATCAATTATTTCTTTAATTTTGTACAACAATAAATTATCGTTTTCATACTATATTATTGCACAAATTCATTCAGTGGTTTTCGTTTCTTTTCCAGAAATCTATTTCGTAACCATTTCTCCGCCAACCAAAGCAATACTACATCACTTCTGAATTTTGAATAGGTCTGTCTGATGGTTCAGCGACCGAATTATTGTTTGGCAAATTGATTTTGAATTCTTCAATACTCAAATAACATCATATCAAAACTTCAGCCGTACTGAAATATGTTGAAAAAAATACTTTTTGGAATCAAAATTAGCGTTTGGTACATTGTGAACAATGATAAAAATGTCCGGCAATAATGGATTTATGTTTCGAAGAGTCGAATTGATCTAATGAAAGAAGAAAAAACCTTCTTGAAATTATTTGAAAATTCATTATTTTACCTGCACAGATACGATGCGCACTGATAAACGCAACCTCCATCGTCAGCCAGCTATCACGTATAATTTCTGGGGGGGGGGTGGGGGGGGGGGTGAGAGAGATAACATATCAAAAAACTGGACTACCTGAAATTCTCTCTCAAAAACGTTGCCAGCTCTTAGGCTAGATAGGCCTCGACCGACCCTATTTGAAAAGTCGGGGAGGTTCGGAAAAAAACTGCGACAAAAACCAGAGCATATTTCAAGCGTCAGTTCTAACCAAAAAGTTACTTCTACAAGAAGACGTTTAATATATAATTTTGAAAATTTGTTGACTCGAGGATTTTCTTTTTTTCAAGAATTGAGTATTGAATGTTTCGTCCAGTTCTAGATTTTACTTCGAATACACCCTGACATGAACCACCAAAAATCGGGGAAAAACGACTGTTTTTTCCGTTTTGTGGCTGTTTTTGACCCAGTTTTCTCTGGATACTTCCAATATTTCAACAGGGCCGCTATAGGGAGAGGATTTCCTTTCGAAAAGGGATGCAAGAATGATGGAAATTTTTTTATTAATTTCCAACTCATCAGGTTCAGACGCATAGTTTATTCATCTTAATATTCCATTTCCGCTTTGTATCACATAAATTTTTGGCTAACGGGGGTCTACCACAAATTGGGTAGGATAATAATTTTCGACCGGCTCTTGATAAGCCGGTTGAAGGTTTCGACCGGCACCCAGCCTAAGGGTGAAAATACCTGTCAGGCCGGACCATAACCGGCCAGTTGGCAACCCTGGTTTCAGGAGAGCTTGTCCGAAGGAAACAAGATTAAATTTATTCCATACTTTGCGAAGAGACCAATGAATCTTTGTTGAGTAGTCATCATCATTATATTAAGAGTCTTGCAGAATCTTCTAATTCGGGATATATTTCATGATCCTCTGAAAAGAGGAAACGATAAAGACCGATTGAAAGGGTCAAAAACCGTATAGAAATCAATAGGCTCTGAATCGTTTTGTACACGATTTTTGACTGTTTCAATCAATTTTTATAGTTTCCTCTGAGCACAGCTTCCATATAATCCGATTTGGTTCCGTTCATATCTGATATTGAATTCATTTTAATAAACAATTCAAATGTTCAATCAAATCTTTTCCTACCCAGAACATAATATTACAGTGATATTACAGGAATATTATAACAATATTAAAATATTGCAATAAAATTGCAGCGATATCACTGCAATATTTGTGCTAACTGGGTTAGTAAAAACACATAAATTATTCTCGAGCTGACTGGATGAGTATTCCCAGCTACAAATTCCTGGATGGACAGGATTCAAAAATTTTTATGCGAATTCAAATTCTCCTCCGGGACCACTCGGATTCTCATTCAGGACTCGTATTACTCTTCAGGCTCTCGCTCGGGACCTTCCGGGTTCCCACCTAAGACTCGTGTCACACTTTAAGATCTCGTCTGAAAACACTCGGTTTCCCGTTTGGCAGCAACCTGGGTGGTCTTGAGTGGAAACCTGAGAGGTCCTGGACGAGAGCCTGAAGGGTAATATGGATCCTGGGTTGACCTCGAGTGGTCCCGGACGGAAATCTGAGTTGTTATGCAAATTTAGGAATCCCGTCCATCCGACAGTTCCCATCTGAACTTGTATTACGGTATATAATACCCATTACATACTGACGTGATAATAATATTGGAACTACAAAATCTTGGTTCAATGGATTCAAATATTCAATAGGAATGCTTAACGGGATACTAGCACCGGGGTGCGAGCCTATTCGTTTATTCCAAACCATTTGAAAACGCTGTTATAAAATCAAGATATCCACTGGTGCAACAACTAAGTTTTCTATCTTTCTCTCCGTCCATTCAAACGTGCAAATTGGTAAAGGATGGAGGGAGGGTCCAGAGCACTCTCATTCTGTCCTCCACTAACCTGCACGTTTGAATGGGCGGAAAGAGAGATGGAGGAATAGGTTGTTGCGCTAGCGAAGATCTCGCTCTGTACAGAAATTCTATATCGACTAAAGAATTGCTGTACATAGCGATATTTTTATTTCATCAAAGTACTTTTGAACAGTTTGGAATGGAAGATTCGGCTGTTAAATCGGCGCAAGTATCTTTTTAATGCACATTAGCAAATCATAAAACATTTATCACTGATATATTCTGGAGCAGAAGATTAATTGGCCTGGAATAAAATTTCATCAAAACTTGGAGAGGAGTTTGAAATTTCTACTGCAGATTTTCCTTCGTTTGAATTTGTTATTATGAATAAATTTGGTTGTACATCATGCACTGTTACTTCTCCACCTGTAGTAGATACACATGTGAATATGTATGTTATTATTTTTACTTATACTTATCATTGTATGATATTTAGAAAAATCAAATTCACCTTCTTCATTAACGTAGGGTATTGCGATTTCTACTGCTTTTGTTGTTCGTCCCTTATGCGTTGGAGTATGTAAACACGATGAACCTGATGCAAACGTGTATATCTTATATTAATGAAGAATTGTGATTTTGATTTCTCATTAAGAGGATATGAGCTTACTGCCCGAGCACCGATTTTTCCCCAAATTACTCGGAACTGAATTCATGAAAATTTCTGATTATTCCATGAATTCAGTTTGGAGTAATTTGGTAAAAAAACCGTACTTGGTCGGTAAGCTCGTATCCTCTTAATTGTATCAACAGATTCATACTGGAGAGAATCTGAAAGGTTCCGAAATAGGTTTCTTTGGAATTTTCATGTGTTCGTAGATGTTGAGGTCATATAAGTAACTCTACTGCAATTTTGTCTTGCATTTCAATAATTCCATACTAATCATTTGCAAGGCCGACGAAAGATCAACCCTACGGTCGAATACTCGACATATCAACTTTTTTAGTGCGCTATATTCGGCACACCAGAATTCCATCAAGTACAGCGCCTTGCAACCATTTTTTCTGATTGACTCCGTTTTTTTTTACCCTACTCCCGCCCCTACTTGGCACACCACTAAAAACTGTTCCACCGGTCCTGATCATTTGCATTCACTACCTGTTGCGAAGTTTTTTATGTTCATTTCTTCATGATTGCAGAATTTCCTTATTTTTTCCATATTTTGGAAAAAAAATAAAGAAGAAATGGGGAAAAAGTATGGAAAAAATAAGGCAGTTTGCAAGGACGAAGGAAACCCTTCTAAGAGTACTAACACAGGAAAAAGATTGTTATCATTTTAGGGACAGCATTAAAGTGCTGTAATTCATACCGACATTCTTGTTCGATTAACGAAGGTCCTCGATAATAATGAAAAATTGCTGCAATGATCACAGAAAATACGATAAATGGACTGGATATTTCAGAATAGATTCCAGCAATTTAATGTTGTTCCTATATTTATCGGGGATAAAGTATTATAGATTTTACAGCAAATTTTTCTTCGTGTACGAAGTTATTAAATGCCCTTACTCCACTCGTTCTCTCGATAATGAGTGATTTAAATCAACTCTGCGATGAGTGCATAAATTTCTTTGTCAGTATTGAAATAGTATGTGTGCTTCTTGAAATTATTTCATTTGATCATTATCAAGAAAATTTGAAGAAGAAAGTTCGTCATCTAATATCTTTTTCTCAGACAAATTTACTCCATTTTGACCAGAACGTCTCATTTTGTCTTCAAACCATTGAAGAAAGATCAGGTGTATTGGTGAAAATAGGGTGAATTTTTCCAAGGGGTTTCAAGAATTGCTACGTTCTCTTGATATTCATATGTTAATTGGGTTGAATTTTTTTAATCAATATATTATCGAAGAATATTTTAAACCAGAACGAGATGTTTTTTGACCTACTGTACAGAGATTGTGTGATAATCGACAAAATGGATTCACCTTTGTTGAATGATGAATGTAGAGGAATTTTATATTCTGATGTGTTAATGTTTTTTATTTTCTTAAGTGATGGCTCATCACTGGAATGATTTTTTTTTATTCTACTGTGTCTCGATTTTCTGAGATCATCAGAACATTCTGCTTCCGAGTCCCGTTTATATATATCCGATCCCTTATAAGCGGCACTTGAAGAATCTGTGGGAAATAAAAAATAAATGTTCTGAATGTTTTGTCAAGTATATTACAAAATACCCCAAGAGAACACAGACCTTCTAGGTGAAATTTAGGTTCATTTTACGTACTTTTACGTTCAGGGAACGTTCAGTGGACCATCAAATGTCCAGACGTTCAATGGACCTCTATTGAACCTTCTTTGGACCTTCGTGTTCCCTTGGGGTACCTCACAAAAAGGTGAACACGCATGATTTTGTCCTTGCCGTCATTTCACTTACCAGTGCAAAAGATTATTCTCAAAACTTACCATTTTTGCCAATCTTGTTGAGGCATTTCCATCACTCTGACAAATTTATCAAACTCTTTCCGTTGTTGATAGTGAGGAGCATGACAGTATTGTTCATTTATGAACCAATTACAAGGGATGACTTCCACATTATGATCAGTGAATTCCGTGACGGCATAATCAAAACTTGTTTCATTTTTATCAGTGATCGACATGTTTTATCCTTGTGAGTAATAAAACAGCACTGCCGAAATCTAAAAACATCATTTTAAGAAAAAGGCATATGTAATGTTAAATTGAGACGCTTTGATGGTATTTACACTTCATCTTTTCACTGATATCATAGAGGAAAGAAAGAAATTTATATTTGTTTCAATCATATAATGATAATGTACATTAATATGACATCATCACTGTATAATTAAAACAAATCTGAATTTCTTCCTCTTGCAATATAAGGCGATGGTCTAATCAAGGCAACTCTCCCCTACTTAAGCTTGAAGTAAAACATACAGTCCGCTCTCTCAACAGTGCCGGTGATGGGAGAGTAGGGGAGTATTCTCCTTAGAACTCATGTACCGCCACCATTGGCGTACGCGTATGTTCTCAACATTCGTAAGCCACTCTCGCAATAGTGCCACACGCTTGTGTATGCAAAATTACTCTCCTTCACATTCCTGTATACATACTTGATGTTTGAATTTATTTGTATCATTTTTCGGTCATTCCTTCTTGATTAATTCCAAAGTAATCACACCAATTTTCTATTCTTCATCTCGACACATTTGCCATGATGGAACATGGATCAGAGTAATTGAACATCAGTTATGAAGAGTTCTTGATCATATTTGCGGGTGGCACTATTGCGAGAAACGGTTTCAAATGTGATGCCACACGATAGCGTGATGGATGGTGGGGGTAGTGTTCGAGCACGAATGAGGAGAATCGGCACTATTCAGAGTGGCACTGTTGAGAGAGCGGACTGTATTGGAATTTACAATATAAAATCATCAATATCGGTTGTATTTGATTATTATTTGTATCAGTTCATAATACTTTATCCATAAATAAATGATAGATCATAAATCATTTACTCTTGTGGCCTTCTCCGATACCCTTCACGAGGTGTCGAAGAAGACCCAGAGATATCACATAGCCTCACCTTCTTTCACAATTCAGTTCACAAAAGAAAGTGAACAAAACTCACCCTGATTTATGTTTTTTTTTCACTTTCCGATGATTTATAAAAGACTCTGATCTGATTGAGTATTGAAATCTCATGTGTAAACGCGTACGAACTTGTCAGATAGCGTCCATCAATTTGTGTTTATATGTATGTTGTGAACGTTTGCAACTAAGTTCACTAATTTTGTTAAAGAAATCAATACTACGCGATCTGTTGAATTGTTGAAAATAATTATGGAATGAAATGATATTCATCATAAAAAGCATGAATTGTTGAAAATCTATTGAGGATGTCAGTAAACATATATTTGAACGAATTCATCATATAATACTCAATATATGAATATGATATCAAGTTGTATTTTGATTGTTTATGCGAATTATGACAAAAAAGCAGTTGGTGATAGCGAATTCAATTTTTTGCACTAGGGCGCACTCGGGATATTTCTGTCTTTTGCTAACACCGTTGATCAGGAAGAAACAGAGATATTCCAGGTGCGCCCCAGTGCAATGAGTCTAATTTGCTATAATAAAATTCGTTGATCTCAAAAAATTGAGACTTTTGCAAATGGTCGTCGCATATAAACAACTAGTGCTCTGGGGGAATATTTTTAATATGGTTCAACAAGCTCCTGCTCATTTACGTACGAAATTCTCATACATCCGGAATCTTGAACTGTATGAATTTTCTAAATCATTCCAGAGTTGGAAGAAAGATACTTCGGAGGAAGTTTTGTTTACATTTTTTGGGAACCGAATTGCAGGCAGGTGAGAGTATGAATCTTTTTACTTATTTAATGCAAAAGGAGTGAGAAATATAATATAAATACAAATCTGCCGATCTGTATGAGAATCGATTTATCCAGTTTTTGTATCACGTAGTTGAATTTTTGTTGAAAATTGAACAAGTGGAAAGATTTGGTTGAATTTTATAAATTTTTTGTACGTCCACGTGAATAAACAATAATGGATTGGGATAGTGTGATGTCGAGAGCACGGCAGAGTACCAAATAACGGCATTTGTCGAAAGAATTTGGCCAGATCTCTCCCAATCAACTCCAATTCTTCCACCAGAATTTCAGCCAGATCTCTTTGAGATTGTCCGAGATATCAATTTTTTCTACGCGGGACGGGACCGTCGAAACGAGCTTGGAATGTTTTCACACATACTCTTTTTATCTGAAAGAGTGAGAGTTCCATTCGAACTAAGACATACAGAGTGGAATTTCACTCTGTTGGAGTGAGAATTCACTCCTTAGGCAGCCAAAGAGAACCTATCTTTTTGTTCGAATGGAATTTTCATATATTCAGATGTACAGAGTAAGATCGTTATATTAATCTCCTTGTACTAGATAATGGACACACTGTGAACAATTTTTATGGGAAAATTCCTATATATTCCAACGGCACACCCACCGATTTCCACGTTGCATCTCCGTGGACTCTTCGGGGATAAATGGTGGACGTAGATAAAACGTGGACGAACGAAGATTCCACGTAGATGGAACGTAGAGGCAACGTAGAAAAGTCCGGTGCTGTACGGGTATTGATGTAAAGTGATCAACACATACATGTGTTGAGAATTTCCCGAACGTATCTGGAAATTCACTTTGAAATGTTGGGAAAAACCCTATAAAGTTTGGAATTTTGAAATAAATTTATGGGAAATTTTATACAAATATATTGGAAATTAATTTCCTAATCAGTAACTGGAATTTTTTGGTTAATGTATACATGAGAATGCCGATTATTTTCGACAGTGCATGTTACATAACATTTTTGAATGATGTGGGAGTCATATTCATTGAAATTCATAGGGAATCTTTAACTCCCTGAATATTGGTTGAAGAGTGTGCACTAATTGATTTTTCCCCTAAGAAACTACTGGATCGTTCCGACCGTTTTACGTCATTGATATTCAATTCATCAATTGACGTTGAGATTTGAAAATTCAGAATCAATCAGAGAATCCGGCTTTGGTTTCAAGATACTTGAACACAGGTAATATTTGTTACAATATAAAAGAACCGAATACAGGATTCTCTTCGGCAGATGAGGAAATTTTGTTCTGATCAATTATAACGACTTTGTTAAACAACAAACAGACCAGAGTCGAATTGTTTGATCAATTCTGACTCTTTTGATGCCAAGTTAAAACGGTTGGAACGATCTAGTAGTTTTCTGGAGAAAAAATCTGCCAATGCACACCCTTAATGTACATAATTGAATTCAATGCAAATTTCAAATTTATACCTATTATAGGTGATTGAACAGATGTCATATCAAATTCACGAGTCAATGAATGATTTCAACCGAAGAAGGATTTTTTTAGATTTTGAACTCACCATTATAATGAGATGCAATTTCAGTAGGGGCCATTTTATCTTTTCAATGGTAATATATGGTAAGTGTGTTGATAATGTACCTAAAAATTCATCATCAATCGATTTTGATTTTACTTACGAATTATTCAAAGGAATACATTTATTGGTGATAATCGTTTTTATATCAACTATTCAACAGGGTGTGACAGATTTTTATGCTCGTGAATAGATGACCTATAATGATCGGAATACATTTTCCATAATTATTATGGAATTGAGTTGATGAAGAGGACGACATTGTAATGGATGAATTTTCTAATAATCATGTTATTATAGAAGACGATGGAACGATTTTCACTCGTGGTTTAGCACGTTGAGCAGTCCTGGATAATGTAAAACAAAATTCTGTCCCACGTCTCTTATCGATTCTGAGGAATCATTTTCCTGATAGTGAATTACCAAAAAACGCTAAAAGTTTAGTGAAAACTCCGAGAGAAAGTAATATTCACATCGTCCCTCCTGGAAAATACATTCATTTTGATATCGAAGATGAAATACATTTTTATGTCAAAAGCAGTGCCAAAAATATAAATGTAGTACATTTACAAATCGGGATAGATGGTCTCCCCATAAATGTGAACAATGGTGACAGCCTTCGGCCGATTATGGGTCGATTCGTCCCTAATGGTGTAGTATTTTTGATTGGATACTTTTTTGGGAAACATAAACCATTAGACAGTAATGATTACCTGAAATTCTTTGTTGAAGATATCAATCGAATTTGATGAGATGGTGTTTCAGTAAATAATAAACCTATATCACTTGCAATCCACTAATTCATTTTCGATATACCTGCAATGGCGTTTGTGATGGAAACTGAAAGCCATATGGGGTACTCATGTTGCAATAAATGCACAATTCATGGAATTTACGATAATAACGTCTGTTTCCCTGGAGTAGATTGCCCGAAAAGGACCAATTACAGTTTTAGACAACAATTGGATCTGGACTATCATATGGGGACAACTGTTCTCCTTGACATGAAGAGTTTTGATCCCGTAGTCCACATTTCACAAGATCCAATGCATTTAATTTATCTTGGTGTGACGAAGAAATTGATCGTATTATGGTCTTCGGCTCCACTTCCATATCGTATGTTAACAAAATCACGTTTCAACATTTTGAACGAATATATTAAAAACGTTCGATTTTTTATCCCTGATGAATTTCCTCGTAAATTAGAAGCCATCGAAGTTGCAGAAATGAAAGCCACTGAATTTAGTTTGTTTTTGGAATACATAGGGCCTGTAGCTTTGACAAGTTCCATCGCAATGAATAATCCTATGTGTATTCATTTCCCTACACTCCATGTAGCAATTCGCTTGTTAACTGGCGAATTGGCCAGTGAAGACATTCAGTACGCAAAATTATTACTAAAATATTTCGTGCAACGTTTTGAAGAATTATTTGGTCGACGATATATATCTCGGAACGTCCACGGTCTCCTACATGTCGCAGAAGACGCTGAATCATTCGGTCGTTCAGACGAATTCGGTGCCTATCGATTCGAGAATTTCATGAGGCATCTAAAAAAATCACTTCGTAAACCAGAATTGCCTTCAGAGCAAATCCTCGAACGCTATGGAGGAATGAATAACCTTCGGATTCGTTTTCCACATGATCAAAAACCGAAATGTCTTGGTCCAAGTCAGCAGCATAATAAATGACCTACTTTGGATAGTTGTTATGCAGTCCAGTATGAAAAATTCCAGTTCAAAAACTATTTATTGTCCACGTCTCAAAACAACAATTGTTGTGAAATTGGACCTCCTTTTGTTCAAATTGAAAACTTTATTTCTGTTTCAAGTGGAGAGACTTTCATTGTTGGACGGAATTTCAAACGTGTTGGAGATTTTTATACAACACCGTGCAGATCTTCTGAATTATCTATTTTCAAAGTGAGTGAATTGCCAAATTCAAGATCATGGTCCATTGACCAAATCGAGTATAAATTTGTAATGCGTCTTTTGCCTGAAAATCGAGAAATTTTTGTTGTATTACCATAACCGCATGCAATCGATATGATTGAGGACTCAGATGTTATTTGAAAAAAACAGAATTCAAATAGATTGTACAATTTTCACAATTGTTGAATTTTCACACAATCCTTCAAATAAGCGCAAAATATACAGAAATGTTGCATGTTTTCAATCAACTCTGATACAATTAATATTGGAAACAACCCAACCTTCAATAATTGCGATTACACACTGGGATATCATCTCCAATTCAAAGAATGTGGAATGCTGTTTTTATTATTCTTCACTATTATTTTAGTTTGATTCACAAGAATGCAAAATATTATACGATTCCAATGAAAATGGATTCAATTCAATATTTTCTACTTGATGAGAGAAGTATTTGTTCATAAATTTGTTTTTTTATAGAATGGAATTTAAGTTGTATAATATTGTTAAGTATAAGGAGTTAATTATGATGTATAATTATAATTCGTATTTCAATTGTTTGAAATAAAAGGAGAAAATTCATCAACACTGATTCTGATATTGGTTCTATTCATATTTTACAAACATTGCAATGATTTTGCGATGATTTTGCAATGATTTTGCAATGATTTTGCAATGATTTTGCAATGATTACTCATAATATTCGTCAATTGTTTATTATAGATTCAGTATGCGTTTACGCTGATGTTTTAGATACGTCCTTTGAAAGTTTATGTGGGATTTTACGACCTAACCTCTCTCATATTAGGTATTCTCCTCATTCAATAATGAATGTTTGATAGTTCTCGGATCGAAATTCCTCAAACATTGATCAACCTTATTCGCAAGCGGACATTTTGATGTCGATTAAGCATTCCTCGAATGTTTTCAAATCTTTATAGGACGTTCTATAAACCTTGGCCCGGATCTAAGAAAACCTTAATAGAACGTTCGTTGAACCTTCATGTTCTCTTGGGGTAGTGACTTTGAAGTGAACCATGACTCTACCTTCAAGTACGTTTTAATCAGTTCCGCTTCGGTGTTTGGTGCGTCAGAATCGGAGTTGAAATGTAAACTTTGCAACAGTGATATTAAATTCCTGGAAAATTCACCTAGAGGATTAGGATTTAAATTATGTGTGAAGTGTACGTCTCGAGAATATCTGATTGATCCGTGTCCAATGATCAAAAATGCGTATGAAATCTACCAACGATTAACTCATGTCATGAGGTTGGTGGCATCGGTCACACTGGGATTAATCTTCTTTGCTCGATGATGGATTTAAATATTTTTCATAAGTCCCTCTATTATCAAGTGGTAGAGCAAATAAGCGTCGCTGTCAAATCTGTTGCTGATATTGTGCTTAGAAAAGCGATAAAGGCAGAAAACGAAAAAAACGTCGCAGAAGGTCTGCCAGAAAATCACTTGACTGTTTCAGGAGATGGTTCGTGAGCTAAAAGAGGTTTTCCTTCTCTCTTGAGCATTGTGTCATCGATAGGGAAATTTTCTAATAAAATTGTTGACGTCATAGTTCAGTCAAGCATATGTAAAGGATGCCAGTATTCAGCAACGGAAGATCCCATCGAAGCCGAAAGTTCATACGATGATCACAAAGATGAATGCACAGCAAACCACGAGGGCAGTAGTGGTGAAATGGAGGTCGACGGGATTTCGGAAATGTTCAGACGTCCTCTGCAGCGTTATGGTGATAAGTATGTGAGGTACATTGGAGATGGGGACAGTGAAACCCATAAAAATTTGATCGATGATAAACCTTACGGTGGCGACCCGGAAGTAGAGAAGTGAGAATGTGTATTGCATGTGCAAAAAAGATTGTACCGAGCACTTCGAGTTGTGAAAAAACTCTTAATGAGTACGCAAAAGTGAAGAAACAATTGGAGGCAGCTGAGAAAAAAAAGATGGCCGCAAAAGAGGAGAGCACCGAGGAAAGTGCTCCGAAAAAGCGTAGGACAAAGAGAGACTCGTCGAACAGCGCTCACCCACGAAAACCCAAACAGACAGACGAAAATCCTCAGCACTTTCACTGTTTAGATTCTTGGTGCAAGTATCAACAGCTCAGAGCGGAAAATCAAGAGAGCACTCACGAACACCCAGTAACGTTTGACGAACAAGTTACAAATCTTATGAAACCAGTGTACGAGACTTCAGCGTCCGAAGATTTATCGAAAAGATGCTTGGGCGGGAACACCCAAAATAACAACGAAAGTGTTAACCACTGTGTAAGGAATTTCGCTCCGAAGCATACTTTTACTGGGAAAGACGTTCTGGAAATTGCTACCTACACCGCTGCTTGCATCTTTAATGAGGGTTTTCTACCTGTACTCAAAGTTATAGAGCTGATGGGCGTTACAATAGGACGAACAGCCAGGGATTACGCTGATACTGTTGACAATGCACGGATTTTGAGGGCAGGGAAAACTGCAGAGGCCAACTGTAAGAAGGCCAGAACCTCACGTAGGGCTGTCAAAGCTGCTGAAAACGACAATTTTGAGGAAACGGAAGGACTGCTCTATGCACCAGGCATAGCTGATTAATGTAAGTATAACTTTTTTATAAAAAATCTGTTGTCACAACCTTCAACGCGTTCTTCTCAAAATCGTGTTTTCGAAATTTCGGGGAAGCGATGACTCAAAACTATTCAACCGATTTGGCTAAAAATTTCACCCGTTATTCTAGACACACACATCTAAATACGTCACCTTTGAAACATTCAATTCCTCAATAATCAACTATTTTATCTGAACAATTTATTAAGAAAAAAAATGAGATTTTGAGAACTTTTTTCACGAGTCCGCCATTTGTTTCATGTGTATTATAGGTTAGTTCTCCGAAATAAAGTCTGCAGGATGATAATCTTCTTGAATTTTTCATCTCAGATGACTACGGAAGGCTGTGTGCTTCCCCGAACCAGCTCATCTTTTTATCGAGGACGCCACTCTGACGTCAAAAATTAAGAATGAATTATTGTGAAATGAACTGAGGAAAATTCTTTTCTATATTCTAAAACACTAATGAAGACATGTGAAGATTTTCAAACGATCGCATTTTATTTACTTGTTGAGAAAAATTTATGGGAAGACGTCGAAATTTCGGTCGTCACACCGGATTATCTTAATATGTCAAACCCATTGTGAATTTCCGGGGATTCGGTGAGATTCAAAATATTGCACATACTGTCAGAATTTCATAATCTTTCTGAATATTTGTTGCATGATTCAAATTTTCAGATATTCTATGAGCATGATCATAGGAACCATTTCCAGAATTTCATAGAACTTCGAACCTTTTTCAAAAATTCTTCATATTTCATCTATAATTCACATCATACCAACAGGAATTCCTATAACTCTTCGATACTTTCATCCAAACGAAAATTCAGGAGAAATGGAACTCATCAATAGACAAAACACGATACCTTGAAACACTCAAGTGGTTTTGATTCCACAGCCCGACAAAAAAAAAGTGTTCACTCCGACGGACATGACTACCGTATCTATATGTTTTAGGGGTCGCTGAACACGATCCCGGGGTCCGTTTGGTCCGATTAGGTCAAGGTCAAGGTCATTCCAAGGTCAAATTGGAGAAATTTGCTGAAACGGAGATATCACGACGACTTATGTGTTTTTGGGTGTTGCTGAATCCAAATCCGGGGTGCATGTGGTCCCATCAGATCAAGGTCGAGGTCATTCCAAGGTCAAATTGAAGAATTTCGCTGAAGCGAAGATATCCCGACGATCTCTATGTTTTTGGGGGTCGCTGAAGACGAATCCGGGGTCCGTTCGGTCCCATCGGGTCGAGGTCAAGGTCATTTCAAGGTCAAATTAGAGATATTCGCTGCAGCAGAGATATCACGATGACATCAATGTTTTTGAGGGTGGCTGAACGCGAATCCGGGGTCCGTTTGATCTTATCACGTCGAGGTCAAGGTCATTCCGAAGTGAAATTGGAGAAATTTGCTGGAGCTATGATATCACCACACCCTGTATGTTTTGGGATCGCTGAACACATATCTGGGGTCCGCACATAGAATATGTTCCGGAAAACCTGGGGGATTATGGTGGGAAGTAGGGAGAAAGATCCCATCAAGAGAGTGAAGGCATGGAAAGACGATATCAAAGTAGGTGGGACTCTTAGGTGGGTAGCTGTAGGTTGCAAAACACTCTTCTTCCGCATTTCTCAACCAATTCGGATGGAACTCACTTCGTCGCAGAACCACAAGTTTTGAAGAGATGCTCCCTCTTCGTTCCCCGTTTTTCTGTACGGATCAGTTTGCAACCTATATTAGGACACTATTAATACTGCCTGGAATCGTGGTGTGGGTTCCATGACGATCGAATGATAGGAGAGAGAAATATCCGCATGTGATCGGTATCGACAAAAATTTCAAATTTTCTCTAGAAGCTCAGTGTTTACCATTTTCTTCCCCAATCCCGATTTGCTTGAAATTCCACAGTTTTCAACCGATTCGTATGAAACTCATATGAATCCAAATAACATGCGTTCACGAAACGACGTGCATGGATGAGTATTTTCGCGCGATTTGCGGGTACGCTCACAAAACGACGTACCTGTACAGGCTTTTGCGCACGGTTTGCACGCGAACTCAGGGGGGGGGCTTCAAAATGTTATCAGGGAAGTCACTATCGGATCATAACTGCACTAAAAAAAAAACTGGGAGTCTCCCCCTCCTCAGCACTGGAAAATTCCAGAATGTACTGGAAATTCGTTTTCCCAGTACATTCTCTGGGATTCCACGGGTTTTTCACTCAAAAATTTGAGTTTCTGCCATAAAATTCCAGTGAATTTATTGGAATATCCCAGCAAATGTACTGGAATTCTCCGTGTAATGTAGGGTAGAATGAGGCGAGGCAGCCAATTGCTTCGTATTCCCACAGTGGTTGTTCAAATCGCGCATGTTGTCCATTCTCTGGCAACTGAAGTGCACTCACCCAACGACTCTACATCATTAAGGGCGCGCGATTTGAACAACCACTGTAGGAATAAGAAGCAATAGGCTGCGTCACCCCATTCTACCCCACTGTTCGATAACTTCCAGTGGAAATACTGAAATTTTACACTGTAGAACGCGGTATGAGTTCCATCAAAATCGGATAATAAGGAGCAGAAATATGTATGATCGCAAAGTCACGATTTGGGAAACATTTTGCTACGCTCCTCCCGTTAATCAGGTTGGATCTCAAATGGGAACATTACCGACCTCGCATTCAACCCTGGTCAATTTCATGATGATCGGATGAATAGAACCCGAGTTCGTACGTCCGTACGTACCGACAGACGGACAGATAGGCAGACAGACAGAAAACAGACGGACACGAATTCAAATTTTCCCCCTGAGTTCCCAGAAATATTTCGGTGTAAGAAATTTTCATTTTGGGAACGAAAAAATTTGTCGGCCCTTATAAACGATCACAAAACTTCTCCTCAACGAGAAAGCGATAAATGATTGTGTAAACAAATGAATAAATAGATAAATAAATGAATAAATGAACAAATGAATGGATAAATCAATAAAGCAATGAATGAATAAATAAATAAATAAATAAATAAATCAATCAATCAATCAATCAATAAATAAATAAAGAAATACATACATACAAGCATACATACATGCATACATACATACACACATGCATACATGGGTAAGCCTAAATCCCGCACGAGATCATCAACTTTTTCCTGTGTCATTTCTCCAGGGTTTTTAGAAGAATGATGCGGAATATATTCTTCATCACCTGATACATTTTCGTGTTCTGATTCGCTGTAAGTATCTTCCTCGCAATCTCCTTCTGAACATATATCAATCTCCATTCGATATGAATCAGAGACTTCATCTGCATCCATACATATTGCAATATCTTCATTACCTGTAGAAGAATAAATGGGTTTAATTAAACTGGATACATTTGGATAGCTTATGGATGTTTTCTTCTTACTATTGATGCCAACCAAATCCGTCATGCAGAAATAGCAGTCATTTGCAGATAAGGGTTTCTTCCAAATAGCTGGTACCGTTATATACAATTCGGTGTTTCGGTTATAACTATTTCTGAGCATATAAGAACATGAGCTACATATTTTTTTGGGAGTCCAATTGACATCCAAGTCTCCAATTTTCAAATTAAAAGCCTTCTCATATAACATTTTCACTTTTTCATTTATATTTCTTCGATTTCCTGGTATTCTGTAGCGACTACAAATAGAAAAAAAAGTTTCCTGGATTTCAATCACATTCGTGATTCAAAGAGTCTGTTCGTACATCCAGGTCTACATCAACAGATCTTCTTGTAATATCAAACTCTGAAGTAGCTGAAGTACCCACTACTGAAGAGCTACGGTCGCATGATGACGACGCCTGCGGGCCCGCTTTTACACCCTGACCAGCCGCAGATACTGGGGTTCCGAATCCCTGCATCGTAATATAAAGCTTTCCTGTACCTGCCATGACGGCGTGAATGTCGTAAACCAGGGACTGAGCCAGATAACGGGCTGCTCCGTTGCCAGCCGTCACCGCAAGGTGCCCTGGTTGCAGACACAGATGACTCACAGACTGCAGGAATTGAGAGACCTTGCATTCCTCCATTGTAGTGGTTTTTTGTGATTCGACCTTAGGATGATCTTGACCCAGACCTAATGCAGTTCCAAGAACTCTTGATTCGCTTTCATCACCTTCGGAAACGTATAGTGATGGTGATATCTCTCATTCAGCGAATTCCCTTGATTTAAACTCAAAATGGCCTTAACCATGACCCGATAAGATCAAACAGACACCGGATACGTGCTCAGCGACCAGGAAAACGTATAGGTCGTCATGATATCTCCGCTCTAGCGAATTTCTTCAATTCGACCTCGAAATGACCTTGACCTCGACCTGATGGGATCGAACGGACCCCGGATTCGTGTCCAGCGACCTCCCAGAATACGTAGGTCATCATGATATCTCCGCTTCAGCGAATTTCTTCAATTTGACCCTGGAATGACCTGGACCTTGACCTGATGAGACTAAACTCACCCCGGATTTGGATTCAGCGACCCCCCAAAAACACATAAATCGTTGTGATATCTCCGCTTCAGCGAATTTCTTCAATTTGACCCTGGAATGACCTGGACCTTGACCTGATGAGACTAAACTCACCCCGGATTTGGATTCAGCGACGCCCAAAAACACAAAAGTCGTCGTGATATCTTCGCTTCAGCGAATTTCTCCAATTTGACCTTGAGATGACCTTGACCTTGACCTAATCGGACCAAACGGACCCCGGGATCGTGTTCAGCGACCACCAAAACATATGGGTATGGTAGTCAAGTCCGTCGGAGTGAACATTTTTTTTGTGGGGCCGTCCTGTTCATTTGGATGGAGGAATAGTTATCGTGTATACACTCAGCCTTCATAAATTTGGACGATTCAGTGTTCATCATTGATATGATAAAAGTATATGCCTTGTAACATGCCGTACATTATCTCAAATGTTTCAATCTACTTCGGAAAATAGATAAAAAGTGTATATCCTATGAGACACTATGCATTATCTCAAATATTCTCATCTACTCCGGAGAATATAAAAAGCGAGACATGGTTCTGAAAAATATCAGTAGACGAAAAAGCTCTCGTGAGATACTTTCAAAGTCAGTTGAACTGCATTAAAAGTCGTTTCCAAGTGTGAAGTAATAGTTTCAACATGGAAAATACCAACATTACCGTCAACGCATCACCGACTTCATAAAATCCAGTTTTAAACATTGTTCCAAATTCCTTGGGTGCAAGGAAAAGGGTGCACGAGAATCATCATCATCATCACAATTATATGACTTCCTCATCAGTCTACAATTCATCAATCGGACACGAAGACAATTGTTCTAGGACTAGTGTTGTACAAAGGAGGAAAATTTATTCCATGCATACAACTGCAAGCAGAGAAATCCAGAGGTATACATTTTGATTTGGATAATTGGATAACATTCCGTAACCATTTTCCAATTGTCGATCATCATTTTGGAAATAAAAAATCAAAAAATCCTCCACCTGCACCCATCGTGACCGATTCGTTCAGAATTTCATTCAAAACTACGTATAATACACCTGTGATAGGTTTCGAATGCGATTACGAGTACGAGTCCGTGGCAGAGAATACCGTCGTATTATCGAAGAGTGAAATACAAGAACGTGACGGTGATGCTGTGAAAAAACGGAAAAGCATTTCCATCGTTTCAATCACTTCGCAAAAAGTGTCATTTAAAGGATTGAAGAGTTCACATCGGTGTGTGATTCAGGGTTTGAATTATTTAGAAATTATTTTAGACGGTGTGAACGAATGTGTGTTACAATTACATAGGGAACTCATCTCAAGATTACCAAATCGTTTCCATGATAAGGACCTCATATAACAAGTATTCAATATGTACGATGAAAACATCAAAGAAGCTGTGAAGAGTGAGGTCATGAGTGAAAATCTGTTTAGCGAGTCCCATTTCGATGTTGTGTATGGAGAATTATGTACTCTTCATTTGGATGATTTGATTGTTTATTTAATGGATACCCGAATAATGTTATGAAATAATTTTTTCTTTTGTTTCGAAACACTAGAATGAATCTGTATTTTCAATGAATCTTTTTTGTAAATAATTGTTTGAAAACAATTGAATCTATTTCTTCATAAATTTTGGTGTAATGATATACATATTGTATGGAATAATAAAGGATTGTACTATCTTACAATCTTTTTTCGTAAGACATCGAATCTGTAGTGGAAATTGAGATAAATATCGTATTGTGTAATCTGACATAATGTGTGGAAGGTTGATTTTCAAAATACTTACCTCTGACTCTTCCATTCAAATCCTAAAAATACGTTGAGAATTCATTGATACATTTCACATCATTCTAACCATTATCCTCTCACATTATTATCCTTATTCCATTCAAGCCTTTCCAACAGGTCATAATATCAAGGTTCAGTACAGGTACGAAGACAGTACCGAGACATCGAAGAGTTTGGGTTTTATCAGGTATGATATCACATTTGGAGGAAAGAGAGAGAGACGAACATATCTAGTTCACCCTCAAAACAAAACAAACGGTCAGGAGAGAGAGGAGGAATATGTCTCTCGTTTCTTCAATAGGTATGTGCACTTGGAAATGGGAGACACAGAGGAGCCATATCTCTCTGTTCATGTAGCATACACGATACATGAAGAAGCTCTCTCTCTCTCTCTCTCTCTCCTTTCTTATACATAGACATCACATAGGTGAAATCTATTACGTTGGACGACGATAGAAAGAGGTGTACATTACGCCTGAGAAAACCAACCTCCTACCACCTCATCGCCACCCCCCCCCCCCAACCACCCACCAGCCCATACCCACCCCCATCAATTATTCCCCATTTTGATTACTGTTGTCTGGTCCTGACCGATATAACGGAGACTGAAAACTTCAAACTCCAATGTTCCTCCAGTGCATGCATCCGCTTTATTTTCAATGCTAAACGTGATGAACATATAACCCCCTATTTCTTGGAGCTACGTTGGCTGAAGTTGAAAGGACGCCGGGAATACTTCCTGGGTTCTTTCATATATCAGATTTTGAAAACGCGCCTACCAACATCTCTTTATAACCGCTTCAAATTCGCGTTGCAACATGCCACTTCTGGTACGAGATCGGATCGCGATAGGTTAATTATACCACTTCATCGTACTGCGACGTATCAGAGGTCCTTCACGGTCAGTGCAGCAAAGCTATGGAACTCCCTCCCTTATGACATTAGAAATAAAGCGACGCTCACGGCTTTCAAAAGGTAGTATCATGCTTTGCTGCTCAACAGATATGTGTAGGCATGTGTAATGTGTGTGTTTCTATATGTATGATGTGTTCATTCATAATGGATGTGTGAGGGATATGATGATTGCTAGGAAAAATTGAAAATTGATTATCTAAATTGTAGAGAGGTTGTTAAATAGTTTTAATAAGTATATTGTTATTATTATTTTGATTCGTATTTTGTTATTTCTTTATTTTTTGTTTTGTTAAATCGATCAGAATTGATGTGAGCTAGGAGCTTGTTCGAAAGGGTTTTCCTGGAACAGAATGGATGTATCTATCTATCTATCACCATCCATCACCACTCACCACCCCATCATTACCCAACACCCATCCCATGAACCCCCCACCACCCAGCCCATCACCCACCACTACCCTCTCAGCCCCCCTTCAAAACTCTCATACACCTGTTCCACCTACAACCTGTTATCTCAGACGACTTATCTTATCTTATTACGGGTGGATTATCTTATCTCAGACAGACTGTCTTATCTTATCTATACAGGTGCAGTTTGTTGTGACGGCCCAGACCCGGCAGCATACTACTTTCGTTACTGACCCGAGGCAGGGACCTACTGAAGTGTACCTCGGGTGGCGCTCTACATAAAACCCCACTTGTGAGGGTGGGAAAAAAATACCTTCACAACTCAATGCTCCATTTGTTACAGAACATCAAATATAATTGTACTCTCTACTCTGACTCTTTCAGAGTATCAAATACAATACCAATCGAGGCTTTTCTCACTTTCGAGTACAAAATAGGATTGTCCTCTCACTATTTAGGAATTTGAAATGAGAAATCTAATTGTAATTTCCATTTCAAAGGAGAGGAGATAAAGAATACAGTACGAAAGCGTACTTGCGCTTTGGAAGTGTATGATGCAATTTGTATTTTATTTCTCAATATTGAGAAGAAAAGAGTGGCAAAATACATGATCATGGAATAAACATTATGTTAAAAATTATATACTTTCATCGATCTATCAATATAATACGCGAGTCTATCTTCAATTTTTGGAATGAATATTAATACGGTTACATGATCATAAATTGTAGCTTGAACTTGGCCACGAACATGGATATACAACATATAGGGTGATCCCTAATCATTCTTCATTAGTTGATCGTAATCGAATTCTTACCATAAATTGAATAGTCTGTCATACAAAAACCGATGTATGTTCTGAAGAAATTATAATTTTAATCCGATGATATATTATCGATCCAACTTGGTTCCTACCATATGTTCAATTGATCTGAAATAACCGACGAAGGGATCTCTCTTATACTCGATTACTGAAAGTGGTGATCAACTGCTCATAACATTCTATTGAATATGCATCAAAAGGTGAGAAGGGTAATTCATGAATTTCAAATCGAGATTGTCATTTGTCTAAAAGTAATGGGAAACTGGGAGGTTTAAGATGAGAAACAATCATATTCATTGTAGCTCGACTTCTTTCAGTCTACAACAAAAGTTTCCCAACATTCTTCCCGATGCAGAAGTGTATGGGTTATGCAGGAGAGACGCCAGTGTATTTTCTAAAGAGGAGAATTATCCCATATTCATTATATTATGTATTTTCATTCATTATTATGTTCCATAATTTCAAGAGCTGTTATTGATGAAGTTTGATAATATAATGATACGGTAATATTGTATGAAATCATTGGCATGATTAAAAAATCATATTTTATTGGAAAACAGTTCGTTCTACATCAATTCCATGTCAACGGTATGACGAACCGTATCAGAACGTTCAGTAGCTAATAGGAATATACGACACGCGTGCTTCAAATCGTTGCGAATGCCAGATAAAATTTCCTTGCCATAATTTCTCCTACACGGTTTGAAAGCTGAAGGATCCAGCTTTCAGATGAGCTAACTTGAAACATTTTCAAAATTGTCGGAATTGAAAAAAAATGCAAAAATAACTTCCAACTCGCTAAATTTGTTGGAAAAAATTTTTTCCCACAAAAAACAGATTACGTCATTGTGAAGAACAGGAAGAAAGCTACGAAGAACAATATCGAAAATAATTTTATAAAAAAATGTAATTTAAGAAATTATATCTTCAAAAGAGCTGATTGAACGAAATCTGTGAATTTTGGACCCCTGTAGTTTGATAACCAGGTGTACCAGAGCCAAATCCTTCATAGGATCTGAAGTCACTAACTAGTACTACATTCCAGTGAAATTTCAGAGAGATTGAGGAAGTAATAAGTTTCGAGCTGGTACGCTTAAGAAATTTTGCCCCATATGAGCAATTGATGAAAAAATTCCATCAAGCAGTGGAGAGTTTTTTTCGAGGAATCCAGGGGTGTTCATAGTTTTCCACAGAATTTGAGATATTTCCAGACAAATTCAGAATTTTTCAAAGATATTCATAAATATTCAGAAAAATTGTCAGTGGAGGAACATGCCTAATAAGCAAGAGTTTGTCAGAATTTTTCAGAAATTTTCAGATTCCCAGAGTGTTTCCAGAGTTTAAAAAAGTTTCAATGACTCTCAAAGTCTTCAATGAATTTCAGAGAAGTTTTCAGAGATTTTCAAAGAAGTTTCCAGAGATTTTTGGAAGAATTTTTTTCACCAGGGTAGTTTAGGTTGAATTTCGGTTCAACCAAATTCATTAGGGATTTTATGACGTTTGAATCGTTCGAGTCAAAAGAAGGCATGCTTTCAAAATATTGCCAAATATGACCAATTTTGAAAACATTTTCCCAATTTCCGCTCAACCTCTCGATCGATCTGGATGAAACTCGTATGGAACCATTAGGTCACCATTATGGCATCATTCTTGCGGCACGTTATAAACTTGATTCTAATCGGGTGATCAGGACAGGAAATATATGTGTCCACCAAAACGTTCATTTTTTGTCACATTCCCTCTTGACCATTTGGTTTTCCTGAATGAGTCAGACTGAAACTCATACGAGATCATCAGGACATCGGTCTACAACTGTGATAAAAATATCATGACAATTGGATAATTACAATAGGAGAGACACGTGTCCGTACAAATGTCCACAGACAGACACTCAACCATTCAGGCAGACAAACAGATGATTTTTCCACTCCAAATATGGACTGTATATCAATTTTGAGTTTCTTTCATGCACTTAGCAATCGATGATTTCATTCACCTATTTTTGCAGTTCACTCAATTCGAAACATCGAATGTGTAAGAGTGTCATGGAACTATGTGTACAATTCTTATTGTATGAACTTAGCTCACAGTTTCATGCAGTCATACTATTGCAAAGACATCTCATCCTCCTCTCATATTCAAACGGAAAATAGGTACAGAATGAATTTGAATGAATTCTTCACTCTGCTGTTGCAAGAAAACAGAGTATATTCGTATTTGTAATTCGATTCCATACGAGTGAAAAATGAATTTGTAATACATGTAACATTCAACTGTCGAATACAAAATACATTTATAATTGTTACTCTGTAGATGTGTGGAATATCGAGTGAATTTGTATTCCATGCCCTTTACTGTAATCATCCCTGATTAAGATATTGGAAAAATATTATCAAAAGATAAATCCCAATAAACCTGAACATCTTAAAGATATCTTGAAGATATCTTTTGAGAGACATCTACAAGACATATCAAAAAGACATCTTGGAGATATCTTTTAAAAGACATCCACAAGACATATCAAAAAGACGTCTTGAAGATATCTTTTGAAAGACATGTTAGAGAAGATCAAAAAGATATCTAAAAGACATATTTTCGGTATGTCTTGAAGATGTCTTTCAAGAGATATGTTGAAGATGTTTTGCCGAATGTATCTCTAAGATCAGCAGTTTTGAGGTTGTGAGTGCATATGGATAATACTTCAAATGTCATTGTTCACAATCAAATCGCAAACAAGGTGAATTCGTTCATAAATTGAAAGCTTGAATAATCTATATAAATACTGACAAATTCTGTGAAAAGTACGATTTTGTAACCTTGCAGTGCTAGCACTAAGAGTAACGAATCTGGAAGTCACAATATTTTGCGAATTGTCGAACTTCTTACGTTGAATTTTATGTACGGTCTTCATGTACGGTGATTTTATCAAATTCTCATTCACATTTACGAATGAGTTGTTTTTCAATAACAGTGAGAAAAAAATGATTCAAAGGTGTCTATGATATTCATCAGACATTAACGATTACTGGATCGTGTGCTTCAATATATTTCACCCGATTTACCAAACTGTTCAACTTTCAAGCACAATCAACTTGTCTTATATTTGTATACTATGTAATGGTATAGTATTTGTATAGTATGTATGAACACCTTGTTCAAAGGATCACTTTTACTCTGAAAATATACACCGCTGACATTATATCTCACTATGTCATATTGACAATTATGGGCACCGTCATCAAACTGTCCATATGGATCAGGTCATTGGAGCGTAGGTACGTCATAAAATGAGGAGCTGGATCGAACAACTCGCCGAGCGCTCGAACCGCGTCACAAGTTTGATGCAAGAGGTCCCGTCGTAGGTCGAAAAAAAAAGTCGGAATTTTGGAAATGTAAAAATACTAAGTGGTAGAGCTTGAAAAATCAATCCAAGTTGCTCCCTACGATTTTCTTCTATGATTGACGATTTTCGAGAAAAAAATCATAAACCATCAATTTTTTCACACCAAAAATGATTATTTTTCAACATTCAACTCGCTCTAACTCGGTCATTTTTCAATGAATCGAAATGAATCTCGCGAGTTCCGATTCGTAAGACTTCCCCAAAGATGCAAATGTAGATAAAGTTCGTGAAAATTAATAACAAGCTAATAAATTTTTCATACGAAGTAAAAATCACGTTTTTCATGCTTTGTATCAAAAAAGTGGTGGGGGAAGTACGAAGTGCAAGAAACTTCCAGCGAGAAAGTTGTTCGCTAGTGTTTGAACTAACTTTGTGAAAAATTTCAGATCGATTCGACTAATAGTTCGCAAAATACAGCCATTTATTCATTAGCGCGCAGCAAAAATTCTCCATAGTTTTGCGTCGTTTATAGGATGCATATCCGCGTCCGCGGCGAACGTGGTATTCGCTCGATTTCTGATCGTAGGTTTGTTTTTTGGGTCGAAGAAAACGAATATTGGATTATTCCTATGAATAAAATTCATGATCGATGCCTTATTACAAATAATTTAATTGTTCAAAAGATCTTTACAAATCAACTATTGGTATCAAGGGAAAGCTATTCGGACGAAAAAAGTTTCTTGTCTTACGAGAAATAAGTTTGGTGCGGAACATTTTTCATTGTTGTTTTTTATTCGAATATATTTATGTATTCACATAATCTATTTTCCACATGTACATTTGTTTATTTTTTCTCTCGTTTACTGCTACGGATTTACACACTTTTTGCTTTTAGGTTTATCTGTAATTTTTTCTTCTTTTCATCTTTATTACAGCTTTTTCAAAAAAATCTTGATACTTTGTTTTTCCTTCACTACTCAAATATTGCATCAACGATTTGACATTCATTTTTTCTTTGCTCAGTCCAGTTGCTTCTGCTCGTTCAGTTTGAAGTAAATCAGTTGATTTGTAAAGACCTTTTGAACAATTAAATTATTTGTAATAAGGCATCGATCATGAATTTTATTCACAGGAATAATCCAATATTCGTTTTCTCTGACCCAAAAAACAAACCTAGTCCAGAAATCGAGCAAATACCACGTTTGCCGCGGACGCGGATATTCATCCTATAAACGACGCGAAATTAGTATTTTGCGAACTATTAGTCGAATCGATCTGAAATTTCCCACAAAGTTAGTTCAAACACTAGCGAACAACTTTCTCGCTGGAAGTTTTTTGTACCTCGTACTTCCCAACCACTTTTTTGACACAAAGCATGAAAAACGTGATTCTCACTTCGTATTAGAAATTTATCAATTTGTTTCATAATTTTTATGAACTTTACCTACATTTGCATTTTCGGGGAAGTCTTACGAATCGAAATTCGCAAGATTCATTTCGATTCATTGGAAAATGACCGAGTTGGAGCGAGTTGAATGTTGAAAAATAATCATTTTTGGTGTGAAAAAATTGATGGTTTGTGATTTTTTTCCTCGAAAATCGTCAATCATAGGAAAAAATCGTATCGAGTAACTTGGATTGATTTTTCAAGCTCTACCACTCAGTATTTTTACATTTCCAAAGTTCCGACTTTTTTTTCGACCTACGACGGGATCTCTTGCATCAAACTTGTGACGCGGTTCGAGCGCTCGGCGAGTTATTCGATCCAGCTCCTCAAATGTCCGGGTTCGAATCTCGCAATCTCAAGAATCCAAAATGAAGTGTAATATGTAGGACTGAGAGGGGGATCAAAAGAAAAAAAACAAGGGAGAAGAAGAAAAAGAGGGGAGAATTTTTTTCATGCACGATTCAAGATTTTTCTAAGATATTTTTATGGATTTTTCAAGACATTTTCAAGACTGGATCGAATACGTCTAAAACATATCTTCCGTAAGACCATTTTGAGATATCCTAAACTTGTCGAAATCATTCGCGTAAGACATCTTTTAGATTCCTGAAAGACATCTTCGACACTTTTTTGCAAGACATCTTTCAAAATTGCGAGATATCTTTTAGATATTTAAAAGATGTCTTTTTGTTTGATTGAGAAAGATATAAAAGATATTATTGACAGATATCAAGATATTATCTTATTTAAAATATAAGACATTGAATTATCATCATTATTATCATATATCCATGTATATATATTGAAGCATAAACGATCTAAATTATGAAATAATCGTTGAAATTGTTCCTTCATCTCAATGTATATTTTCTACACTGCA
Source organism: Gonatopus flavifemur (assembly GCA_018340375.1). Taxonomy (NCBI): domain Eukaryota; kingdom Metazoa; phylum Arthropoda; class Insecta; order Hymenoptera; family Dryinidae; genus Gonatopus; species Gonatopus flavifemur. The sequence continues at coordinate 1,495,025 of JAFFJZ010000035.1, read as the reverse complement.
TGAGATTCAACCAATATAGATATATTTGCTGTATATTTCCCCTTTCTACACATTTGTTGTATTTTTTCTTTGTTTGCTTCTGAAAAATTCTGTTCAAGCATAATATATCTGATCTTTAGTAGTTTCCAGAAATGTGGAAGCATTTGGAATGCTTTTGAGCCAAACTTTGGTATTCCCAACAAACTTCGCTGTAAATTTCCCATTCCTGCACATTTGCTGTTTGTTTTTGTAGTCTTCTTTTAAAAAAAATTTTCCTGAGCATGACATATTTCGTATTTTGTATTCAATCCCACATTTCGGAATGCATTTTGCAATTTGTATGGAAAATGCAAAATGCTTTCAGAAATCTATTATAAAATACGAAATATGAAATATATTGTGCTGAAAGACATTTTTTCAGAATAAAACCACGGAGACACATAAAAAATGTGTTTCAAATGCTTTTACATCTCTGGTAGTTTCTGATAGATTCTTGAATGTATCATAAAATACACAAAACATATCATGTTCAGGGGAATATTCGTCGAAGAGAAAATATGAAACTGTATAGCAAATGTACAGACAGAGAGAATACACAGCAGAATCTAATGGGCATACCAAATATTCTCAAAAATGTATTTCAAATCCTCTCTCCACTAGGGATGTTCAATACAAATTAATCATGAATATCAATTGCACAATTGATCGCCTGTCATCTGAAAAATCTCGTTGAAATCAGGGATATGATGAGGATCAATAATTTTGGATGAATATGAGGCAACTATTGAGGAAATACTAGGCGCGGGAACGCTGACCCGCTGCCCAATCTCATATTGGCCAGTTGATTTGAGAAGCAATAAATAAATTCGTTCAAACTGAGTTTGTGAAGATTCTGTTAGCTGTGAGGAATTTTTAGAAACTGTGTTTGTATGAATTCTGTGAGATTTCGATTTGCTGGGCGAGATGAAAAATTTTCCAGATATTCATCTTCTAGATATTCTGGGAAGACTCAAATATTAAGGGAAGGGGTGGAGGGACTCAAATTTTGCGCAGACCTTTCTCAGAAAGTACGTAATTAATACAAATTTCAGATGAATACTAATAAACTACATCCCTCAGATTGCGCTCTGCCAAAGATTTTGAATTTCCCAATTTCCGAAGGTGAAAAAATAAAATTGTAAAATTTCAACCTGCAAATGTCAACAAATTTTTAAATTTTGTTTTTCAACTCTCAGGAATTGGGGAATTCAAAATCTTGGGCAGAGCGCAATCTAAGGGGTGTAGTTTATTATTGTTCATCTGGAATTTGTATTAATTACGTACTTTCTGAAAGAAATCTGCGCAAGATTAGAACCCCCCCTTCTGGTAATGTTCGAGTCTTCTTGAAGGCTTCTAACAAATATCTTGAATATATGTAAAATATATCCCTTATGCATCTACAGGACATCTAGTATATATCCAAAAGACGCTTGAAGAATGCCTACAAGATGTCTCAAAGGCATCTACGAGAGGTCTAAAAGACATCTACAAGAGGTCTGAAAGATTTCTACGAGACATGTTCGAGACTTATTCCAATAAGTCTAAAACATATCTTCCGCAAGACCTTTTTAAGATATCTTGAACTGGTCGAGATAAGTCGCGTAAGACATCTGTTAGATTTCTAAAAGACATCTTCGAGAATTTGTTGCCAGACATTCTCCAAAATTGCGAGATATGTTTTAGATCTCTAAAATATATTTTTTTGTTTTATTGGACTACCATTAATTCACAATCCCGCTAAGCCTGGCGCTTGCTAGGCTCATCCTTGGTCCAAAATTGACTGAATAATAGATTCTATCGGAAGTGGGGATCATTTGAAACGTGTTTGAATAGTGCCACAAACTTTGGTGTAGTCTGGATAAAAATTAGTTTTCAATATAGCGCCGATTATTGGTAATAGCATGGCTCAATATTGGCATGCTCCTTAATTCGAACTTTCGATAGCCAATTTGTTAGCTGAGTTACCGATCGAGTGTTTCTCGCGAGTAGTGAGAGATGTATACAAGGAATATATAAGACTAATAATTCACGGGAAGAACAGTCAATGGTTCTTTGTTACAGGTTACATCAGAGAGCTTCTACTGCTGATCCATATTGTGTATACTTCTCATGGCAAACTTTCACGACAAAAAACACCTAGTTGTTCACAGATAAATGAGGAAAACACAATGAGATCCCCAATAACATACATTGGAAATTGTGAAATGCGCATACTGTTTATATGTTTTTGGGTCAATTGTTTTTCACGGTTTTATCATTGGTGCAACCTCAATGAACAAATTTTTCTATCGTTTGCCAACGACGGTCTATTTCATTGCCATTTCTGCACGAATGATGGGGCTGTATTGCAAAAACACATTGATAAATCATGAAATGATGTTATCATTCCAGTGTTGCACCATGTTAGGTTGCCAAGCCTCGGCCATATTTTATCTACATTGCGCCATGCTAGCGTCAATGGTGAATTTCTGTATGGATAGCTTTAACTCAAGTTCACTTCTATGCATGGGGTCTCAACTTCATTGTGAATACTGTTGTCTTGAATTTCCCATGTGGAAATGTTTTTAGTGACAAGTTGCAATGATTACGCAGAGCTCGTGGAGTGAAAATTATTTTTGTACAAGAATTGTTTCAAAAAATGTGAACGAAATACTCTAAAACTATAGTAAATCTTCTCAATTCTCAGAAATCACTTGGGGATTTCCTTTCATATTCATCGGGTAATGAAGGCTTCATCACTGCATATTTCGAAAATTCATTGATTGTTCTTTTGCTGACAACGTGAGGTGCCAACTTTAATCCATACCTTCTGATGCTCGAGGGTGATCAATGGTGAGTTCCAAACATTCCAAGTGATTTTAGAACTAGATAACTGTCTATTGAGGTTGGAAATCTATAATTGAGTATCGATTCCGTTCGTTCAATTTTATGAAATTTCATAAAACGCACATCTATACTGTATAAAGTCTATATTATATCGAGAATTTTTATGAAAAATACGTTTGTGAAATATCGAACGTAAGATTACGTTTCATACTTACCCGGAGAAATTGTCACACAGATAATCAAAAGTCCGTACATTGATGGCCAATCTGCAACAAAAAATATTTTTCTCGCATCAATTTTCAATGCGCTAACGTAAGTTTCCAATGTTCATACATCAGCTATCGGCGCATTCCACTCTGAAAATCCATGTGAAGGAGAGGTTTTTTCTCACATTGAACAACAATGTGTGGGTTTCGGTTATCTGTGTCATAATTTCTTCGTGTATGAACAAAATTATCATCTGATATAAATAAACAACATTTGAAAAACTCACTCTCCAATATCAATCACAGATATTGGAATGATATATATTTTTTAGTGAATCAGTTTGATGTTGTTACACATCACTGATATGAAAAACACTTATTGATGATATGCAGATTTCATGAAATATCAAGTTCATTATGATCACCCTGGAAAAAATAATTCATATATGGTCGCATATGAGTGTATATGAATCATATATGAATTATATATGAACATATATGAAATCCATATGAACATATATAAACATATATGAGATCATATATGAGCATATATGGATTTTGGCCATATATGATCATGTATGAATGAGACTGTATACGGCCATATGTGATCATATTCAATCATACATTATCATATACATCCATATATGAACAAAAAAATGTCACAATTTTACATGGAATGTGATGAAACACCAAAGGAGAGAGAAGTGAGATCAATGCTGATAGATTCCCCACTTTCATATATGACCATATATGAACATATATGACCAAAATCCATATATGCTCATATATGAATGCATATATGAATCCATATATGGGTCCATATATGGAATTTTTTTTCCCGGGCAGTATCAGACGCGCTAGTCCATCATCACAGAAAAACTTCCTCAGAATCCATTTAGGCAGCTGGGGGCATTTTTAGGTTGGGTTATTGATGGAGGCTTCACTGAATGATGTGGATTTGATTTTAGAGTGTGAAAACGTGAGAAATTTTACTGAAAGCTATTCTCATCTTGATTTTTTGAAGGGTATTCCAAGGAATCATACCCAACTTCGTTATCAATTCATTCTTATGAATATGTCTGATGCATATTTTGAGCTGCATATCAGAATTCTACATATCTCCAGGAAAAGAATCCATTTCACGAATTGGAATATCTCAATCCGACGAATATTTATGTACTATGTTTGGAATAATGCTGTTTCTCTGTCGTACAGAAGCTCCAAATGCAACGTGCATAACCGCACATTTATGAAATGATTTCTCAAGGTATGGACCAACATTTGAACGTTACCAACAATTGAAACACAAGCTAGGGACATCACTCCAACTACTTTAATCATAAAAAGTATGAGAATTAGAACTTTTTTCTTCATTCTCTGCCAGCTGTTTGAGATTTTAGACTACCCCAGACTTGCTGTTTGGGCAGTGTGAACCGTGGGACAGTGCTTTCAGAGCAATCTAGTAATTCACAATGGGGATTTGGAAAATTACCATCAAATTACCTATACCACCAAATACTCTCACTTCACCCAGCACCGGTCAGATATATGCATACTCAGATAATATAGAGTCTACGCGATCATCGATCCCACTCCATGCTCTTAATACATGATAGTATATTCGAAATGTATGAATTCATACATCTAATGCTCAATAGTGAGTTCATTTCAGAAGTATGATATGTGTCACGCACGTACCCTGGTAGAAATTAGTCTGGGCGTCCCATTCACCATCCATATACTAGATGGAAGCCACGTGGGGGCAACATGATAACACATTTCAGCCAATTTGACTTCAGTGCCCAAACATTTAGTTGGTTTATGTAGATTTTTCAGTGACATTGGTGGTCAGAGGAATAAAAGGAAGCCCAAACGTTTCAATTTGTCACTCGGGATTATTTTATGGAAATAAATCCAAAAGCAACGTTCTTGACTGGAGATTACGTGTCAAAATACATTTTTACCTCATTCATAGTTGTGATTTTACAGAACACACATGATTTCACATCCCTGATTACCAATTTGAACAACATCCTAGCAATTCGCTGGGACAGCTGGATGAACACAGGCTAGAAAATGCGTACAAAACTAGCTAGAAATCAACCTAACATCTGGGAAAACCAGCTGGGGCCCATTCCCAATCATAATTTCTGCTAGCCTGACGCATGAATTTTCCTTCTTTGTATGATATAAATTGAGATTATTCTTATGTAATTGTTTCTGAAGAAAAAGATATACTTCTGATCATTCGTCATGCCAGGTAACTATTTGACCTCTTCACGAATTCATTGTTGATTGCAATGATATATGAAGAATCGAATACCATCGGAGAGTACTTTTAATTCAAGGCTTATCAAGTACAATCTTTCATCACAAAGTAGGTTAAACGGTTCCCTCACCCGCGGATGTTCAAGTGAATACCTTCGCACAGTATCTGCCTGCTCTGTGCCTGGAATGATTCTTTTTTGCACATGATGATGTGCGTAACGATTTCTTAACGTTTGGTATGACAGGAAAAGGGACATTATTCACTCAACATATTCCAAACCACCACTTTACGCTTCATTTGAACGTGAAGCTCAAGCCGTACCACTCACGGTCTTTGTAATACTGAACTACGATTTATATGATCAACGTGCACGAATACACATTCACAAGCACTCCATTATATGCTCATAAACATCACTATGCTGTACGATATTCTGCTCATTTTAATCAAGTGCCAAATGTGAAGCTACAATCTCAATAACATCCATCGCATATCTCGTGAATGTGGAAGAATAACAGAGAACGCGTTCTCAACCGACGTGGTTATAGAAATGCGTACCGTGTGAATTATGAGATCACTAATTTCTTTGTAACTCCTCATTTCTTTTCCCATCCCGGCACTGTAGTTGAGTTCCATGATATGCACGTAAGGGGAAGAAAATTTGTTGACGCAACAAATCGAGCTATTATTTACAGAATAGTAAATGTTTCGGCTGGATAAGTAACATTTTCAGTATCATATGCAAATAGTAGACAAGTTGCTGTGATAATAGTTTGCTGTCATCGCAAAGAACTTGCTGCTGTAGCAAAATGGACACAGCAACATGAAATTTCGCTGTCATCGCGAATTTCTTTTTTCATCGTGCACAGAATTTGTTTCTGTGATACTATCGAATTGGTCAATTGCTGATATAAAACTTGTGTCGAAGATTCATTCTATGTGAAGACCCATGCAACCCACTTGACTCGCGTGTGAAGATCCAAACTGAAAGAAGGATTGAGTAATAGTTACCAGCATTTGGTAATAGTTGCCGAAACTCATAGTTTGATATGGCGGAACGAATATTTATTCCTAATCACCGACATACAGATTCACATCTCAGACCCTTGGTCACAGTTACCAAACTTTTGTTATTATTACCAAATCCTGGTGAAAGGTACCAAATCTTGGTAATGATCAACGAATTACATATTTGAGGGAATCGAATTAATTTGGTGACTATGACTATGTTCTTTTATCAGACTTTCTGACTCTCATGTGGAGACTCATGCCTCTGATTAAAGAAATCCATTGAGTTTAACCAAATCTTATGGAAACATTGAAATGTCTTTGGGCACATTGAGAACGGACGATTGAACTCCTATGGGATCGAATTTGAATTCATAAGATTGTCTGGATCAGATGTTGTCATTGAGATTCAATAAGAAATGTACCAATGAAATACCTGACTCCTGTTCAGCAAAAAATATAGTACGACAATTCAATCAGTTATGATGGAGTTTTTGACCCCAATAATCATAACACAGGACAACATTTGATCTACGCTGGAACACCAGAACAGACGTTGGGACCTATAAGTGTTGGGGGTCGGAGATTACGATTCCTGGGTCCATATGACCCGATCACATCAGGATCAAGGTCGAACATCTCAAATCAAAAGATACAATTTTTTTGGCCCCAGATTCCGATTCAGCCGGAAATGTTACATCCAAATACACTTTTACATTCGAAGAAAAGTGGTATTTGCAGGTCATATTGAGGTCATATGTAGGTGAAATCCTGTTTTTGGACCTTTTCTTCGATATTAGGCTAAACAGGCTCTTGTATTAGTTGACTTTAACGTTTTGGGGGTCGGAGATCACGATTCCTGGGTCCATATGACCCCATCACTCCAGGATCAAGGTCAAACATCTCAAATCAAAAGATATAATTTTTTCGGCCCCGGATTCCGAACCAGCGGAAAATTTTACATCCAAATACACTTTTACATTCGAATAAAAATGGTATTTGCATGTCGTATTGAGGTCATATGTAGGTAAAATCCTGTTTTTGAATCTTTTTTCCGATATAAGGCTAAACAGGCTCTTGTATCAGTTGACTTTCACGTTTTGGGGGTCGGAGATCACGATTCCTGGGTCCATATGACCCCATCACTCCAGGATCAAGGTCAAATCAAGGTCAAACATCTCAAACCGAAAGATATAATTTTTTTGGCCCCGTATTCCGAACCAGCGGGAAATTTTACATCCAAATACACTCTTACATTCGAATAAAAGTGGTATTTGCAGGTCATATTAAGGTCATATGTAGGTAAGATCCTTTTTTCGAATTTTTTCTCTGATATTAGGCTAAACAGGCTCTTGGATTAGTTGACTTTTACATTTTTGGGGTCGCAGAGTGAGATTCCTAGGTCTATTTGACCCCATCACGTCAGGATCAAGGTCAAATCAAGGTCAAACATCTCAAATCGGAAGATATAATTTCTTTCACCCCGGATTTCGAACCAGCGGGAAATGTTACATCCAAATACAGTTTTATATTCAAATGACAGTTATATCTGCGGGTCATATGGAGGTCATATGTGGGTAAAATCCTTTTTTTCAATGTCTTCTCTGATATTGGCTAGGCAGGGTCTTGGATTAGTTGACTTCTATGTTTTTGCGGTCGCAGATCACAATTTCGGGGACTATATGCCCCCATCACGTCAGAATCAAGGTTGAATTAAGGAAAAACATCTTCACATCAAAAGATATCATTTTTCTCAATCCCGGATCCTGAAAGGCCGGGAAATTTCAAATCTTGATGAATTCTTATAATCCAATCAAGCTGATATATGCAGGTCATATAGAGGTCATCTGCAGGTCAAATGTTTTTTTTCGAATTCTCTGTCTCCCAAAATCTGTTCAACCTCAATATAAACGATTTACTCTTGCTCTCCATAAGAGTCAGCTTTAAAGAACAAGACTGAAGTGATCCCTCCAAAAACGCCAATTTTCAAGATTTTTGTTTGTGAATAAGTAGGAAGGAGTCATTCAAATTGAAATGCGGTAAGGTGTTATGCTACCATTGAAGTTCAGAATAACATCTTTGTTCAATTTTTTTCTGCAAATATGGTGGCCTGACAGGCGATTGATCGGTGCGCTGCGGGAATTCATGGTCGTTTGGTGGGAGAAATAACCCAGTCCAACATTGAACCAAAACAATGCACCGAGAATAATTCGTTTTTGTTACCCAAAATGTAGTGAAATACGTATCGCTCTTGAAAAATATGCTTTTTCACGAAATGGCATCGATTTGAAGAAAAACGTAGGATTTTCACCCCAAAATTCGTGACCTCAGAGAAACGTCAATATTGATATTTCGTCACCCCCGTATGTATTTCATTGGATGACCATATCACGAATACAATTTAAAAAAAACCGAGGCAATTGATTGAAAGTTGGCAGAGCTAACGCTCCCACCGATTTTCAAGATACAGTTCTCAGATGAACGTTTGAAGTTTTCATAACGGTTTGTTGTGAATCAAGATGACTTGGATAGAAATCACCTCTAATTTCCTTCACTGGGCCCATATTGCATCTTTTCTACATCTATGTGATCGATATTGACTTTCTTCTGCCAGGTTAAAATAGGCAGGTGATGAGCCAGAGATTTGGTTTTCGAAAGTCACCATGCTAGAACGTCAACGCACTTGTGCACGCCTCTATTCCCACGTTTCAACAATTGTCTTTCCACTTCAGATCTCGATTTGTAGATCATGGTCTATCATTTCCAAATCTATAAAGAGTATTTCAAGCCAAGAAAATTTGATGCAATTTTTTTAAAAGTACAATGGTTGGTAAAATGCTTACGTTTACTTTCTGAAAATGATTTCTTAACACCTTCCCTTTCATGTGACACGGTTGTGTCTCTTTTCAAACACCAGCAATAGTCTGTCAACATATTCTTCCCCCAAATACCTTGAAATCTTTTCTCAAACTCACTTAAGTCTTGATGCATTCTCTCACCGTGTTCTTCGCCAAATGCTCCAAGATTTTCTGGAAAAAAGTCAAGGTGAGAATCAAGAAAGTGAAGCTTGAGATTCATCAAACATCCTACTTCTTCGTAATCATTCACCATTTCCGCCACAATATTTTCATACTCGGGGTCTTTATTCTTCCCTGAAAATTTTTCTGTAACCTCCCTAAACCTGCACCATGCTGCTTTTTCTTTATCATTCATTCGCTTCTCGAATTCCTCATTTTTTAAGAGTGTCCTTATTCCGGGTCCTGTAGATACGCCCTCTCTTATTTTCGCTTCAGAAAGATGAGGTCATACTTGAAAAATGTAAATTAAAGCAGCACTTTGATTGTTTCTCATTACTTTGACAAATTACTTTGCTAGCCCTAATTTAATATGTAACGGTGGTAAGAGAACTTTTTCTCTTGATATCAGACTCAGACTTCTGATATTTTTGTCACCAGGAATCAATTTTTCTCTTGACGACGGCCAATTGTTTCGAACATAATGTTCATCTCTAGCTCGACTATCCCATTCACAGATGAAGTATGGATATGATGTGAATCCTGATTATTGCCCAAGCAAAATTGTAAATATTTCCAAGTCTCCACAAACTTGCCAGTTATGAATCTCATACTTTAGTTTTTGCGATAATAATTCCAAGTTATGGTACTTTTCATCTTGTATGACAGAATGAGCAACTGGTAAGGGAGCGTAGACATTTCCGTTGTGAAGCAAGATAGCTTCTAAGCTCCTTTCTGAAGAATCTATGAACAGACGCCAATCCCTAGCTGTATACTCTATGCTGTATTCTTTGACCAAACCTTTGATATTATCGCAATCAACTAAATTTGGCAACTTCGAGAAGAACTTTCTAAAGGGCCGTTCTCTTGGACGATAGTGTGTTACACGCGTTCTTGGAGTCAAAAAGTCACTGAGTTCATCTTGGTTCATCTTTTCTCGATTCAATTTATTGTCCTTGATATCTGATTCTTTTTCACTAGAACTATCACTCCCTCCATTTTCTGAAGTATTCAGACTTTGATCTGGCGTCTCTGCATCAATAGTGATATTATCTGCGGGAATTTCATCAATGTTGGCTGCATCATCTACATATTTAGTGTCGTTCCCATCGATTTTGGCGCTGATATACACGGGGGAGGTGACAGATGTCACGCACGCATAGGAAATTGCGCGTCTGTTGACAAAATTTCACGTTGGTCAAACAAAAGTAACAATCAGAAGTATGATCTGTTGGTTTTCCCCATTGGCCTCGAAAATATTCGTTTATCAGATTTATTAAGGGCACTGCGACATCTAGAACATATAGATTGAAACGTCCAAATCTTGTCGGATGTGTAGCTATCGATATCGAAGCACTCGTTATATTTTTTTTTCAATAAATCCGAAAACATAAATTTCTTCGATTGGGGAATACACTCTACACACACGACACAGAAATTGTGTACCCTGTTCATGCGAGACCAGGATTGACTTGTCGCATTCGACTCTACAAAGGCCAAGTTTCCCACTAAAATCGAACAAAAGGTTAAAAAATAGGATTTTACCTGCATATTACCCTCATATGACCTGCAGATATGACTTTAATTTGAATTTAAAAGTGTATTTGGATGTAAAATTTCACGCTGGTTCGGAATCCAGGATCAAAAAAATAATATCTTTTGATTTGAGATGTTTGACCTTGATTTGACCTTGATTCTGACGTGATGAGGTCATATAGACCCCGAAATCGTGATCTGTGACCTCAAAAACGTAGCAGTCAGCTAATTCAAGAGCCTGCCTAGCCTAATATCGGAGAAAAAGGTTCAAAATAGGATTTTACCTGCATATTACCTTTATATGACCTGCAGATATCACTCTTGTTCGAATGTAAAGATGTATCTGAATGTGAAATTCCCCGCTGGTTCGGAATCCGAAGCCAAAAAAATCATATTTCTCGATTTGAAATCTTTGACCTTGATTTGACCTCGATCCTGACGTGATGGGGTCATATGGATCCAGGAATCGTGATCTGCGACCTCCAAAACTCATAGGTACCCACCTCCGTTCTGGTGTTCCAGCGCACATCAAATGTTGACCTGTGTAATCCTGATCGAGCAATGGGATGCGATAAGGTTATGAACAATAGAAACTCATTCGCATCGTGACGATAGTCGAATGGGATTTGGCTAAAACATTGTACATGGTGTAAGCCAACGGAATACGTTGAATTTCGTAGTGGAATTCAAGTATCAAACGAATTCGATCATACGCCAAGTAACACCAATATGCGTAAGATATTCTCCGAATGTTCCTGGAATATTTAAACGTCCTGCAAATATCCTGAGAATTTTTGTTGAATGTCTTGTGCTACTAGGGATGAGAATCATCAATCGCATCATCGAACATCGTTGGGGTTACCAGAATATCTTTTTCAAAGAAAACATGTCCTCTTTTTCTGCTCAGATCTCCCTTTTTTCGCTGAATGTGCTCTCTTGTTCTGTTTTTTTTTAATCCAGTGTGAGGAAAATAATAATCAATAATTGATGAAATCAATTAATTTTTCCACTTTTATGCAAATATTCATGGATGAAGAGAAATTATGTACATTCCATACCGATATATATTCAAACTTCAATGAAACACATGTTGAAAAGTATGCGAAAGAATTGCACACTTCGATACCATCAAAAAGTAATAGCGCAGCATTGAGCTCTATGACTACATCTCCACCTGTGCTAAATCTGGGATTTATAAGTCCATTTCTAAAAGAATTCGCATTCCCGTACGTTCTCTTCTTTGGATCTTCTCGACAATTGGCTGGGTTTAGAAAACCACGGTGAAAAGGTGGACTATAATATACTGGAGTGCGCACTCCCCAGATATTCAATAGGAATCCTTCGTCAGAGAGAGGGGAAAAGCAGCGAATACCAATTTCTGTCATCAATTGCAAGTTCTGAAGAAAATGAAAATGAATTTTGATGCAACTTCTATAATTCAATTTTCCATCAAACCTGAGTAGTGTGTGACCGGGTCTGGGCCGTCATAACAAACCCCCACCACTGGACCAGTCTGGCACCGATTCACCCATACAGATGAGATAATATAATCTGTCTGAGATAAGATAAGGGTGGTTAGCAGATGGCAGGTGGAACAGGTGTATGAGAGTTGAAAGGGTTGAGAAAGGAGGGGTTGGGAGGTGGGTGGTAGGTTTTTCTGAGTTGTCATGTACTTTTTCACCGTCCTTCGACACATGAGATTTTTTCCCCAACAACGTGTACGTACAAGACAGAAGTTCGAGAGAGAGAGAGAGAGAGAGATCCGTACGTTTCGTAGACGATAAGGAAAGAGACGAAACTAAGTATTACCGATAGCCACGGTACTATATGTATCGTACAACCATATATACAGGGTGTCCAATTTCAATCTGTCACTTAGAATATCACGAAAACAAATAGATTCAGACGAAAATGTTCCATAAAAAAAATGTAAGAATCTGAGGGGGATATCCAATGGTGAACTTGGCTTTGACCTCAGATCCCACTTTCAAGGTCATTGTGAGGTCAACTCATGTTTTTTAAACAGAATCTCCTATTTTTTACTACCGGTTTAGATTCTACGCTAAAAACAAAGGAACTTTTGTCTCAAACGTTTTTTCGGAATCCCCATAGATGGCGCTCTAATTGATGGGACAATGAGAATTCTCAAACCCTCGGATTGTATTCTGTCTAATATAATGCTCAACTCTTGAGTGTTTCTCATCTCCCGGAAATTGCCGTCGGTTGTGTTTTGTTTTGGTTTTGTTCTTGGAAATCGTTATTGTTTTGATTCACGTGTGAATACCTTAGAAATTCAGCATTCCCAAACTGCTCAGTTCTCTGTTATCATTTGGAGGAAACACATTTCTGAATATCATGTCCTGAGTATGAGCTCAACGAACCAGGACATTATTCTCCAGGTAATATTCAAAGAATGAGAATTAATTCCATATCTCACTACAAAGTTCAGAGAGGTATTCGATTTTTTTCTTAGTTCTCTTAGATATTGTGGAGTACCGACGTCGTGCACGACGTTTAGATCGTCGTGACGAGAGGCGCGAAAAGAGATCCACTACTCATCGTCCTCTTCAAGGATTAACCCCGGAATAATCCTCCTCTGGCGAATCGATATCACGCTTCCGTGATTTAACACCAGAGGAGTGAATTCAAGCCAAATTTATGATAGTATGATATAGTTACATTGTTTGTACCATTTGTTGTTTCAAATATCGATTAATTCTGAATTTCGAGGAAAATATAATAACTTCTTCACTCTAAATTTCAGAAGACTCTCCACTGACACAATGGGGTGGTGGAGGAAAGAGAAAGGAACCCATTGATGGAGAATCCTCTTCGTTTTGCACTTCCACTTTCGAGCCTTCAAAGAAAAGGAGACGAAACCTAAACAAACACAACATAACCACCACCATCAACATCAACAACAACAACAACAACAAAAACAACAGCAACAGCAACAACAACAGCAGCAACAACAACAACAACAACAACAACAACAACAACAACAACAACCACAACACCAACAACAACAACAACAGACATCATTACAACATAATCAACATCAGCAACATCAACAACACGAACAACAACTTCATCCTAACGATGAACCGCAACCATCAACAAGTCGGGATGGTGCTGATGTGAGTAGAAGTAGTATAAATAAATATTTCATGGTGAAAAATCACAAGAAGGAATGTTTCAAACGCTTCCGCACAACCTGTCAAAGCCTCAACCTCACTCTCAATCATTCTGATACCCATAGTGATATCATTGAATGGTTAGGATGTGGTTTCCGAGAAATTTTCAAATTAATCACTGAAAATTCAAATCCTCGTGACTACATAGGAATCACATTCAATAACGATAAATTCACCAATGGTGCAGCTGGTTTGTCATTTCGACGTCTGGAGGATTTGAAATATAAAGATTTGTGGCATATTGTGAATTCTGTCACACAGAGTGCCACATCATTTGATAATTCAACGGATTCCACGTCGGAGTGATGACCGTCTGTGAGACAACGGGCGGTGATGAGGGAGCGTTGAAATTAATCCGTGATAATCACATGAGAAAATCAATTCTGAAGATTCGTGGGGATGATGGGTTATGTCTTCCTCGATCAATTGTCACTGGGACAATTTTTATGGAAAAAGGGGAAGACAAATCAGGAACCCTTTTTGATCGAGGGCAAGCGGTCAGGAAGATGAACAGTACTGTTCAAACTCAGCTAACCCACGAATTGATACACGATGTCGGGATTGAAATACGACTTCAGGGCTGTGGAATCAGCGAAATAGAGCAATTCCAGCGATATTTGAGTAAATTCGGTATTGCTTTAGTGGTACACTCATCTTCATCTTTTGAAGAAAGTGGACCACTTTCCGATGGTACCGTTTTCGTTCAGGAAGCTGAGGTGGCCTTCAAATTTCGGGTACATTTGATGTGGTACGATCGTAAAAGACGTGGTCATTTTGAGCCGATTTGAAATTTGAAAGCTGCCTGTGCTTCACGACAATTTTGAGAACCTTGCGGTTTTGAATTTGGTTGGCATCAAAGTCATTATCGTACAAAATCGTGTCCTCGTTGTCTTTCTTCGACGATATGTGAAAGCGGAGAACAAATCAGGTGTGACAGTTGTCGTGGACAGTTTTTCGGTCAGAATTGTTTCAATCCACACGTCCAGTCTGGTTCTTCCAACGATAGGTACAGCGTTTGTGAAGGTTTGAGAATTTGTCCAATATGTGACCGACACATACGGATAAATTCCAGCAGACCACACGAATGCGGTAGAGCTTACTGTCGGACTTGCCAACAAGTTAAAGATAGGAATCATTTATGCTACATGAGACCAATCGTTAACAAAAACAGAGAGCAAAAATTGAAAAATAACGCGTTCGTTTTTTATGATTTTGAAACTAGACAGGATGAAACGATTGAAGGTGATGATCGAACAAATGTCCACATCCCGACCCTTTGCGTTGCACAGCAAGTTTGTACTTTTTGTTTGCATGATGATGACATCTCGAGACATTGTCTTCACTGTGGTCCGAGACAATATACATTCAATCTTGATCCAGTCCACCAACTTGTACAATTTGTTACTCATAAGTTGGACTATATCAAAGAGATAATATGTATCGCTCACAACGCAAAGGGTTATGATGCGCAATTCATTCTCCGCTATTTAGTGCATAATGAAACACCTCCGGAAATTGTAATGAATGGGATCAGCATAATTTTTGTGACATTTGGCAAAACAAAATTCATCGATTCCTTCAATTATTTACCTATGAGTCACTCTTCATCAACTAAAGCTTTTGGTTCAAATAATGCAGAGAAAGGTGTTTTTCCTCATTTTTACAATGAACTGGAAAAGCAAGATTATGTCGGTCCAATTCCGGACATTGTATTTCATGGCGTGGACAACATGCGTCATGAAGAAAGACAAAAATTTCTGACTTGGTATGAAAATTGTAAGAATACCGATTATATTTTCGGTTTTAAACAAGAGATTCTCAAATACTGCGTCAACGATGTGAATATTTTACGGAAAGCTTGCCTGGCTTTTCGTGAAATATTTTCAGACTGTGGTAACGTATTTCCATTCACGGGAAGCGTTACTATAGCCTCAAGTTGTATGCGAGTATATAAGAAGAACTTTTTAAAGGAGAATATGATCGGTATTGTACCCTCAAGAGGATATAGACTCCGGAATAATTTCTCGAGAGTAGCTCTTAAGTGGCTGTTTTGGTGTGAAAACCAATACAATTGTGAAATTGTACACGCAGGACGCGGTTCTGAGTACAGGTCACCCGAAGGCCCACTCGTTGACGGTTACTTCGTGTCTGATGATGGGACCCGTACTGTATTACAATTCCACGGTTGCTATTGGCATGGTTGTCCGTAGTGTTACCATTTCAATCGCAATGTACCTCTTCACACAGGGTATGATGGGGAAACTCATGATACCAGATATGAACGTGCGTTGAATATGTCTGCACGAAATCAATCTTATGGGTACAGAGTGATAGAACAATGGGAATGCGATTTCTACCACGAGAAGGCAAATAATCGAACTCTTGAAGAATTTTTGGAAAATAATGATTTTCTGAAAATTCAACCATTAGACCCCCGTGATGGATTTTACGGTGGTCGTACGGGAAATACCCATACAATATATGATGCGAAAAATAATTAAAAAATCAAATATATTGATATTTGTTCATTATATCCTTATATATTGAAATGTGGTGATTTCCATATCGATCATCCTGAAATCTACGTGGGGGAGGAATGTAACCGTCTTCCCGGTGGCGATGATTTCGAAAAAATCGGAGACATGGTAAAATGTCTAGTGTTACCACCTCAGAATCTCTATCGCCCCATATTGCCTTTACGCATGCATGGTGAATTAATGTTCGCTCTATGTCACAGTTGTTGTGAAGTTATGGAAACTCGTGAATGTACGCATTGTCCTGAAGAACGAGCGTTCGAAGGGACATGGATATCTCGCGAACTTCACAAAGCTAGGCAAAAAGGGTACAAAAAATTGACTATTCATGAAATGTGGCAATATAAAACCACACGCTTCAACCCTGAGATAAAACAAGGTGGTCTATTCGCCACATACATCAATACTTTTCTAAAAATTGAACAGGAAGCGAGTGGTTGGCCCAGTGAATGTGTAGACGACACTTCGGGAAAACGCTATCTCGAGCAATACGAGCGTAACGAAGGAATCATTTTGGAGAGGAGTAAGATCTTCAAAAATCCTGGATTACGCTCAGTATCCAAGCTTTGTTTGAATCCTTTTCGGGGTAAATTTGGTCAAAGATCAAATTTACCACAAACCGAATTGATAAAGTCACGTGAGCGCTTGCTATCCCTTCTGAATAGCGGTGAACATGAAGTTACAAACATTTTACCGATCACCGATGATGTAATGTATGTAACATGGCGATATTGCAAGGAAGCGGTAACCGTTTCACGCCAAACAAACGTGGTCATAGCTGCTTATACAACAGCACAAGCGAGGCTGAAATTATATGAATACCTCGAGGAATTGGATCGGCGTGTATTATATGACGATACTGATTCTTGTACTTATATTAGCCGTGAATCAGAAGATGAATATGAGCCGCCGACGGGTAGTCTTTTGGGTGATATGACAGATGAATTAACAGAGTACGGTGTAGGCAGCTACATCGAATCGTTTGTATCTGGTGGCCCAAAATTCTATGCTTATTTCGTGCGAACACCCTCGGGTGATACTGTGGAATGTTGCAAAGTTAGGGGTATCACTCTTAATTCTGCAACATCACAGCTCATCAATTTCTATTCGATGAGGAGGATGGTATTGGATGAGGAAAAAGAGGGCGAAAGAACGAAAATGGAAGGTGATGGAGATAAAGCCATCAAATTAAATTTCCGTTCTATTCGCCGGACAGCCACACACCAAATAGTCACCCGAGATGTGACGAAAACGTGTACAGCGGTATGTGTTAAACGTAGAAAAGTTAACACGTATGATTCTGTACCGTACGGGTATAAATCTAAGTGAATTTTCTCTACCAGACATACATTTTGAAAATTGATTTTTCCTTGTGATTGAATGTGTATGAATGATAGATGTGTACATGTGTATAAATATATATATGAATGTATGAATGTATGAGTGTGTCGTACATATGAACGTGAATGATGTATGTGGAGATGTATGAATATCGAAGATTTGTAAATACTTGTATATATAAATATATTTATGGTTATGTTTATAATAATTTTCTATGGGTTCATGTTTTTTTGTGTGTATATATGACGATTTTATGAATTCACGTAGAACTGTAGATGTGTATGTATATGTATATGTATAAGTATGAGTTTGTATATATATGTGATATATTCGTTCGTTCCCATAACTCTTATTCTCTCCTACATTCGTTCATTTTTGTATGTTACATTAAAATTTATCCATATTCTAATTCATAATGATTGGTTTCTCATATTCATAACAATAATTTTTTCACCGCATCCCAATCAATTTGTGTAGTTATTATGGTTGAAATAAAAATGTATAAATTGTGAACTTTAAATCATAAATATTGAATTTTTTTCCTCAAAAACCTGATTCTCATATTCCACATCCTTATTTTATATCTCTCTCTTTGAGGGGTGAGAGTCTATGCTACGTCGTGAGAGGGCTTGCATGATGTACTCATAAATCCATGATTTGAATATAGAATTTCATTAGTATCGTAACATCATGGAGGAGTTAGTTATAGCATGAAATATTTTCCCGATAATACAACGACACGTTATACCACAGAGTTAGCCAATCAAATCAATTTACCAGGGAAATGGGAGGTCGCTCTCAGTGAAATTCGATTTCCTAAAAGTTTTCTCCACATCCGAGATGATGAAGGGGAAATAGATTATTATCGGATGTTGAGTGTAAATGATCCAAGAAGAGAAGAAGCAAACCAAATACAATGTTATCGCTCCATTAAAATTCGATCCGGAGTTTGAACATCTGTCGAAGACATTGTAGATGCTGCAAATGGAGCACTTTTGGAAATAGATTCTGATGGTGTAGAACATTTGAAATTGGTATACGATCGTAACAATGGCTCTCGACCATACCTCATACTGACATGCAGAACGAATAAAAAATGTCAAGATAATCATTCCATTCATTTGAATGACAAACTCTCCCGTATACTAGGATCCCCCCAAAAAAACTTCAAAAAAGTAAAAAAACAACGCCAAGTACATGAAAAAGTATTACAAAAGTATTTCAGTTTATTAATTTTGTTGATAAACTTTATTTTCCTTTCTCATATTATGTGATCAGCCAAAAAAAACATCATGGGTGAAAAAAAGATCTGAAATCACTATCAAGTACCAAGTACACTTGACTGCATAAATGCTGCTTCAATATATCAATCAATATGTTGAATAAATACCATGAGTCAACAATACATAGATACGACCGATTTGCCATTCCCAAATCAATCTAAAGAAAACAGTCAATACAAATTCTCTTTCAATCAAGACAATTTACCATCATCGGACACTTGGCGTGGCCGATAAATGCTTTAGTTCAATACAGATATTTTCTCAATTGCCAGGTTCAAGCAAACCTTGGATAATCGAAAACCTAAAGAATCGGCCACGCCAAGTGTCCCATGATGGTAAATTGTCGTGATTGGGAAAGAATTTGTATTGACTGTTTTCTTTAGATTGATTTGGGAATGGCAAATCGGTGGTATCTATATGTTGTTGACTCATGGTATTCATTCAACATATTGATTGATATATTCGAGCAGCATTTATGCAGTCAAGTGTACTTGGTACTTGATAGTGATTCCAGATCTTTTTTTCACCTATGATGTTTATTCTTGGCTGATCACATAATATGAGAAAGGAAAATAAAGTTTATCAACAAAATTGATAAACTGAAATACTTTCGTAATACTTTTTCATGCACGTGGTGTTGTTTTTTTCCTTTTTTGAAGTTTTTTTGGGGGCATTCCACCCATTTTTTCGAATGCTTCTCAAGGAGTAATTCAATCTTCACATACTGTTTCAGTTCACGGGAAAAAGAAAACAGATAAATTTATCATGTAGGATCACAATGCGTTGCTTCAAGTCTTCAAATCGAAATTTTTACAAAATATATTCTGCAATCATATTGGGCTATTACAAGATCTGTAATAACACTCAGTATGCATTGTTCTCCATTGAAGTGCCAATAACGGCATCACGTTTATTTCTCAAGTCAATGAGTTTTTGAAGAATTGTGATGATCCAATACATACAACAGCCCTTATAAATATCCCAGATATTTGAAACATTTCTCATATAGCAAGAAGACTCCAAAAGCATTCGAGCTCTTGAGAAAGCTTTTCGAATTCTTTGGGAGCGAGAGTGCTATATGGATTGGAAGTTGCAAATATCGTAAATTGCACCGTAATTTCCGGATCTATTATTTATATCAATGAGGAATTGAATTAACACTTTCCTAAAAAATGAATATATGCTCCTTTAGCACAACGTGGCCAACTTCGTTTTTCAACTTTTGAATCATTAACAGGGACCCATGTCGTACTTATACCCCGCAACATACATGTATAATAACCTTCAGCAATGTTCTTACCATGATGGAAAATTACGGCTACTGCCCTGTAAAAGTGATCTCGAATCCGTATTTTTGTGGTGGGCACTGCTTTAATATGGATATTTTCCTTTGTTACCTTTCCAGTGTCAGCTTTATCAAACAGCAAGAGTTGTATAATCGCATGCTGTTCCGATGTTGTTACAACTGTTTTTTCAGTTCGATGTGAGCTTCCACAGTTACTGCAAAATTCTTCCAACTTCTTCCGATTCGGGAATACTTTTTTTGGAATATGAGGATTTGTGAGATGCATAATACAACTTGTGCTAATAGTCTCACTTATGTATGTACAGTTTAAACATCTACGTACTTTTGTTGATTGGTGTTCTACTGCACTTCTAAGGATGACTGAATTATTATATAGGGAAGCAATGAAGTCTGCTGCATCTTATAACTGATCTTGCACATATTCTATACCAGCAAATTGTCTCAAAGCCATGATATCAAGACTCCGCTGTGATCTATAGCTATTAATCAAAATATTCATAATATCAGTCCGTTCAGAAGATAATAATTTATTCCTTATTGCAACACAATATAATGTACATTGTATTGAAGCATTTGCGTAAGAAGAAACACCATCAGTATCAGGGAGACCCATTATATTCCATCCGAAAATATTCATTTCCTCATTATCATTATTTTGACTCTTGAATACTTTAGCAGGATTGGCCCAAATGGTATCCCGCATTTTCTGCGCCCGTTCTTCCGAAAATTGTATAGTCATGAGATCTGGTCTATATATTTCACGTAATCTATTGTATTCTGTTATGGCACATTCTTGTGCTTTGATAGAAGATGAATCAAAATTGATAAGATGTAATCGTTCTAGCGTGGTCACTCGTGAAAGAGCAACATAAACTTGATCGCAGACAAATACTGAATTCCCAACCTCAATGACCCCATGCTGGAGACTCAGTCCTTGACTTTTATGAATAGTCATACCATAGCTAAGACAGATTGGGAATTGTTTTCTTACGACGAATGCTGTATCCATCACTTCAAATTTGACACTGACGCGTTCTATGACATGTTCTACTCCAGTAGTCAATACAATCCTCAACTTTCCAATATCATTGTCAGGACCTCATACAACTGAAATAACTTTTGCAATTGTCCCATTAACAAGATCCAACGTGACATCAATATTCCTTCTTATCATGATGTCTGCTCCCACTTCAATGATTATAGTTCTTGCTAGTCCAGCTGTTCGAGAACTATATTCGTCGCTTGAGCATAGTCTTTTCAACACCTTTTCTTCAAATATGGTGCACAGTTTGTGATATCCTCTGAGCAATTAGATGTATTTCTTCTGAAGTGTGTCAATTGAGCATTGCTGCATTCAAAACATCACACTGTGCGCAAGTTGGGAGTAAACGAACCGCATCAGGAACATCATGAACGATATCATCGCATAATTCATTCAGTCGACCATCACAATTCTTTGTTCTGAATTGCAATTTCCTCGACTGTAAGACTTTGATATCTGAGTTAGTGACAATTCCTATACGAATTCTCGACAGCATATCTCTATAGGAAGTATCACTTTGTTGTCGCATGTTAATCGTCAATTCATCATAAATAAATAAATCTGACCACAAATCATAGGAGCCTCAAGCTCCAGTATGTTTTTCGATACTCTCATTCGGTAATTGTATAAAAGCAGGATCTTCGTGCACAGGTAGGATCTGTAATAAGTCCCCGAAGAGTAATCAATGTTTTCTTCCAAACCAACCATCGTCACAATCTCCGAGATCAAATATTTCTGTGAGTCGTAGATGTGAGTATAGAACAGTTACATTGGAAACCATTGAAACTTCATCAATAATTACCAAAGTAACATTTTTAAGTTGATCTCGAATAGTTTTGAGAGCTACATCAGAAAGCTGTCTGTATTGGGATGTATATCCATGCTCTACTGGTGACTACAACAGCCTATATAATGTAAGACCTCCAATGTTAGAGGCTGCGATACCGGTAGGCGCGGTTACTGCAGTTTCTCTCCCAATCTTCTGTTTGATCCAACATCTGATAGTTTTTATCAAAAAACTTCTACCAGTGCCACCTCCTCCACTTACGTAAAGCCGGAGAGTTTTTCCTTCTGACGCCAGGGTGCTGGTAACCTTATCAAAAAAATACGTTTTTGATCAAGATTTGATTCTGAAATCATCTGTGTCAGATCTCTGATTTCAAGATTATTTTCTACATCTTTGAAACATTTCATAGCACCTGCTGTTTCAATGGGGACACACTCTAGTGGATGATCACAGGATGTATCTTCCTCCCGATCTGAATTATTCAAAATATTCTCATCAACTTGTTCCCTAACGTGCTCACGCGCTTTTTGAATATCTGCGATACGTTCGTGGTATTGCAGTGCTTCGATCAATTGAAAATTGTAATGATAGAAACGCACCTTCATACGTTTTACATCCATTCTTCAATTCCATAATATCCCCACAAGGCTTGGATAATAACAATAAAGAAAAGTAATAATTGTCTGGTTGGATTTGGGGTTGTACTTATAATGATTAATCAGATAACCTCGCGCTCGCTTTTCCAAAAATAAACCTTTATCAATGACATAATATTCACTATTCTTCTTTAGTCTCACTCTTGTGATATCATACCACTTAGCAAAGTCATAAAGATGCACATCTTCCAATTCTTTAGGTCTATTGGGGTAATAAGTGTCTACCAGAGATGGACAAAATATATCCGTGGATTCAGCTTGCAACGCTTCGATGTCTTCTCGAGTTTGCAATTTCCTACTTCTGATCATGTTAACATCTAACCATCTGACAGTTGTATTTGGATCAGTACCATATAATGGAATTCTCAAAAGGGTATCAGCAGCTTCCAGCGCTCCACACTCTCTATGATTCAACATACGCATCCCAATATTCCAAAGACGACTTTGCAATGGCTTACAAGAATTTATTGCAACAAATGTTTCTCCAATGTAACTTTTTTCAGCTTCAGGTACATATTTGGTGCAATAAAAAGTGAGGAGTGTTGATTTTCCATCAAAGAACTGAATATCCATGTTACATTCCCAAGCTGTTAAGATAGCGGGATTGTAATCATTAATATTCATCTCTTCTTTTCCACGTGGAAGATCATAAAGTCTGTTTTTAGTTTTCAATTGTTTTTTTTCAGCTATTGAAATACTCACATTTCTCATCATGAAATCATCTGTAACTAGACGTGGAAAACCAAATCTGCATACCTTACTGAATGAGTTCTTAGTTTTTTCAGTACGCAAACAGTACCTGTTATGTGAATGTCTTTGGTGCGTATTGACACGTCGATACAATTGCGGTGATATATGTCGCGAAGGCATTCTACAAGTGACGTATTTCAGAATGGACGATGATACTTCTTCATTTGAAGACTCATTGATAATAGGAGCGTCTTCTATCCAAATTAAGAGGTGGAAATGTTGTGTCCCTCTACCTTGGTATTCTTGGCGCCAGAAATAATGCGTAACTTTCCCAATAGGATTATCAGCTGAACACATGAAATCGGGCATAGCTCGAAATTCATCCTCAACAAACCTAGAAGTTGGAACAGGATCGGAAGCAATAAGTTCGTTTGGAGACATTTCACTTGCGAAATATCCATTCATTTCACGAAGTTATTCAATCAAATCTGTTCATAACCATTCACTTGGACTAAATGTCAAAAACCATGTAGCTGGTCCATAATGATGTATCATACAGTTCAAATCATTTCTAGGCTTTCTCCAATATTGTTCTGTATTACGCAGTCTGGAAAATATGGTACTCAAATTTGTTTCCAATTGTTCTTTAGATAACTGATCGAAATGATCAGCAGCTGTATACTTCTGACAAGGATTTGTTACATTCATTTTATGGAAAATTCCTGCATTCAATCGTCGCATATTGGTATCATGCAATAAATAGAAAATGTATTGTATATTCAATCGAAATTCAGAATGTTTTGACATTAATCTTGATTTTATAAATTCAAAATCGGTCGAACGAATCAATCTATCTTCATGTTGTCCATTAATGCCATGGGGATACAAATCTGGAAAACATTTCACATCCAAATTCTCTGTACGATTGTCTAAGGGAACGTCGTCCATTTCCAGCATTTGATAGAGCGCAGTTGCAGATTTATCAAGTCTCTTATCGTACATAGGATAGATCGTAAACTGATCGCAGTATGCGTCAGATTCGAACTTTTGAGTCAACAGGGCAGGTTCATTGTCACTATGAATATCATTTGTTTTACTGTTCTCATCTTCAACTTCCTGAATGAATTTACGGTTACTTATAGAAGACTCTTCTTCTTCTCCTTCGAAATGTATATCCGATAATTTTCTATCATTCAACAATGAATCATGTGATTGTGGTAAAAGGATTTCTGAATACGAGGGATTATTTGCTTCCAACCATAATAATGCATTCCAAACTTTTTGCATGTCAACTAATTTTTCCCAAATTATTTTGGATTCAGTTGGGATACCACGCATGAGTATATAAAATTCATGATGCAGATTGAGTGGTTCAGTTGGAGGACAAATCTTTTCCAAAGTTTCATGTATAGGTAAGGGGAGATGAAATGTTCTACCTTTTACTTTCGGAATCATGTGCTTTTTTGGAATATTTTTGTTCATAACCGTACTCATTCTTCGAATTGTTTGGAACGCTTTCGCTCTTTGAATGAGAATTTCCTCATAATCATTCAAATTAGCTACCTGTTCAACAGACCTCACATCAAGTTTATTCGAAACACACGTTGGTGGCATAAAATCAATACGAATTTTGTTGTGACAATATCGGAAAATCGAAGCCAATGTTCCCTTTCCGAGTTTAATATGACTTACCAATCTATTCCAAACCGTTCCATTATAGGTAGTTTTAGAAACATTGACTTTCATAAGATCTCTTTGGAGACACAACTTGAGGAAATCACAAGAAATGCATGGAGTATGTGGAGTGTCCATGGACCGTTTTGTCAAAATTTTGAATGCTATATAATTCTTCGATATGATTTCTTCTTCGTTCAAATTCACTTCAAAATTTTTTTCTTCAACTGCCTCTGCTTCTTTTTGAGCTTTTTGACATATTTGCTGAAGTGTAGGAACATCGTTCTCATTCAAGGCTTCATCCAAATCATTCAACTGTGTATTAACATGGGTCATTTTATATACGATTCTTTTCATGTTTCTGAAATCTGGGGAATGTGATGACAGTATATGATTTGCTAAAGATTTAGACTCGCATAATCCGGGATGTACATAACAACTTTGGGAGTGACCACGTTTGTCAGTGAATACATTATTAGAACAAATGTGAACATCACGACAGAACTCATTCACTCTCCTCAAAGAACAATCGACTAATCGATGGAAACAATTTCGCACATCATCAATCACGTCAGGATCTTTGATTTTACATGAATCATTACGAGACCATATTATTTGCTTGTTCTTTTTCGATCGTAATATAGGTGAAATGTCCATAGCTTTTCCCTTGGAATTAACTACTATTGGATCTGGAGATTTGAAAGGACAATATGCAGTTTCTAAAAAATATGGTTCAGAAGAAGGGGTATGTCCGGATTGTCCACATAGAGAGTTGACTTTATCATTATATTCTATACAATTAGCTATTCGCGTCAGAGAAACTTCTGCTTTTTGCTTACATTCTTCTAATAATTTTTTCAATTTTGAAATATGCATTTGCCGCATGTGCAAACACCACTTCATAATTCGCTCAGCTTCCAACCGACTTGATTCTGGAGATGATATTCGAAGAATTTTCGATACATTTCTGATGTATGTTTCCTTGGTATATTTGAATCTTATGTTATTATTCAATATGGCAATATGGTGATATTTCTTAATTATTTCTTTGGCAATATTATTTTTTGATTTTTTCAAATCATTCTTGTGTGCATTGTAATAATTCTTTGCTTTTGCTGAGACAATTGCCTTATTACCTCCATAATAATTCTTCATTTTTTCAATGATAACGGCGCTATTCTTCAAATAGTAAAGATGTCTTTTCCTTTCGATTACAGTTTTACTGGCATTTTCATATCGCTTTTTGTTTCCAAGAGCAATTTCTTTGTTTTTTTTATAATTAATTATTGCTCGTTGAATCAATTCAGCCTTATGAGTTTCATAATATCTTTTGTTTCTCATTCGGATACAATCACTCATTTTCTTACCTTTTTGCTTTCGATTCTCATTTGAATCATTTTTTTTTAGAGTTTTTGACTCGGAAGAAATTTTATAGATTTTATTTCCACTTCCCTTCCTGGAACGATATTCTGGAATTATTGAAAACAATGGAGGTGTCATCAGATGCAGCGTCCTTATTTTCTGTTCCTTTATCATTGCCTTTTCGTTTTTTCTTAGGATAATCTGGATTCTGTACATGCGAATCTTTTCTTCTTGAACTGATTCTCTTTTCATCGTTTCTATGAATTTTTTCCAAGTTGATTGTGTTTTCAGATATTTCATGATATTTAATGCTAAATCCTCCAACAGCACATTGAGTGTAATGGATTCCCTCCACTTTGTCAACTTTTGGATTCAACACAGCGCAAGATAATATCCCCAACTCTTGATTATTAACATTTTCATCAGTCCTATCACTTGCTGTGAGGAAATTATCCGACTGCGTAATATTTTCTTGCTGATTATGATTTTTTTTCCGTCTCTTATGATTTCCATCTTCATAAGCTTCACCAAATACTTCATGTTTTTGGTTAACTTTCTCCTTACGGGCTTCATAATAAGCCTTTTTTTTCAAACTTATCTTTGCTTTATTAATTTCCTGATAGGTCTTCTTTCGTGAAGATATTTCTTGTTGGTTTTTTTCATGAAAACGTTTCCTTCGTGAGTCTCCTTTTTTTTCTCTTCCATCACTGTCATAATCAGTTTCTTTTTTCGAATCTATTTATCCCACACACTTTTTCATATCTGTATCAACACTGTGTTCCATTTTCTCCTGACTTGTATTGGAATCAGTACTCATAGAAGTGTTTTGTGTGTCACTCTTGATGAGGTGATGAGAATTTCCTTTGCCTTTTCCAAGTGAAGATCCACCAACTGCAGATTGATTATCATTGGAGGAGTTTCGTAAATCATTATTTTTGCATGTCATTTCATCTTTCGCAAAAGAATCAAGGGGGACTTTCTGGAATTGACCAAAGTCTACCACAAATCTCACCTTCATTTCCGTATCGTTGGGATGTTTCATATGATTTTTGTCTATTACCTTCAATGAACTAGAATCTATCTGTTTTGAAGATGCTCCTTCAAGTAGTTCAGAATTTGAGTATTGGAAACGTTTATCATCGTTTTCTCCAACTTTCTGTTCTTGATTTTTACTCGAGCGTTGTTGATTCAATGCTATCAGAGGAGGAATTATTTGCGGTTCAGTTGGAAAATGTTCTATGCAATTTGATTGGAAAATTTTTAATAAGTATTGACGCACTAGCGAATGATTATACCTCACTGTTTCTGGAGCTAAATTGAAAAATAGTGATGTAGCAAGAGCAATTGCGAATACACTACAATCTTGAGCATTAGGTTGACTTTGTACTTCTGGAAAATCAATCGATCCTGTATAGGAGGATATAATTTCCTGAGATATATTTCATGATGTGTATGGAATTTCTTTGAATTGAGAGAATCGTAAATGTAGAGTTTCTTTGTATCATCATAGGCACAGATCCAATGTCTGGCACGATTGCTCACAAAATCTTCGCAACTGTGTAAAATTTGAATATGCTTTTGATTTTGAGAAACGGGCTGGATTGTGTGAGGAAGCTATATCCTCCACGTTTCACGAGGTTCATAATCAGAGGAGGTTTTCAATAACGAATGGGAATATTCAATATGATCGTCATTCAACCAACCGTTAGAAACCAAAACGTTCACGAATTCAAAGCCTACTGGTGCCACATTATCAACTCTGTTTTTTTTTCGTTTTTCCGATTCGGTAATATGGAATTTGTTTTCATACTCATCAGAGAAATAATATTTTTTGAAGAAACTAATACAACATGATGACCAAGGTGTGTTTTATTTTATTATCCAGCGCGTCAGCAGCCAGTTCAGCGCGTGAGCAGCCGGTTCAGCGCGTAAGCAGCCGATGGAACTTATGAACAAGTTAATGTTCCTGAATATTCTTCTGATTATTCCAGCGCGTGAGCAGCCAGGAATGTTTTTATTCACAGAAATAAGGTGAGTAGATCGCAAGATGAAAAGAACACAGAGAAAGACAGGAGGAGAGGAGGAGAGGGGGAGAGAAAGAGAGATATACAGGCAGGTAGGCAGGCTGGATGGGGATGTTTCATGGTCCTCTACTCCAGGGAGTGGAATCTGAAAAAGATATCAGGAAATCACGTCATCAGTTCAAATCTTCCTGAATCCCTGAGTAGCTTATCACATATTAAATTTGATTTGATTAAACAATCAACGTGATGATTTACCCAGACAAAATGAATTTTTCATTATCTGAAAGATTTCCACTGGATGTCTTCAAGACGTCTCATGCACCAGTTTTCACTCTCTTGAAAATATCTTCGCTTAAGAAATGTAAAAGATATCTTGGAGATAGTGGAAACTTTCGCATACGGAATCCTCAAGATACCCACTGAAAACCCTTCAGACAATGAAGAAGTTTTGCTTGTCTGGATATTGTGAAAAATGCGTGCTGACTATAAAATTTTATCATATTGACATAACTCCCTAGCAAAGGAGCATTACACTCACAGCATGCTATTCAAATTTACTTATGAAGAATCCTTTTCGAATTCATTATAGAATTCATGAGACACCTCCATAATGATATGTCAGAATTATTTCTTCATAAACGTCTATATAAACAGAGCTGTTAAAAACTTCTCAAAAACTCATTATAAATCCTCTCAAAACATGACGTATTGGGAGTACATTGGGCAAACGCCTGTGCTGTATGAGATATACGTAAGTTATACCCAGAGTTTCAGAATTCTTCATTCGGATTTTCAAAACGTATTCTTTTGTCAAAGTGCAATAATTGTTCCATTCGACAAAATTCAATTGGAGATATGAGTACTTTCAGATTTTTCTCCAAAACCAAATCACTCAAAACTTCTGTTTGCTCAGAATGGGTATAAGAAGAATGGTGCCAAACATTCAAAGTCACCCCAATAGCACAT
Organism: Gonatopus flavifemur; assembly: GCA_018340375.1. Lineage (NCBI taxonomy): Eukaryota > Metazoa > Arthropoda > Insecta > Hymenoptera > Dryinidae > Gonatopus > Gonatopus flavifemur. The sequence goes on along the minus strand of JAFFJZ010000035.1, from coordinate 1,465,289 downwards.
CCACCGACTTTGCATCACTATCAAAACTTGGTAAATGAAGTCAAGCTAAAAAATGTCGTACAAAGTGTTTGTGTGTGGTTCATCTTTGAAAAAAATCTAACAATGCTCTTATCTCAAAAATTAGGTTTCAGATTACATTTTTTCTGGAGAAAAGTTATTGCATTTTGGCTGCAAATGTGCCTCGTGTTCCTCGAATAATGGTCTGAAACACCCTACATATTCCGAATGGAAATCATATATGCACCCAAAAACGGGATGCTTGAAATAGACAAGCAATTCTCACTACTAGCTCCAAACATCTTTACAATTATTTCAAGCATGATCCCATGCAAAAATGAGACACCTTTTCCTTTAGAAAAACAACTCTGAAATGCTGTGTCTAACAGCATAGTAGCTGATGCACTTGCTACCTAAATTTCACATATTTCAGTGAAGAGAGAAGTGTCTTATTTTTGCCACAGAATCACGTCATACTCAAATGATACACAGGGGATATGCCATTCAGGGAATGGAATGTTTTCATTGATCATAGATACTATCGATGTATTCATGTATCATTTAAATCCAAAACAGCCAAAATAATGACACGTATAGATCTCTGTCTCCAATAATCACAACTACTTCAAGTATGGATTAGATGAAAGGAAATGAACTTTCCAACGAACACACATCGATTGTACTCATCCGTCGGTCGATGAAAACATGTTGCCTCTAAATGAAATTTCTCATGTAAAATTTTGAATGACATTGAAAAGCTCCCCATATACTGATATTCAAATTCAGAACGTAAACGGTGTACTATTAGACAGTTATTTTCCCAATAATTCCTTCTGTTTTATCGATTTATGAATTAAATTCACAATATAACCCTTCTTTTATGACTTCCGATAGAATGACATAAAGTGAGATGAAAACACAACTTTGAAAGCAAGGCTTCTTTTGTTTTCAATAAACATATCGATACCCACGTTTTAATACGTCGTATCCGGTAGGGGCTGAATTTGCCGAAAAAACATTTCGCTGAATAGACATGATTTGACAATCGCTGGTCACTTTTCAGTAATCACTAGAAATGACTAGCGATTGTCAAATTATGTCGATTCGGCGAATTTGGCATTATGACCATTCGGTATTCGAATGCTATAACAAAGTACAATGTATAATTTCGAGACAAATTCCAGCATGGAAGCTCGCTATTTCTATTGAAGTGAATTTCCATGGATATACCAACACGAAAGATTGATAAACCATGGAAATCTTCCAAGTAGTTTAGTGCATCCTTGGGAATTGTCATCAATGGAGGTCTCGTATCGCGGCGCTGAAATTCGTCTGAAAATTACTCACCCGAGCTTATGCTATCTGGTTTCATCGTGTTAACCGGAGCGTAATTTCATGGGAACTCTACCGGAACTATATTCCCAAGTTATTCATATTCATTCCGACCGTACATGAAATGCAGCAATTGTGTCCAGTGCTGAATGAAAGGCTCATCGAATGACAGTAATTGAATCACTAGTGAAGTCCCAAAAGTCATCAATATTTGCTCAATCGTGCATATCACATAAGCCCAGATAGAGGAACATGCTCCGAATGATTTGTAACATGATGTGCCGTGAACAATAAAGTTCACTCAGCTTGCGGTCATGCATAGAACGTAAACATGGTGTCTTCAATATGATGTAATCACCTTGGTTTGCCACCAATAACAATGCTTCATGCGGAAACACCTTGACAACATGATGTGAACGTTTTTTCGCATGCATGTCACTGTTATGATGCTATTATTGAGGAATCTTCCTATCTGGAAATCTATTGTTCAGCGTATCCCTATTAGGGAAATCCAGGTGAGAATCCAGATAGGGAACCAGGTGGGAACCCACGTGATGTTTCATAGGGATTTCGGTTGGATGCCCAGCTAAGAACCCAGGTAGGAATCCAGCTAAGAATGTAGGTGGGAGACGATGTCAGAATACGAATACAAGTTCAAAAATTGTGAGAATCTGAATTGAAAGTCTACTGGCATTGTATTGGAAATTGGAACGCATTACTACTGTGGGCAAAAAGTAAGGTGAATTTTTAATTTAAACTTCGCGGGCTTGACATTTCAGGCTAGTTCTTTTTTTCTTGAGTTGGTAGGACTGTTAATGACATCTGTGCCAAATTTCATGTCAATGTCATTATCAGTAATACATTTACGCTTGTGTCCACCAAACGACCGAGGGTGCATTTTTCGATTTTCACAATGTCTCATTTAATTGAGCAGAGAAGTGCAATCAAATTTTGTTTGAGGAATGAAATTTCGGCTGCGGAAACTTTGAGGATGTTGCGGAAGGCCTTTGGTGATTCTACCATGTCGCAGAGAAATGTTTATAAGTGGTACAAAGACTTCGAAGAGGGTCGAGAACGTGTTGATGACTTGGAGCGCTCCGGACGACCATCGACGTCAACAGATGACCAACACGTCGATGAAGTGAAGGAATCAGTGCTTAAAAATCGTCGGTTGACTGTTGAAGACCTTACTGATATGATCGGAATATCAGAAGGATCTGTGAAAACCATTTTGAAAGACAACAGCTCTTGGTTTTTGCATCACGATAATGCACCGTCTCATACTGCACTCGTTCTCCGTGACCATTTCGCCAAAAATTCGACGCATATCGTTCCGCAACCACCGTATTCGCCTGATTTGATTCCGTGTGACTTCTGGCTATCCCCAAAACTCAAGAGACCACTCCGGGGGAAGCGTTTCGAGTCGATTGAGGAGATGAAAGATGAATCGAAGAAGGCGCTGATGGCTATACCGGAAAGGGACTATTTAGCAGGTTTCGATGATTGGAAAAAACGTTGGCATAAGTGTATTTTATCGAGAGGGGATTACTTCGAAGGGGGTGAAATTGATGTAGAAGAATAAATAAAGATTTTTCATTTTACCAACAAATTCACCTTACTTTCTGCCCACAGAAGTATAACAGAATGTATGGAGCTCAGGATCTAGATAACTTGTTATTCTTGGATTTCAGTTCGAAGATGACGTTTTTCCGAAGTAACTTACCACACGTATTTCCTAGATAACTGAGAGTAAATTATAATTGGATTTGAAGGAAACTTGCACTCCCTGTGATTAAATGGGTGGTCCATGACCCAATGAATATTCTTTGAATTCAATGAATTTCTCACCATGTTGGGAGGAATCTCAAACACATCTTTTCATGTGGCACATCCCTGCCAAAAAAGTTGGACAGATCCTTACAGAATCTTCATCCGCTTTTGATCGGTTTCATGTGGTTTTGTTTGGATTGTACATCAGTGCAGGGTCCCTAGTAACACAACATTCGGGAAGCATGCCGAGAATAGTCACAGCACATGCATAGGACATTCAATGTGCTCAAAAGGTTCGCAGAACATGCTATGGACATTCGTGTGTTACTTGGGGTTTGATGTTCCGTCAGTCGGAGTCCAATTCAACCTGTCGAATTCCGTTCAAAAGTGTGCCAGGTTGAATGTGAAATGATCTGGTATGGGACCAAACCCGAGGAGAATCCGATTTGAATTTTTTTGCCCGGTCCTGTCTGTCATTTTGAATAGGGATATGTTATGTTATACCGTCCCGTGGGATGATTGCGCGTCTTCCGAGGAGATATTCTTGATACCTGTCCCTGATGTTGTTACGACGCACAGTGGTGGGAATCAGGAATTTGATGTTCATAATCTACCACAGGTCATAATTCTTGACCGAATTTGATGAATTTTTTTTTAAATGCTCAAAATTAAATTCTCAAGAGAACTGTCGATTCCGATTTTTGAATTTTATTTTTATCATCAGAATAAATAAACAAATAGTGGAGAGAAATCTTCAATTTCAGGTATTTGAGCTTGTATCTTTCGGAAAAATCTTGAGATGACATTACTATTCAGCGAGATTATTGCAGGTATGCTCGTTGAACATGAATAGTTCGAATAATTGCGAATCCGATTATTATAAACAATTTTATAAACAATTTTCATGAGGGAATAAGGAATTCTAATAATTCTGGTTGTAAGAACATGTTTTTTCGATTCTCATTACTTGGAACCATCATGAGGAACGTTGTTCGTAGAGGGGAAGAGGCAAAAGTTAACATTCATCATTTGCTATAAACAATTTTGTAAACAAATTCTGAACTGAGAGGTTTTTTATGGAAAAATTTGTTTTTTTCGTATTTATTGAAAGGTATCATTAAAGTGACAGTCAGTCATGGAATTTCAGCAACATCCAACAATAATATTATTGTTATAAACCATTTTATGAACAAATTCTGAACTGAGAGGTTTTTTGATGGAAAAAATTTGTTTTTTTTTCGTATTTATCAAGAGTTATCATTGGAGTGACAGTCAGTCATGAAATTCCAGCAACATCCAACAGTGATATTATTGTTATAAACAATTTTATAAACAAATTCCGAACTGAGAGGTTTTTTGATGGAAAAAATGTTTTTTTTCCATATTCATTGAGAGTTATCATTGGAGTCACAGTCTGTGATAAAATTTCAGCGACACCCAACAATAATATCATTGTTACTAACAATTTATCAACAAATTCTGACCTGAGAGGTTTTTAATGGGAAAAAGTGTTTCTCTTCCATATTTATTCAGGGTGATCATTGAAATCACAGTCTGTCATGGAATTTTAGCCACTCCCAACAATAATCATTGTCATCAATAGTTTTATGAACGAATTATAAATTGAGAAATTTTTGAAAGGGAGACAAATTTCACTTCGTCCTATCTAGTGAGAATCACCATGAATATTTGTAGGCTATGAAGGCATTTCAGATGAAATTGATATTCATAATTATTATAAACAATTTATGAACGAATTCTGTACTAAAAAACTTGGTGATAGAAACCTGTATGGAAAATTTTCTTCGAAGAATCTCTGGAAGTTGGAATTTTCTTTGGATATTGCTGGGAGCCTCAGAGTATTTCTGCACTGAGAGAAAATGCTGTACATGAAAATGAGCCCAAGTACAGTTTTTAGTCATTGTAGCTATATTTTCATTATCACCGCGATTTCCATAGCTATTTCAATGGAAGATATGACTACTGTAACTACAAAAATGTTCTTGGGCTCAATTTCAGCTACACTCTTCTTTCAGTGTGTTAGGTTTTGAGAAATTCTAAAAATTTCACATTTTGAGAAGAGAGAAAAATGTCTGCTTTACGTAGTCAATACTCATTATGATAAAACTGACGATTTTTCAAAAGATTATTGCAGAAGTTAGCACCAAACTGTTTGTTCACAGTTTCTCGATGGAAGAGAAATATTCTTCCTTCCGTAACTATTGGAAATCATTGTCGTATAAATGAAACTCAATGGAAATTAACATTTCGCATTTTGAACCCTAAAGCTGACCCTTTTGTGGATGGTAGAATCATCATTTCCTCATAGTAATGTTTGAAAATCAAGATAAAATTCATGATTGATAAAAAGTCATATTGATATTGAGTGTGCTAACAATTTTATGGCTTATCGTCCGGAAAGAAAATTTAGATTTGATCGAATCCAACAACTTTGTGTATCTTCCTTATATCATCAGACATGATGATACATGAGTATACATGATTATACATGATTATACATGATGATATATGATAAAATCTGAAAATTTTAACATTCATAAATTAACGATTTGATAAATATATAATGGAACTCACTTTCATTTTCCAATCATGATTAGATTTTTCCTCAACCAATGCACATCACCCATAGAAATCATGCAGATGACGAATTCACGTGTCCTACTTTCCTCTTGTAGGAAATAACAATTCCCCTAATTCACACCAAACAGTTCACATTATCTCGCTCGTAACAAAAGCATCACATTCAAAGGGAATTTCAGTGTGTATTCAATTAAACTCATTTTCGAGTACAAACTTTTCCATCAATTTTTCAATTCCTGGATCAAGATCAGTTGGATTTCTGATCCATTCACGCGTCAAAGATGCGATGTAGAGATCCGAGGATACCAGAAGTTTATGGATGAGGTCTTCTACAATATGTAATCGAGGAATTTTCCGTGTATTGAATTCTCGAATGTGTTTGATATCCTCATTGCGGGCCTCAGAAGCTTCTTCCGAATACATGCTGATAGGCAACAGAAAATTGTCCATAACTTTTCCTCCATGTCACAATATTTTGTGGACACTAGAAGGCATGTAGAACCAAGGATTCAATTGTACATATAGTTCTGCTGTCTTGAAGGCAAAATCATTAAAAAAATCGGAAGGAATCTTTTTGCTGGTTGTCAACATTTGTAAAATTTGTCCAAACTTTCTTATTAATATTTTGTTTACTCCTGTTAATTTGCTGTTCCCTCAGTGTCAGCGAAAAACCTACGAGCTGTATTGCCACAATTGGAATTTCCAGATCCTTCACGTGGTTGATCAACAATCAATCCCATTCTCTCTTTGAATTCTGCACAAATTCTTCGTTTAGCATCTTGCATTATTTTCTTATCCTCGGGGTTCTCTACTCTCCACTTACGAATTTCTAATCGGTATGCGATATGCAGGATATACTCCATGAATCTTATCCGAGCGTGCAAAGTGGAAAGACCAAATTCCAAATTAGATTTTATAATTGGCTTTTGTTTGAGACGATCCAGATTAGGGGTCGTCCATGAATCACGTAAGACGTTCAAGGGGAGGAGGAGGTTCATGGAATTCTTACCAGATCTTACAAGGGGGGAGGGGGAGGGGTTGCACCAAAGTCTTACGTAAGATGGATGTAACTAAATATTAAGAAATTCAATTTCAACTGATTCCGAAAAACACATATTTCCTTCAACTTTTTCAAAGATTTTACAAAGATGATGTTCTGTAATAAAGTATCCTTGGATAGTCGATTTTAGTAAGTTAATAATCATCAATATCATACCATAATTGAGTCATTTATAATTTCTGTACACTTCTGTATTATATTACCTTACCACATGGGGGAGGGGGAGGGGTTCAATGGAATCTTACGATGTCTTACACGGGGGCGGGAGGGGGGTGAAATGATGCCGAAATTGTCTTACGTGATTTATGGACGGCCCCGTTTTTCTAAACTCTCAATGAATACGGAAAAAAAAACATTTTTTCCATCAAAAAACCTCTCAGTTCGGAATTTGTTTATAAAATTGTTTATAACAATAATATCATTGTTGGATGTTGCTGAAATTTCATGACTGACTGTCACTCCAATGATAACTCTAGATAAATACGAAAAAAAAACAAATTTTTTCCATCAAAAAACCTCTCAGTTCAGAGTTTGTTTACAAAATTGTTTATAACAAATGATGAATGTCAACTTTTGCCTCTTCCCCTCCACGAACAACGTTTCTCATGATGATTCCAAGTAATGAGAATCGAAAAAACATGTTTTTACAACCAGAATTATTAGAATTCCTTATTTCCTCATGAAAATTGTTTATAAAATTGTTTATAATAATCGGATTCGCAATTATTCGAACTATTCATGTTCAACGAGCATACCTGCAATAATCTCGCTGAATAGTAATGTCATCTCAAGATTTTTCCGAAAGATAAAAGCTCAAATACCTGAAATTGAAGATTTTTCTCCACTATTTGTTTATTTATTCTCATGATAAAAATAAAATTCAAAGATCGGAATCGACAGTTCTCCTCAGAATTCAATTCCGAGTATTTGAAAAAAAATTCATCAAAATCGGTCGAGAATTACGACCTGTGGTAGATTATGAACACTAAATTCCTGATTCCCACCACTGTGCGACGGTGGAGGGAACGACTGAAGAGGTCGTCGAGCCAACGTCATATGGTGGATGAAGGCCAGCGTGGCGTCGGTGATAAGATGTATCTACGCGAGCGGAAGACTGATCTACCGTGGTGGATTTGAATTCTGCCCCGTTTTTTGAGGGTGTCGAAACACCCTCCCTGTTGAAGATGGAAAATCTGGGGTAGGTAGGGAAAGGAATTCTAGTTATCCAAAAGTTTATGAATTCTTTTATTGCTCTCTTGTCAGGAGTCAAACAACATAATGATTAATAATCTCTTCATGTAATTTAGTGGATGAACATGTGCAAAAAATTGAGATGGATCCGTTTAATCCGATAACATTCATCTATAGTGAATAAAATAGTTGGATACGATAAAAGGAATATTCGTTAATATTTATTCCATTCCATTGTTCACGAACACAGCACGCATTTGTTTGAGGCAATTCCATACCAATACAATTCGAAGCATTTGAATTTGATGAGAACTATATTCATGTGAATTTGATGAGAACTATATTCATTTGAATAGTTGATGAATAAAAATTTTCCGTTCGATATAATGTTTGATCGTAAAGAATAAATTCTATTTGCATGCAATAAACGTTGAATTCGTGGCAATTTGTATACATTTTCAAGAGGAATGAAAATGTCAAATAATAAACCTCTCTTTTACTACGAGTTAACTTAACGTTATTGATTGTTCTCTGACGGGGAGGGAAGAATATTATGAGGAAGGATGGAAAAATTGAGCATGAAGAAGAGAGGAGATGATTTTCACTCACCAGTATTGTCGTGATTATCTTGGGATCAAGATGTTAAGTACTGCGTTTCCGAGCTGGACCTCCACTATGTTATGATTCGAAACACTCGTTCACACTTGAATCGCGGGTTTAGTTGTAGGATTTGTAATAGTTCGTTATGAATATAAATTTGTACCTTATTCGAAACGTAGGTGGGGAACTGAAGAATGGAGTTTGATTTCGATATTGGAACGAACACAAAAAAGAAAAACGCGACTCTCTAAGATTTTCTCTCTCGCATCCCCGCCCGAGGAATTGGGCCCAGGGAAAAAAGGAACTGACGACAGCAAGAGGGCTCCATTGCGTATCCATTGCTTGAGCGGAACGGGCCAGAGTTTTCCTAACTCATCCGTTCATGGCTCGAAAAATGGAAACACGGGTACACTTTTAGGATTTTCACCAGGGGAAAGGATAAACCCCTGGTGGAGCTTTCGTACCGCCGGCACCCCTGACCCATGGGGACAAAAGTCCCAGGAGGAGAAGAGAGAGAGAAAGTCCTCGAGGTACTTACTTTTTCGAAGCGATTAAAGACGCGGGTGAGTAAAAACTGCTTTGTCCAGGGACAATCGCCGAAGAAGAAAAGTTCTATGGAGAAAAGTGGGAGGTCAATTGTTCTCAGCCTAATCAGCACTTCAACTTGCCACCAAGATTCCCAGGAAATCCAGTGTCAAATTTCCATGCCGATGGGCCTTCGTACGTGATTTATCGCTGCTGAGGTTTGCGTTCGCCAGTCTAAACGGCGAGGAATCAGGCAAGTGGCTTGACAGAGAACAATCAACCGTGTGTCTAAAAGAAAGCATAAATAACTCTGATTTGAATGGGCAAAATATTTGAAAATGAAACAAGGAACTATTGTCACTACGAAGTTATTCGGCAACAGCCACTGTGCAGGTCATGAGAGTGAGAAGAGAAAGTTTGTGAGATGAAGAAAATGGGAAGAAACAACAAAGTGGGAAGGAAGGAAGGTAAAAGAAAATCGTACACCCGTTACACATGCAACGTAAAGTCACGCATACACGCGAATAGTTGCATGTATGCGGGACTCCGAGCAGCAATGTGTAAGAGTGTGACGATCATGAAAGTAGAAGAAGGAAAGAGAGTTCTCTACGACGCGCGTGAATCGGGCACTTGAGCAACATTGCAACGTGGAGAAGAAGGAAAAGCGATAGGGGAAAAGAAGGAATGGACAAAGAAAGAGAAGTCTTCGTCCCATCGACGTTCGCGGAATTTCGATACATCGGCAAAATGTGGGATACGACCGGATAATTTTTAAATATTGATGGAACTGAATTGAAATGATCGTGAAATGATTCAAGTTAATTATGCAAACGGAAGAAAAAAATATACATCAAAATTGCCCGGAGTTGACAATGTCCTTTTTATCCATCCTTGGTAGTATCTGCTTCCTTTACGTGGTCAGGAGGATGAGTATCTCAAATTTGAGTCTCTTTCTCGAGTGGAATAAACTACTCGAGGGAAAGAGTACAAACTGAGAGAATCTTAATCATCCCAACGCCAGGAACATCGGCAGAAATGAGGGGAGGACAAGGGGAACCACCTTCCTTGACATCTTGAAATATTCCCGAGGGAATGAAATCTTTCCCCAAACCTTGAATTCTTGAATCATAATTTATTGAATAAAAAACAACATGATGGCGTTCTCTCGAGTAGAATATTCCGAAGGTGAAATAGCCTTCCATTCGGATCTTCATGTGAAGGCTGCTCGAGAGAGCTTCATCAAACAAGATAGGAAACGAAAGAAGATAGGGAAGGAAGAGAACATTCTCCGAATCGGAGCGTGGAATGTGAGATCACTGAAATAAACAGGGAAACTAGGAAATTTTGAATCAGAAATAAATAGCTTGAGTATCGATGTGATGGGAATTAGCGGAATGAGGTGGCCACAAAAAGGGGATTTCTGGAGTGGGTATTATAGAATAATTCATACAGGATCGAAGAATGGTTAAAGCAGGTGTCGGAATTATAATGCATAAGAGAGGAGGAGTGGGGTAGAAGATTATTCGCAACATAGCGAACGCGTAATGATGGTCAAAGTTGAAGTTCAAGTATACATGCCCACATCTGCTCAGAGAAAGATATCGGGAAAACGTACGACGGAATAGAAGGAGTGATAGAATATGTGCAGGGACAAGAGAATTTGATGATCATAGGCGACTAGAATGCGGTAGTAGGTTGAGGGAGAGGGTGCAACTTAATTGGAGATTTTGCGTCAGGAAAAAGAAATGAAGGAGGACAACGTTTAACCGAATTCTGTGGGGATCATAAGATGGTTATCACCAACCAAAAGATGGTTATTACAAATATTTAAAAATCAAGTAAAAGGCTGTGGAACCCATCCAGGCGCAGATATACATAGTCATCACAATATGTTGATGATAAGATGGTCTCTTAAATTCAAAGCTCTGAAGGAGACAAGGAAAATGCAAGAGAGATGAAATTTGGAGAATCTCAAACAAAAACAGACACAGTAGGGATTCAAGATGATGTTGGACGGAAAATTGAAGGATCAACGAGAGAAAGACTTGGAAATAGAGAGTAGATGGACGAATATGAGGGAGAACATAGAGCAATGTGCAAATGGAATTTTGAAGAACGAGGGAGTAAAACCGAAGAAACCATGGATAACAAAAGAAATTCTCGATTCAATTGATGAACGGAGGTAATACAAGAATAAGAGTAGCAAACAAGACCAGCAGACATGTAAGTCAATGAGGAATAAAATAATGAGAGAATCAAGGAGAGCAAAGAACAATGGTTGGAAGGAAAATGTCAGGATATAGTAGTAAGATTACATTCGGGGAAAATAGATGAGGCCTTATCAAAGCCTCCAGTCAAAGAACTCGTGACGCACTGTTTGGATTGGTCAGAGATGTGTGCGGAAATGAAGAAGTACCAAAAGATATTTCCGAGAGAATAAAATTGTCACCACTCTGAAGAAACAAGGAGCAGACAAATGTGAAAACTACAGAACGATTAGTTCAACTTCACATGCCTCGAAAATACTGACGAAAATTATATACAGGAGGATAGATAATGGAATAGAGAGTAGATTAGCAGATCAGTTTGGTTTTAAGAAAAATAGGGGAACGTGAGAAGCAATTTCAGCATTCAGGACAGTAGTGGAGAAAAGACTAGAGTTGAAAAAGTCGGTGTATATAGGTTTTGCAGATACACGAAAAGCATTCGATAGTGTTGATTAGGAGAAAATGTTCACGATTTTGAGAAAGGTTGGAATTAATTCCAAGGATAGGAGAATAATATTTAAATCATATAAGAATCGAACTGCAATAATAGGAATAGAGGGTCAAAAAGGAGAAGCACAAATTAAAAGAGGGTAGGGGGTCTTTTTGCCGAAAAAGTTTTTTGCAGAACAAACTTAATTCGACAATCGCTAGTCATTTCTAGAGATCACTACGAAATCTCCTAGTGATTTCTAGAGGTGACTGTCGATTGTCAAATTACAGTGTATTCGGCGGAAAACGTTTCCGGCAAAAAGACCCCCTACCTAAAAGAGGGGTGAGACGAGGATGCTCACTATCACCATTGATTTCCAATTTGTATATAGAAGGAGCGATGAACGAGGTAAGGGAGCAAGTGAAATCGAAATTACAGATCCAAGGGAGAAATGTAAGCCTGTTCAAATTTGCGGATGACATAGCTTTATTAGCTACGACTGGTGCTGAGTTAGAAAAAATTCCCAACAGTATGAAAACAATATCACTAGAAAACTATCGTATGAATATAAATGAGGACAAAACGAAATTCATGCTTTGTACAACAGTGAGAACATCAAGAAGAACGAAAATCAATATAGATGCAGAGACAATTGAACAAGTGAAGAATTTAGATATCTAGGAAGCATAATTACAGAAAACGGTAGAAGCGAAAGAGATATAAGAGCAAGGATAGCACAAGGAGAATGGGCTCCCCATCAAAAGAAACAGTTACTATGTTCGAAGAATATCAACGTAGCAGTGAGGAAGAAATTTTTGAAGAGTTACGTTTGGAGCACAGCATTGTGTGGTTGCGAAACTTGGGCAATTGGAGAAACTGATCAACGGAGATTTGAAGCTTTCGAAATGAGGTGTTATAGAAGAATGCTCAGGATGAAGTGGACAGAGGGAGCACAAAATGAAGGAGTACTTGAAATAGCTTCCGCAGGAAAAACGTGAGAAAAAGGGACACAATGTTGAGGAATTTGCTTTCACTTGAAATGGAAGTATGTACTAATAAGTTTCCAATTTTCCTCCTCTAATGGAGATCAATCGATATCAATACAATTTTGCATAAGATTGTGGATTAGGAACGTGGAATAATATGCCTCTGAAATCAATTCATTTGAACAAGTAGCGGAGCAAAGATAACTCTCAGACAATTCATTGTGTATGAATTTTTATACAGGGTGTCCCATCTCAAATAGCCGGGGCCCGTATCTCCCAACGTAATGGGGCTGGGAAAAAAGTCTCGGGACAAAGCTGTAGGGTTGTGAGGGAGACATTTTGAGGGAGACATCAAATGATGGTAACCTTGACTTCGACCTCAGACTCCATCTTCAAGGTCATTTTGGAGTCAACTCGTGTTTTTCAAATGGGACTCCCTATTTTTGACCACATCCTTGGAATGTACGTTGAAAACCAAGAAACTTTTGTCCGAACTAGTTTCCTGACATTTGCGGATGGGGGCCAAATTAACGAAGAACCAAATCAACAAAAAGTTGGTTGAAAAGAGAGATACGTCACACTCTCCCTCTTCAAACACTGATTTCGTTGATTTGGCCCCCATCCAAATTTGCGAAGAATGCGCTTTAATCGATGAAGGAAGGAAGAAGATTCAAGTAACACTCTTATTGCGTTCTGTGCGAGACAAAACTCACCTCTTCAGTTTTTTCTCCACAATAGGGTCAAATTAAGGACGGGGCAAATGGGGCCAGTGGCCACAGGGCCCCCACCAGCCTCAATCCGGCCCTGGTTCCCAATCTTCGGGGAACTGCCGTCGGCATTAGCGTTACCCAATGTGCACCACGAGGAGGTAGAGCGATCGGACTTTGCACATCATTGTGGCCCTGAAAAGGGCCGATTATCTCGACTGGAGAGGTATGTTTCCGTGAGTTTTGGGAATATTCGGGTTCCGTAATTGGGTGATAATTCCCTGATCCAATCATCTCCTCAATTCACTGAATGCTCAAAGACGTTACCTACATTTGCGATACACACCCGTGTTCGGCGTTGGGAAGCTTAAACACATTCCAAGACACTTCTTGGAATGCTCCTACAAGCTGTGGTTTTTTGCCGTCTCATATCCTCAATGGTTGTCGGTGATTGTGGATGAACGGTGTTCTTCAAGTGACCCCACAGATGGAAGTCTGTTATTGTTAGGTCTGGAGATCGGATGGGGGCCAAATCAACGAAAAGACAAATCAACGAAATCAGTGTTCGAAAAGAGAGAGTGTGACGTATCTCTCTTTCCAACCAACTCTTCGTTGATTTGGTTTTTCGTTAATTTGCCCCCCATCCTGCAGATCTAGGGGGCCATGCTATGGGACCACGACGACCTTTCCATTCCCCAGGGAATATGTCGTCTAAATAGGTTTGAACTGGTCTACTCCGATGTGCAGGTGCTCCATCTTATTGGAACCATAACCGTCTCCTTTTTTCTAAATCAACATTCTCAAGGAGGTTCACTATTTCATATTTCAAAAAGTCCAGGTGTTTTCTCCCTTGACATTCCCATGAAAACAATGCGGTCCTATGAGATACCCATTCATGACCCAGCACCATACAACTGAACTCCAGCAATGTTGATGATCAATCTCTCGATATCGATGAGGGACGTTTACGGACCAATAGTGGGTGTTTTGTCTATCCAGTTGACCAGCGCTATGGAAAGTTGCTCCGTCACTAAACAGGACAAACTTGAAAAATGTTGGGTCTTGCAGCAGAGTCCTCTGGGCTCACTCACAGAACACTATTCTCCGCTGCATATCATCAGGCGACAAGCCTCTGGTCAAAGTGGAGTGATATGGATGATACTCATAGGCACTTAAAATTCTATGAGCCGTGGATTTTATGAAGCTCAATTCTCTCTCAATTCTACATGTCAACACATGTGGATCCAGAGCTAACATTCTCAATACTGCTAGAACTTGAGAAGTATCTCTTTCAGGAACGTACTTCTTCTGCCTTTGTAGTTTTGCCTCTCAGTCCCGTTCATGTTGTATAATCATCCTGAATGTGGAACGACTTGGATGTCCCCGATTTGGGAAGGGCTTTTGATCGTGCTGTTATGCGATAAGAGGGAAAACTCAATCTCAGACAGTTGATCACTTCGTCAGCAGTGTTCCACAGTTCGAATGAAAATTTTCCATTTGTGGTTGATTATCGAAACATACTGGACGGAACGTGTCCCTTCACTCTCTCTCCGGAAAAGAGCCGGCATGGGAGGTGATACGCCAAACGAAATAGTAGACATCATTTTGGTGGTTGGAGAATGTCGTGGGAATATGGCGAAAAGTGTGCTCCCGTATCAAAACCGCTCCCCAAATCGGAAACATCCAAGCCGTTCCACAATAAGGAGGATCATGCAACGTGAACGGGCCCGAGGAGCAGAACGACAAAGGCAGGAAGAGTATGTTCCTGGAAGGAATACTCCTCAAGTTTTAGCAGTATTAGGAATGTTAGCTTTGGATCCACATGTATCGACACGTCGAATTGAGAGAGAATTGGGCTTCACGAAATCCACGGCTCATAGAATTTTGAGTGCCTATGATTATCATCCATATCACTCCACTTTGACTCGAGGATTGTCACCTGATGATATGCAACGGAGAATAGTGTTCTGTGAGTGGGCACAGAGGACTCTGCTGCAAGACCAAACATTTTCCAAGTTTGTCCTGTTTAGTGACGGAGCAACTTTCCATAGCACTGGTCCACTGAATAGACACAACCCCCACTACTGGTCCGTAAACATCCCTCATCGATATCGACACATTGATCATCAACGTCGCTGGAGTTTAGTTGTATGGTGTGGGGTCATAAATGGGTATCCCATAGGACCGTATTTTTTCCAGGGGAATGTCAACGGAGAAAAATACCTGCGCTTTTGGAAAAATGGAATGATGAACCACCTTGAGAATGTTGATTGATGTTGATGAGAATGCCTTGTTGGGCCAGATTGAGGCTGGTGAGGGCCCTCGAGTCGTCGGCCCCATTTGCCCCACCCTCAATCCGGCCCTGTTGGGGAGGGGAAACTGGAGAGGTGAGTGTTGGTTCGCACAGGGAGCAATAAGAGTGTTGCTTGAATCTCCTTTCTTCCTTCATCGATTGAAGCGCCGTCTTCACAAATTTCAGGAAACTAGTCAAGACAAAAGTTTATCGGTTTCCAACGTACATTACAAGGATTTAGTCAAAACCAGGGAGTCCCATTTGGAAAACATAAGTTGACCTCGAAATGACCTTGAGGATCTTGCGTCGCCGCAATGTCAGGTTTAGTGAGGCTCAGGACTTGTGCGATGGGCCAGACCATCAAACTGCTCTCCGACCGTACTTCTGAGGAGTCCTCAGCTGAAACCGAACGTTGGCCAATTCCTGATCGACATCGGCTCCAAGGCGGATTTGGTTGAGGCCAACACTCTCAGCCCTCACGTATTAGTAGATACCGACGCCACTGTTAATACCACTGGCATCACCGCTGATGAAGCGGCTACATTAGGTACCATGCAAGTCAACGTTTCTGATGCGCCCGTGACTTTTCACGTCGTGAGCGTGAACGTTTGTTCCTTTTCCATATGACGGGATATTGGGGTTGAAATATTTGAGGCTCGAGAGAGCCGAGATATCGTTTCACCATAATACTCTGGTCACCCAAAGTCGACCTATTAACCCAATTCATTTCTTTGGGTGTTTGGGAGACCCAAATAAGCCTCCCGAAATAGAGATTTCCGCGACTCAACGGGTTCAAGGATCAAAAGAATTGTCCCCTGATTCGACTCCACCCGAGACTATCACTATAAAAGTCAGAACCAGACAAGTGATCTCCATTCCCAACGTGGATTGCGATCTGTTGGAAGGATATCTTCCTAACTTGAACTTGGCAGAAAGCGGGGAACACGGGGAATGCTGCAGTCACCAATCGCAATGGCGTTTGCCATGTATTAACCATAAATGTCAAGGGAAGGAATATAGAGATAAATACTCCATCACAACAGCTGATTCCATATGAAATGGCGGACCTATCCGACAAGACCTTATCTGTAACCCCTGCTGACAGGATTGAGAAAGTAAGAGGGATGTTCGACGTATCCCACCTCAGTGCTGATGAGCGCTAACACGTCCATCAGATAATCGAAAGATATCATATACGATTCTACCTCCCTGGAGATCGACTCCCCACAACTTCTCATACGAAGCACAACATTCCGACGACAGATCAAATTCCCATACACATTCTGCAATGTCGCTATCCACGCGTGCATTAGCAGGAGATCGAGCTCCAAGTGACCAAGATATTGGCAGAGGGAGTTATTTGGCCCTCTCCTCCCCCTTATAACTCTCCCCTCTGGATTGTACCGAAGGAGGCAGATGCATGGGGGAACCCACGTTGGTGGATGGTCATAGACTGCCGCGCTCTGAACGGAAAGACGGTAGGAGATGATCACCCTCTTCCAAATATTGTAGATTTCCAACTTCGAGCCGGATTTGAATGAATACTTCGAAATATTTATTCGACGAAATATAAATATGCTCAAAGAAAAAGCCGGATCACCTCCGGAGAGAACAATGAGATTCAAACAAATAAGTCCAGTCCAGCACACACAAATTGTATTTCTCTCCAAAAAAGAATTGAACGGCAGTCGGTATAATTCTGAAAGAAAAAAATCAAAAACACGAGAATCCGACACCTCCCGACTCGATAACGGCATTCGCGAATTCGTCTCGCGAACGATTCTCGTCGGAAATGATAGTTCCGAATGGACTGCGAGACGAACATTGATCCAACTGGATCACAGATTTCCATGATAACTGTGAGCAGTAAAGATCACGTGAGATAAACAGTCATAGGTAGAGAAGGGATAACTTCAGAATGCGTGAAGGGACAGATTTTCGTTACTTGCGCTGATTAGCAATAGAAGGAGAGTTGAAAATTCAGTATTATTACAGATTCTCGAAGATATCGCCCGATTCGGATGTTACATTCGAAGGACAATATTATAACATAGCGTAAGAGTTACGAAAAAAAATAGAAAGAATCAAGTTACAAACATTCATTGATATCGACGGGGGGTAACTTAGTTCGACAACCGGTTGTTCGTATTGCGAGTTAGCGGTTCTGATGGTAATGACTCGAATTAACCCGTCATCACCAGGGTGACATTGAGTGATGCCCCCCAGTTCCCATCTACAGGGTGAGAGCGAGGGATCACGTAGTACAACTAGACGTCCTGATGATGCTAAGGTTTGTGCAGTACACCATTTTAGTCGTTGACATAGCGTATGCAAAAAAATCGTTCGACCAAGTCTTCCGAAAGCATTCAGTCAAACGTTGCTCCAACTGTCATCGAGATAATTATGTTCCATCAAGATCTAGTGGGGAGGGTTCAGGTATTGATTTCAACGCGGAACCGATGAGGAAATGACCGAGAATCAATGCACAGTAATCATCGTATTCATCGGAAATCGCTGGGATTGGTCTTGAGTTCAAGCATGACTCAATTTTGCATGATAAAGTGGTAATTTCCTCGAACGTCAATGTATGCGAGCCAATAACCCTCTCAAGGTGGTATTTAACACTGCGCACAGCAGCCTCTCACAGACCACCACAGCGGAGAGCTGATGGAGGTAGAAAATGCCACGAGATGCTATCGGTAGATGATCGATTCAAGGAATCTGGGTTTTTGATAGAAGCATTGGACCTGGATGTCGGTTCCCGCTTAGCTCCCTGGAATGTTGTTCCGTTATCGGAGTACATGGACAGCGGTCATCCATGGCGTACAACGAAGCGGTTGAACGCAGCTAAGAAAGTTTGGGAGGTGTAATCGCTAACAAGTTCCAAGTGAACTGCTTCGGTAGTCATACGTATAAAGACAGGGATATAGGCTTTTATAGATCTGATGCCTCTAACGCTGTTAGTTCGTACTAGGATAGGACCAGCATAGTCAACTTCCGTGTGTAAAAAAGCTTGGCAAGACGACGTGACTAACTTTTGGTAAGTCGCTCATGAGTTCGGATCGAGTTGAAGCGTTTCCTCTCGCGCATTTGACACACGGCCTTAGTACTGATCTGATCACACTTTGAGCTCGCAAGATCCGAAATTCTTCTCGGAGAATTGTCAAAGTAAGTTGAGATCCGTTATGCGAAGCTTGTATATGAGTGTAAAGGATGAGAACGAAGTATGATCGGGCATTTAGTAGCAGCTGGAAGGTTTGACTTTTGTAATCGACCACGAGCTCGCAGAAGACTCTCTTCATCTACAAACGGATCAAGGGGTATTGAAGGACTCTGAGTTGAGATAGTCTCTTTATTTTTCGAAGATGAGATTTCTGCGGCAAATAATTGTCGTTGCATGAACTCGAGCCAAATATTTTTAATGGCCTGTATTCCACTCGGCAAAAGATTTATGGATTCGGGAAGCGTGAAGCTACTAGGGGGTCGGCAACGATTCGGATGTCTTGATATAGAACGAAATATACAGGGTGTTCCATTTTGATCTTTAAATGCAAATATCTCAAAAACATGCACCTTGAACCAAAAGTACTTCATACCAAAGTTGTCATACAAAGGGGGGCTACAAAACTGCGATATCAGTTTCATCATAGATGGCGTTATGATCGATTAAAATGAGGTCAACATCATTTTTTGAAACGGGAACCCCCACTTTCCATTACATATCTTCATTCTGCGCAAGAAAATTGAGTGACTCTTGCTTGGAACGTTTTTCTGAATTTTTGAAGTTGGCGCCACAATCGATGAAAAATAAAGTATATGAAACAATATGACACAATGAAGTGGATATCTTGTGGAATGCATCCAAGAGCCGGAATATCTCATTCGAATGTTGTTGTTAAGAGAGGGGACGAAATGAAGGGGAAGGGGGGAAATGAGGTTGATGAGAAAGTTCTACTGCATTATGCGTAAAGCAACGCTCAACAAACAGATCAACACAATAATAATTTCGAAGAAGAAATCGAACACAAAACATAATGAATGTCGTTTCCAAAACATTGAATTGAAGTCATTTACAATGTTTTGGACATGATTGTGGCGCCATCTTCAAGAAGTTAGAAAGACGCTCCAAGCAAAAGTTACTCAGTTTTTTGCGTAGAATCAATATATGCAATAAAAAGTGGGGGTTCCTGTTCAAAAAAATAATGTTGACCCCATTTTAATCGATCATAACGCCATCTATGATGAAACTGATATCGTAGTTTTGTGGCCCCCTCTTTCTATAACAACTTTTGTATAGAACATTTTCCAAAAAAAAGTGATCCCACCAAGATATTTAGTCGTCTCAAGATAAATACCTCACCCTGTATATACAGGGTGTCCCATTTTAATACGTTACTTAGAATATCTCGAAAACGGATAGATTCAGGAGGGAATGTTGCGGGAAAAGAATGTAGGAATCTGAGGGGGACATCCGATGGTGAACTTGGCTTTGACCTCAGATCCCACTTTCAAGGTCATTTCGAGGTCAACTCATGTTTTTTAAATGGAATCCCCTATTTTCTACTACCGGTTTAAATTCTACGCTAAAAGACGAGGAACTTTTGTCTTAAACGTTTTTTCGAAATCCCCATAGATGGCGCTCTAATTGATGAGGGAATGAGAATTCTCAAACCCTCGGATTGTATTCTGCCCAACATAATACTCAGCTCTCGAATGTTTCTCATCTCCCGGAAATTGCCGTCGGTTGTGTTTTGTTTCGGTTTTATTCTTGGAAATTGTTATTGTTTGGATTCACGTGTGAATACCTTAGAAATTTACCATTCCCAAACTGCTCAGTTCTCTGTTGTCATTTGGAGGAAACACATTTCTAAATATCATGTCTGATTACGCGCCGAACGATATTGTTGACGTTTTGTTGTGTCTTGATGAAGCGCGGGGAAATTATGTTGAAGCTGTGAGAACGTTTCAACGTCGTTTTCCGGATCGGAGGTGTCCAAATCGCATTACGATCCGATTTCTTGAACAACGTGCTCGTCAAGGTCACCTTCAACGACAGAGGAACGAGAAAGTTTATGCGGATGACAATGATCCTAATGTGAGATCGCTGGCTGTGCTGGCATTATTTCAGATTAATCCCCATATCAGTTTTCGGGATATTGAGAAAATGACCGAGATCCCTCGATCCACAGCTCAGCGTATCTTGAAATCGTTGAATTATCATCCGTACCATATCACTTTGGTGCAATCTCTAACAGCTGAGGATTTCATAACAAGATTGAACTTCTGCACGTGGGCCCAACGGAGAATTGAAGAAGATCCTACTCTCTCTCATCACGTTATGTTCTCTGATGAGGCAATATTTCACAATGTTGGAATTCTCAATAGGCACAATTGCCATTATTGGAGTGCTCAGAATCCTTACTCGGTCCGTACAATTAATCATCAACACCGTTGGAGTGTGAACGTTTGGTGCGGAATTCAGATTCCAGGATCATAGGGCCGTATTTCTTCGAAGGAAACCTGACTGGCGCGGAGTATCTTCGTTTCTCGCATTTTGAACTCCCTGCTCTTATGAAAGACGTAAGTCTTGACATGAGATCAAGGATGTGGTTCCATCAGGATGAAGCACCTCATTACATGCGAATTGTTCGGAAATTTCTGGACGATAAGTTTCCCAGAAGGTGGATTGGCCGTGGAGGACCTGTGCGATGGCCACCTAGGTCGCCAGATCTGACGTCGCCTGATTTTTTCTTGTGGGGTTACATAAAAAATGTTGTATTCCGTGAACCTCCAACAACACGCGATGGCATGAAAGATCGAATAAGAAGAGCATGCACAGCAATAACACCTGCTACGTTGCAAGCAACTGTAGAAAACTTTCATAAAAGAATTGCGCTTTGTCAAAGGCAAAACGGTGCTCATTTTGAACATCTTGTGAATGCCCAATGCGTTCCCGAAGATACACCTCCAGTTCAGACAATCGGCCCTTTCCAGGGCGACAATGATGTCCGATCGCGCAACCTCCTCGTGGTGCACATTGGGTAACGCTGATGCCGACGGCAATTTCCGGGAGATGAGAAACACTCAAGAGTTGAGCATTATGTTAGACAGAATACAATCCGAGGGTTTGAGAATTCTCATTTTCTCATCAATTAGAGCGCCATCTATGGGGATTTCGAAAAAACGTTTGAGTCAAAAGTTCCTTGTTTTTTAGCGTAGAATCTAAACCGGTAGTAGAAAATAGGGGATTCCATTTGGAAAACTTGAGTTGACCTCAAAATGACCTTGAAAGTGGGATCTGAGGTCAAAGCCAAGTTCACCATCGGATGTCCCCCTCAGATTCTTACATTTTTTTCCCGGAACATTTTCTTCTGAATCTATTCGTTTTCGAGATATTCGAAGTGACAGATTAAAATGGGACACCCTGTATATATATATATATATATATATATATATATGTATATAGATCGGCACTTACAGGGACCAATTCATGTATGCACAGAGACTTGTGAGGACATTTCGGACTTGTAGGGACCGCCCCAACAAATTTATATATGAATAGGAACTTGTGGGGACGTCCCCACAAATCCAGTTATGTATGGAACGATAGTTAGGGGAACAGTCCCCATAAGACTGTTTTCGTACATTCCAGATATATGCAGTATATACTGGGTATATACGAAAGTATATCCAGTATATACGGCATATATCCAGAATATACAAACATAACCTCACAGGGACTGTCCCTACAGTCACCATTTCATACATGTATATATATATGAATACAGGAACACAGTCTCACACAGTCTTACAGGGACTGTCCCTCTACCAGGGGGCATAAACTCAATCAGAAAATTTTCAGACTTATTTTAGCGCTGCCGTACGGAAGAACACTTGAACTAATTTTACATGGATATACTAATACTACTTCAAGATCTTCTACGATTTGTTTATTATTTGTGTTAGGACATGTTCCGTACGGCAGCGCTGAAATAATTCTAAAAATTTTCCAATTGAGTTTATGCCCCCTGCCCTCTACCTACCTTTTCATACGTTACTATATACGGAAGATGCTCAGTACGTACTGCATATATTCGGAACATACGGAGAGGGTTTTATGGGGCCTGTCTATCTAACTGCCGTTATGATCAGTTTTACATGTTCAAAATATAATTCCTCATATGTTTATTCATTTGAAAATGTGAATAAACAATGAATTGGCAACAAGGATCTACCGAAGAGAAGGAAACGGATTAATTGACCCCACCGGACAAACTACATTCAGTATATGATGCATATATTCTGAACAGTACGGAAGAGGGTTTATGGGGTCTGTCCCTCTAGCTACTGTTTCATATGAAATCACGTACTAAGTATGTTCAGCCCTCATTGTGTTTACTTATCCTTGGTACACGTAAGCTGTAGACGTAAGTGATTTATGTCAGGACATTAAGAAAATATATTCGACTATGAGGGAAAATCTTAAAAAATTCTCCGGAACTCCTGAACCCTTCAACTATACGATTCTCTTGTGATATTATGTGAAAAATGGTTTGTTTCAAAATTCAATAAATTCAAAGGGGGGAGAGAAGGGGAAAAGTAGTGCTACGATTAAAAAATCATAACTGTGGAACAAACAACATTATATTTTGGAAGATGCAGGAGAAAATGAAGTTTAACAGTTGTATTTTTCAAGAAAAATGATAGAATAATCTTGTAACCAGAAGAGAAATGCTTGGATGTTGAGAATTAGAAATAGAATATCCTTAAATGGGTTGATGATTATGAACCGATTGGAAAGCATCCTTTTCTGGTAAAATACATATTATTTTGCTTCCGAATACACGTTTAATTGGAGGAAAGTATTGGGAAACTGTGATACTATTATCGAAATTTTGATTTCAAGGGAAAAATGCATAATAATAATAATAACCTTTTTTTGATTTTTGAATTGGATGGAGTTGGAAAGAGTAGTCTTGGAAGGGAGTTAATCAATGGTCTCCGTACATACAGATTTTTTGCATTACACACCATGATGTATGCGTTCAAAGCAATATAATCAACATAATCAATTTGGGGTCATAATTCAGTCAAAAATTCGTGGAAGTGAATGCTGATTATTAGAAATTATAGTACAATGATGATGTTGCATTCAACTGAAATAACATGCAATTCTCAGAGGGTGATATCTTTATTGTATACGGGACGCTACATGTGGAGACCCGATTAAATATCAAAACGGTCTTGGGGGGATTTTCTTCATAACCCTGTCTGATTTTCATGCGCGCTGACTTGAGGAAACTGAAAAATTCACAAAGAAGTAAATCTGGGAACATGATGAATTCGAAAAAACTGTGTTCCGGAATCTGATGACATAATGCAGTGAATAAATCATGAAAATTGAGGAATAACTGTAAAGGAAGATTTTACAATTCTGATGCTGCACTTGAACGGAAGAAGATTCAATTCCCAGAAAATAATATTTCTATTCTATACGGAGAGGTACATGTAGGGACTCATCTAGATATGAAAACGGTCTTTGCTGACCTTCTCTAAAACCCATTCTACTGCCCGTGTACGCTGAGTTGGGAGGGCCTGGAAATATATAATTGAGTATACCTGGGGACATGTAGAATTCAAAGTAATAGTGTCCTCAAATCTGAGCGCTTGTTGCGGTCAATGAATCATCAAAACTGAGAGATGATTATTGAGAATGATACTACCATTAGAATGTTCAATTCAAAGGGGATGTCCAGTAATATGTATCAATGGAATTTCCGACAATTCCAAAAAATTCACGAATTTCGGTGGTATTTATGCAATACACCGGAGAAACCATTTATTATGAGTAAACATATATTTGCTGAGCGTTAATGGAATAATCTAAAATACAACGATAGAAGACAATGGTAGAACTTCGAGGCAACGTGATTGCATATGAGCAGATGAATATAGGGACCCGGTATATCAAAACAGTCTTGTGAGGACCTCTTGCATAACTTTGTCTACTTGCCATGTACGCTAACTTGGGAGTACTCGAAAATATACAATTGAGTATATCTGAGGACATAAACTTTGAGGAAATAATGTTCTAAAATCAGAGTGCTTGGTTCGGTTAATGAATCATCAAAACTGAAGGATGATTATCGGGAATGATACAACAATTACAATGAGCTATTCAAAGGGGTAGCATTCAATTTTCAGGGAATGATGTTTTTGTTGTACACAGGAAGGTGTATGTCCCTGCTGAAAATTCCCAATAAAAAACGATTCAAAACGATAACTTTTGTCGATAGTTTGGAATGAGGTTCTTGAATACGGAATTCACAATGTTATATCCTTCTCGAACGATAGAACTCTATCGTTCCTTATACTTTTCTATAGAATTTAACGTAAAATGTGTGTGATTTCCTCGTAAAATTTTTATAGAAAAATGACCACTTATTTTGGAACAAATGTCTATTTGTTTTCGAATAACTGGTACTTCTTCTATACGAATTCCACTGTAAAACCACATACATCCTGTTAAATGTCATACAATACGATGAGGAACGATAGAGTTATATCGTTTGAGAACGATATGACATTGTGAATCCCGTATTCAAGAGCTCATTCAGAATTATGGAGAAATCTTATCGTTTTGATTCGTTTTTCACTGGGAATTTTTATACACCTTCCCGCAAACAACAAAAAAATCATTTCTTGAAAATTGAATGCTACCCCTTTGAGTGGCACATTGTAATTGTAGTATCATTCTCAATAATCATCTTTCAGTTTTGATGATTTATTAACCGAATCAAGCGCTGAGAACAGTATTACCTCAAATTTCATGTCCCCAGATATACTAAATTGTTTATTCCCCAGTACTTCTAAGTTAGTGTACATGAAAAGTAGACACAGTTATGGAAGACGTCCCTACAAGACCGTTTTGATATAACAAGTCCCTATATGCATCCGTTCATATGCAATCATGTTCCCTCAAAGTTCTACCATTGTCTTCTGTCCTTGTACTTGAGCTCATTTCATGAACGCTTAGGAAGCATATGTTCAATCATAAAAAACGGGTTTTCCGGTGTACTGCACGAATGCCACCGAAATTCATGAACTTCTTGGGAATTGTCGAGAATTCCATGGATACATATTACTGGACATCATAATGCTACCCCTTTGAATTGAACATTCTAATGATAGTATCATTATTCTCAATAATCATCTTTCAGTTCCGATGATTTATTGACCGCATCAAGCGCTCAGATTTGAGAACATGATTACTTAAAATTCTACATGTCCCCAGATATACTTAATTGTATATTTCCAAGTCCTTCCAACTCAGCGTACACGGACAGTAGACAGGGTAATGGAGGAGGTCCGTATGAGACCGTTTTAATATCTAAATGAGTTCCTATATGTACCTTTCTGTATAGAATGAAAATATTATTCTCTGGGAATTGAACCCTACTCCGTTTCAATGAACCATCACAATTGTAAAATCTGCTTCCATAATTATCTCTCAATTTCTATGAATTATTCACTGCATAATGTGCTCAGATTTGGGAACACTGTATGCTAGAATTCATCATGTTCCCAGATATACTTGTTTGTATATTTTTGAGTTCTCTCAAGTCAGCGTGCGTGGAAAGTAGACAGAGTTATGAAGAAAATCCCTTCAAGACCGTTCTGATAAATAATCGGGTTTCCGCATGTACCGTACTGTTCACAATAAAAATATTACTTTCCGAAAATTGAATGTTATCTCAGTTAAATGCAGCATCATCATTGTAGTATAATTCCTAATAATCAGCATTCAATGT
Organism: Gonatopus flavifemur; assembly: GCA_018340375.1. Classification (NCBI taxonomy): domain Eukaryota; kingdom Metazoa; phylum Arthropoda; class Insecta; order Hymenoptera; family Dryinidae; genus Gonatopus; species Gonatopus flavifemur. The sequence continues at coordinate 1,438,719 of JAFFJZ010000035.1, read as the reverse complement.
TCACGAATTGTTGACTGAATCATGGGCTTACATTTCTAAACAATATGACTTCAAATTCATAATGTCCCCAGATACACTTGATTATATATCTCCAAGTCCTCCTAACTCAGCGTACATGAGAATGGAGTGGGTTATGGGGGAGGTCCGTGGAAACCCATTTTGCCATATGAGCAAGTTCGCGCCTGTCAATCGTTCCCAATAAAAAGAACGATTCAAAACAATAAAATTTCCGTATAGTATTGAATGAGATTTTTGAATACGAAATTTACAATTTCATACCGTTCTCAAACGATAGAACTCTATCGTTCCCTCCTGTATCCTATAGAATTCAACGTAAAACGTGTGTGATTTTATCGTGAAATGTTCACAGAAAAAGGGCCACCTATTTTGGAACGAATGACTATTTTTTCCGGATTACTGATACTTTTTCTATACGAATTACACTATAAAACCACATACGTCCTGGTCAATTTCATACGATACGATAAGGAACGATAGAGTTGTATCTTTTGAGAACGATATAACATCGTGAATTCCGTTTTAGAAACCTCATCCGAAACTATAGACAAAACTTATCGTTTTGACTCGTTTTCCATTGATAATTTTTAGCAGGGGCATACACCTCCCCATGTACAAGTGGAAAATCATTCCCTTAAAATTGAATGCTACCCCTTTGGATGGCACATTGTAATTGTAGTACCATTCTCGATGATAACACTCAGAAAAATTTATAGCCAGAGCAACTAAAATGAATAGTTGTCCTCAAAACGAACGCTGTGTACACTTCATGCGAGTACATGAATATTTGGCATTACTATAAACAAGTTACTGTGACTGTTTATATATTTGTGAATACCGAATTTGAACAGTTGTCCCCAAAGAGTTGATGTGACTATTTAAATTTCTCTCAGTGCATCTTTCAGTTTTGATGATTCATCAACCGTACCAAGCACTCTGATTTAAGAACATTATTACCACAACATTGGTCCTCAGATATACTCAATTGTATATTTCCGAGTACTTCCAAGTTAGCGTACATGGAAAGTGAACAAAGTTATGAAAGAGGTCCCTACGAGACCGTTTTGATATCCCGGGTCCATACATGCATCAGTTCATATGCAAGACAGAGTTATGAAGAAATTCCCTTCAAGACCGTTTTGATAAATGATCGGGTCCCCGCATGTACCGTACTGTTCACAATAAAAATATTACTTTCGGAAATTAAATGTTATCACAGTTAAATGCATCATCATCATTGTAGTATAATTCCTAATGATTAGCATTCAACCTCCACGAATTGTTGACTGAATCATGGGCTTACATTTCTAAACAATATGACTTCAAATTCATAATGTCCCCAGATATACTTGATTATATATTTCCAAGTCCTCCTAACTCAGCGTACATGAGAATGTACAGGGTTATGGGGGAGGTCCGTGGAAACGCATTTTGCCATAAGAGCAAGTCCCCGCATGGCAATCGTTCCCAATAAAAAGAACGATCCAAAACAATAAAATTTCCGTATAGTTTCGAATGAGGTTTTCTGAAAACGAAACTTACAATTTTACAGCGTTCTCAAACGATAGAACTCTATCTTTCCTCATAGTATCGTATAGGAATCAACGTAAAACGTGTGTGATTTTATCGTGAAATGTTTATAGAGAAAGGACCACTCATTTTGGAACGAATGACTATTTTTTTCGAACGACTGGTACTTTTTCTAGACGAATTACACTATGAAACCACATACATCCTGGTCAATTTCATACGATACGATAAGGAACGATAGAGTTCTATCTTATGAGAACGATATAACATTGTAAATTCCGTATTAAAAACCTCATCCGAAACTATAGACAAAACTTATGGTTTTGACTCGTTTTCCATTGATAATTTCCAGCAGGGGCATACAAGGACAAAATCATTCCCTTGAAATTCAATGCTACCCCTTTGAATGGCACATTGTAATTGTAGTAAGAGTTCTGATGAAAGAGAGTTTTTACATAGTAGTAAGTAATATATATGAATTTAGTTCGTAAGTCACGATCTCGATGTTTTCGATGATACTTTTTGTAAATCAACATGCTCCTATTTTTTCGAATGTACTCATTCGAGGCGGGCGGTAATCTTCTGACTTCTATGTAATGTTACCTTCAAAATCGTATCGCGCCAAATTTCACACCCGATCACGTGTATACGCTTCCCTCAGTACTCTTCCCTCTCTTCGACAGTTGCTTTGTAACCGTGACTGTAAAAGCATGTAATCGACATACGTCTAGTTTTTCATAACTCAATTCCACCACGCGGTGATCGCGAATTCTATATAATTCGATTCTATATCAGTTTACCGTGTAACTAGTACCTCACTTTTCGATTGTGTGTTTTTGAAGTGAATAAACTCTCGAGGTAATTGTTATTCTTAATGCTTCTGTTATATCGCCTTCCTATCGTTTCCTCCTCTCGAGTTGAATCCAAAATTCAAAATTCCAAATCCCAGTTTCCCCAACAGGGTGCTCTCATTCGACATTTTCATTGCCGGATTCGTAATCAGCGACCCCGAAAACCACTAAGAAATAATTATTGAGTGATTCCAGCGATTTTGAAGATCCAAGTCCGCCATATTAAATCCGCTATTCTGGATTCGACATTTCCACGGTGATTCTCGTAATCAGAGCCCCTCAAAACCACGGGAAAGTGAGTTGCGAGCTGTTTCGAATGATTTGAAGGGTGAATATCACCCGAGGACAACAATTTTTCTTCACTTGATCTCTTTACGCCGCCATACTAAATCTACTATTGCGCAATCCAAATGGGACCACACGATATTCAGAAGTAGAGGTTCCGAGCTTTCATTTGCATCGCCGCAAGATTATTTCAGGTCAACTCAATTCCGGAGAGCATAGGGTCTCCCGTCCACACAGAATATATATATATATATATATGTATATGTCTGGGTACCCACCCATCAAACACAGTTTTTCACCGCATGGAATTATAATTTAACTTGAAAATCACATGTGATGGACGAGTCACTCATAATTTCACACTCATAAACAGTATTCGCAATGTCACACTAACATAACATTTTCCGTGTCACTCACACGGTGATTGCATGCAATTCTCATGACTTCTATTTTGGGAAATATGTATCGTATACATACATAAATATATATATATATATATATATATATATATATATATATATATGTATATAGATCTACATCTACACTTATGGGGACCGATATATACTTTTGAATTTTCCGCATCTATACACTACCGGTCAAAAGTATTCGAGCACCTCTCGAGAAAACGCGAAATTTTCAAAGTTTCATATCTCAGCCGGAAATTATCGTGCATTCAAAAATAAAATACCGTTCTGGAGGGTGAAGTGTGCTCTTTCAAGAAATCTTAGTCTCACTCACCTGACTGAAGTTCGTTATTAACCGCGTTCGGTTGAACTTACAACTTTTTTCGATTTTTTTTTCGGCTTTTCAAACCTTTGCATGTTTTTGGGTGATCCTTTCCTGGGGGAATGAGATCATACATTCAATGGAGCATGGATTCAGCTTCGGAATGATCTCTCATTTTTCTCCCTTGGATCGTTCCTTTCAGAGTTATGTTCTTTTTTGTGAAAAAAGTGGATTTTCAGACAAAGTGCTGTGACTCTGAAAGTATCGTTCCAGTCAAAAACTGTTAGGGGGAAAAAAGTTTTGTTCCAACGTTCCCCACATGCATAAAAATTTTGGGAATTATTGAGGCACATTTAATTTCCGCCACTTTCCTCATCTTTGGTGGAACACGTTGCAGTCTCGAGATCATCAATCAATTCAAATATTCAACAAAGAATAATCGTCAGATCAGTCTACAGTGGTCAAATTTTCCTGTCCATGCAAAACGATGCATTCATCGTGAAAAACTATCGATATTCATTTATCGAAACAAACAAATGATAAATTTCATATGCAACTGCTCCATGCAAAACAATGCGTTAATCGTGATCAATACAGGCTAGCCTCCTATAACGCGACTGTTTTATTCAATTATAATTCTACGGGTTATCAGTTATGCCTAAAACCTGCGAAACAAGTCAAGAAACACGTGCTGTGATAGTGGCATTACGTGAAGAGGGATATTCTTTAAGAGAAATTTCGGAGAGAGTCGGTGTAACTAATTCGACCGTATTGCATACCCTGGAGCGATACCAAAGTACAAAATCGAATTCCAATCGGGCTCGATCTGGCAGGTCGCGAGTTACTTCTAAAGAAGAAGATAAGCTTTTGCGTATTCAAAGTAAACGACTAAGGATGAGAACAGCACCTGACTTACAACAAGAACTGAATGCAACTCGTGATTCCCCTTTGTCTGTCTCAACCGTTCAACGTCGTCTGCGAGATTCTGACCTCATGGGACGTATTGCTGCGCGAAACCCTTTATTACGTAAGCGAAACAAAATTAAACGTTTGAATTGGGCTCGCGCACATCTAAGTTGGGGCATAGAAGAGTGGTCGAGAGTACTATTTACGGACGAATCAAAATTTGAATTATTTGGAACGAAACGTCGAGTTTACGTCCGTCGAATGAAAGGTGAACGAATGCTCAATCAATGTGTAACACCCACAGTGAAACACGGGGGAGGATCAATCATGATATGGGGGTGTTTTGGAGGACTAAAAGTAGGTGATTTATTCAAAATTGAAGGTATTTTGAAGAAAGAGGGATATCATAGTATCTTAAAAAACCACCTAATACCTTCTGGGAAGAGGTTAATTGGAAACGAGTTCATTCTGCAACAGGATAACGATCCCAAGCATACTTCCAAATTGTGCACGGGACGCATACGGAAGAAGGAAGACGCGCATCATTTGCAGATTATGGACTGGCCTGCTCAATCCCCAGACCTCAATTCCATACAACTCTTGTGGGATCAAGTCCATAGAGATGTGAGGAAAATGAGACCAACGAACAACCAGGAACTATGGCAATATTTGCAAACATGTTGGAGTCAGATATCTCCTATGACATTGGAGAAATTATTATTGAGGATGCCGAGAGTCTGCAAGGCGGTGGTAAAAGCAAGAGGTGGCTATTTCGAAGAATCTGCAATTTGAAATCAGAATTTGAATTCATTTGAATTTATTTTGAATTTCAATGTTGATTGTATACATATGTATGTACATATTGTGATTTGGAAAAATATAATTCGAATGAAAACAATTTGATTTTCCAATTTTATGATAAGCATGCTCGACTGTTATAATTCATCCTACACGGTTTATTTTGAAATTCCCAGGATTCCATATTCACAATCACTGGCATTCTGACCACAAAATTCACGTTACTATGGAGTTCCCAACAAAACATAATCATAACATGGATGTACAACAAAGAAAAAAAATGTTCACCACTGTAGACTCATCCAACGATTATTCTTTGTTGAATATCTGAATTGATTGATGATCTCGAGACTGCAAGATATTCCACCAAGGATGAGAAAAGTGGCGAAAATTAAATATGCCTCAATAATTCCCAAAATTATTATGCATGTAGAGAACGTTGGAACGAAACTTTTCTCCCCTTAACAGTTTTTGACTGGAACGATACTTTCAGAGTTACAGCACTTTGTCTGAAAATCCACTTTTTCCACAAAAAAGGACATAACTCTGGAAGGAATGATCCAAAGGGAGAAAAATGAGAGATCATTTTGAAGCTGAATCCATGCTCTATTGAATGTATGATCTCATTTTCCCAGGAAAGAATCACCCAAAAACATGCAAAGGTTTGAAAAGCCGAAAAAAAAATCGAAAAAAGTTGTAAGTTCAACCGAACGCGGTTAATAACGAACTTCAGTCAGGTGAGTGAGACTAAGATTTCTTGAAAGAGCACACTTTACCCTCCAGAACGGTATTTTATTTTTGAATGTACGATAATTTCCGGCTGAGATATAAAACTTTGAAAATTCCGTGTTTTCTCGAGAGGTGCTCGAATACTTTTGACCGGTAGTGTAGGTAGCTGCCACTCTTGTGAAGGGAATGCACCAAGAAAATTTCTTATATACACAAAAATTTGCGGTATACGAGGGTGGATTGATAAGTTTCCGGCCTGACCAAGAAAAACAACGTTTTTAAGAATTTTTTTTTTCTTATTTCTCAACATAATCTCCTCCAAGGCTGATACATTTCTCATAGTGGTGTTCTAGTCTAGTAATGCCATCTCTATAGACTGATTCGTCAAGCTCCTCAAAATACCCATTTACAGCTTCGATTACTTCTTCATTGTCCGCAAATCTCTTACCGCCAAGCCATTTTCTGAGGTTAGGAAACAGATAATGGTCACTCGGGGCTAGGTCTGGAGAGTAGGGAGGGTGCGGTATTAATCCAAACTTCAGATCGTTGATTTTAGCCATCGCAACGATTGACGTGTGCACTGGTGCGTTATCGTGATGAAACAAGATTTTTTTCTTCGCCAGATGAGGTCGTTTAATTTTCACTTCGTGGCTCAAACGTTGCAATAAGTCTGCGTAGTATTGACCAGTGATAGTTTCACCCTTTTCAAGGTAATCAATGTATATAATACCTCTTGCATCCCAAAAAACAGTAGCCATAACCTTGTTCGCCGAAAAAATTGTTTTTGCCTTCTTTGGAGTTGGTTCCCCTGGTCCAATCCACTGTTTAGACTGTTCTTTGGTTTCAGGAGTGTAGTGGTGGACCCAAGTTTCGTCAACGGTTACGAATCGACGCAAAAATTCGCTTGGATTACGCTTATACAACGCCAAATTGGCGGTAGAAATGTTCTTTCGAATCAATTTTTGGTCGACTGTTAGCAAACGCGGCACCCATCTTGCACAGAGCTTTCCCATATACGAATGTTGGTGCAAAATATTTTGTACACGTTCATATGACATCTTACAGGTCTCAGCTATCTCACGAACTTTTAATTTGCGATCTTTCAGCACTATTTGATGGATTTTTTCGATCATATCTGAAGTTGTGACCTCAATGGGGCGTCCTGAGCGAGGCTCATCAGAGGTGCTCACGCGACCCTTTTTAAACTCGGAAACCCACTGCTCAACGGTTGAATATGATGGGGAGGATGTCCCCAGTGTTGAGTCCATCTCTTCTTTAATTTCCTTCGGCGTTAACCCCTTCAAATAAAAGTATTTGATGACAGCACGATTTTTCAGCTTTCCCATTTTTACGAAAAACACAGGGGCGTCTTGGTCAGCGTGCTCTCAAAACTAAACTAACATGGCGATCGGACTGAAACTATAGCTACAAGCTATCTAAGGATGGTACTATGGAACGCCACCTCAAGGTAGTCCTAGTGGCGCCATCTCTTGGCCAGGCCGGAAACTTATCAATCCACCCTCGTATCTCAAGGTAAAGGAAAATGTAAGAATGCAAACTTATAGGAACGGTCCCCACAACTTTGTGGGGACGTGATTGTATATGATCAAGTACATACGGGAACTTGGTTTATCAGAACAGGCGTGTGGGGGCCTCTCCCATAACTATGTCTACTTTTCATGTACGCTAACTTAGAAGTATTCGAAAATATACAATTGAGTATATCTGGAGACATGAAATTTGAGGTAATGAAGTTCTCAAATCAGAGCACTTGATTCGGTTAGTAAATCATCGAAACTGAAATATGATCATTCGGAATGACACTAAAATTACAATGTATCATTCAGAGGGGTAGCTTTCAATTTTCAAAACATGATTTTTTATTGTACACCGAGAGGTGTATGCACGAACTTGCTGGTATAGCGAAATGGGCTTATATGGACCTCCATAACCCTGTGTATTCTCATGTACGCTGGGTTAGGAGGACTTGACAATATATAATCAAGTATATCTGGGGACATAATAAATTTATAGTCATATTGTTTAGAAATGTAAGCCCATGATTCAGTCAACAATTCGTGAACATTGAATGCTGATTATTAGGAATTATACTACAATGATGATGCTGCATTTAACTGAGATAACATTCAATTATCGGGAAGTAATATTTCTATTGTGAACAGTACGGTACATGCGGAAACCCGATTATTTATCAAAACGGTCTTGAAGGGATTTTCTTCATAACCCTGTCTACTTCCCACGCACGCTGACTTAAGAGAACTAAAAAATATACAAACAAGTATATCTGGGAACATGATGAATTCTAGCATACAGTGTTCCCAAATCTGAGCACATTATGCAGTGAATAATTCATAGAAATTGCGACTAATCATGGAGGGAGATTTTACAATTGTGGTGGTTCATTTGAACGGAATAAGATTCAATTCCCAAAAAAGAATATTTTTATTCTATACAGAAAGGTACATGTAGGAACTAATTGAAATATGGAAACGGTCTTCTACGGACCTTCTCTATAACCCTGTCTACTGGTCATGTACGCTGAGTTGGAAGGACTTGAAAATATACAATTGAGTACATCTGGGGACATGTCGAATTTGAAGTAGTAATGTTCTCAAATCTGAGCGCTTGATGCGGTCAATAAATCATCGAAACTGATAGATGATTATTGGGAAAGATCCTACCATTAGAATGTTCAATTCGAAATGATAGCAACATGGTTTCCAGGAACATGTATCAGAGGAGTCCCCGACAATTCCCTAGAAATTCACGAATTTCGGTGGCATTTATGAAATACACTGGAAGAACCGTTTCTTATGATTGAACATATGCTTACTGAGGGTTAATGAAATAATATAAAATACAAGGATAGATCCCAAGTAGCAACCAAACGTTCTATATGTACTATGTAGGTCCATAGTATATCTAAATATACTATCAACGTGCAGAGTATGTATACAACAGTCTGATGCTACTAGGGAAAGTCAATGGTAGAACTTTGAGGGAACGTGATTGCATATGAACAGATGCATATAGAGACCCGGTATATCAAAACGGTCTTGTGAGGACCTCTTTCATAACTTTGTCTAATTTTCCTGTATGGTAACTTAGAAGTACTCGAAAATATACAATTGAGTATACATATCTGAGAACATGAATTCGGAGGTAATAATGTTCTCGAATCCGAGTGCTTGGTTCGGTTGATGAATCATCAAAACTGAAAGATGATTATCGAGGATGATACTACAATTACAATGTGCCATTCAAAGGGGTAGTATTGAATTTCGAGGGAATGATTTTTTACTTGTACATGGGGAGGTGTGTGCCCCTGTCATCAATCATACTACAAGGATAATGATGCATATAACTGAGATAACATTCAATTTTCGGGAAGTAATATTTTTATTGTGAACAGTACGGTACATGCGGACACCCGATGATTTATCAAAACGGTCTTGAAGGGAATTTCTTCAGAACTCTGTCTTGAGAACTCTCTTTCATCAGAACTCTTACTACAATTACAATGTGCCATTCAAAGGGGTAGCATTGAATTTCAAGGGAATGATTTTGTCCTTGTATGCCCCTGCTGGAAATTATCAATGGAAAACGAGTCAAAACCATAAGTTTTGTCTATAGTTTCGGATGAGGTTTTTAATACGGAATTTACAATGTTATATCGTTAGATAGTGCAGTTGCATATGAAATTTATCATTTGTTTGTTTCGATAAATGAATATCGATAGTTTTTCACGATGAATGCATCGTTTTGCATGGACAGGAAAATTTGACCACTGTAGACTGATCTGACGATTATTCTTTGTTGAATATTTGAATTGATTGATGATCTCGAGACTGCAACGTGTTCCACCAAAGATGAGGAAAGTGGCGGAAATTAAATGTGCCTCAATAATTCCCAAAATTTTTATGCATGTGGGGAACGTTGGAACAAAACTTTTTTCCCCCTAACAGTTTTTGACTGGAACGATACTTTCAGAGTCACAGCACTTTGTCTGAAAATCCACTTTTTTCACAAAAAAGAACATAACTCTGAAAGGAACGATCCAAGGGAGAAAAATGAGAGATCATTCCGGAGCTGAATCCATGCTCCATTGAATGTATGATCTCATTTCCCCAGGAAAGGATCACCCAAAAACATGCAAAGGTTTGAAAAGCCGAAAAAAAAATCGAAAAAAGTTGTAAGTTCAACCGAACGCGGTTAATAACGAACTTCAGTCAGGTGAGTGAGACTAAGATTTCTTGAAAGAGCACACTTCACCCTCCAGAACGGTATTTTATTTTTGAATGCACGATAATTTCCGGCTGAGATATGAAACTTTGAAAATTTCGCGTTTTCTCGAGAGGTGCTCGAATACTTTTGACCGGTAGTGTATATATGCGGGAAAATTCAAAAGTATATATCGGTCCCCATAAGTGTAGATGTAGATCTATATACATATATATATATATATATATATATATATATATATATATATATATATATTTATGTATGTATACGATACATATTTCCCAAAATAGAAGTCATGAGAATTGCATGCAATCACCGTGTGAGTGACACGGAAAATGTTATGTTAGTGTGACATTGCGAATACTGTTTATGAGTGTGAAATTATGAGTGACTCGTCCATCACATGTGATTTTCAAGTTAAATTATAATTCCATGCGGTGAAAAACTGTGTTTGATGGGTGGGTACCCAGACATATACATATATATATATATATATATTCTGTGTGGACGGGAGACCCTATGCTCTCCGGAATTGAGTTGACCTGAAATAATCTTGCGGCGATGCAAATGAAAGCTCGGAACCTCTACTTCTGAATATCGTGTGGTCCCATTTGGATTGCGCAATAGTAGATTTAGTATGGCGGCGTAAAGAGATCAAGTGAAGAAAAATTGTTGTCCTCGGGTGATATTCACCCTTCAAATCATTCGAAACAGCTCGCAACTCACTTTCCCGTGGTTTTGAGGGCTCTGATTACGAGAATCACCGTGGAAATGTCGAATCCAGAATAGCGGATTTAATATGGCGGACTTGGATCTTCAAAATCGCTGGAATCACTCAATAATTATTTCTTAGTGGTTTTCGGGGTCGCTGATTACGAATCCGGCAATGAAAATGTCGAATGAGAGCACCCTGTTGGGGAAACTGGGATTTGGAATTTTGAATTTTGGATTCAACTCGAGAGGAGGAAACGATAGGAAGGCGATATAACAGAAGCATTAAGAATAACAATTACCTCGAGAGTTTATTCACTTCAAAAACACACAATCGAAAAGTGAGGTACTAGTTACACGGTAAACTGATATAGAATCGAATTATATAGAATTCGCGATCACCGCGTGGTGGAATTGAGTTATGAAAAACTAGACGTATGTCGATTACATGCTTTTACAGTCACGGTTACAAAGCAACTGTCGAAGAGAGGGGAGAGTACTGAGGGAAGCGTATACACGTGATCGGGTGTGAAATTTGGCGCGATACGATTTTGAAGGTAACATTACATAGAAGTCAGAAGATTACCGCCCGCCTCGAATGAGTACATTCGAAAAAATAGGAGCATGTTGATTTACAAAAAGTATCATCGAAAACATCGAGATCGTGACTTACGAACTAAATTCATATATATTACTTACTACTATGTAAAAACTCTCATTTTGAGAACGATGGGATAACATTGAGTAATTAAGTCGTCGGGATAGATCGAATCATAGGTAGTTACCGCCCGCCGTGGTCGATTTGGTCAGTTTCGGTATTGATGTCCACAGGAAGGAAACTTAATTTTCCTATTGGTCGGATGTATTCGGACCGAGCAGTTTTAATTTCCACAACATGAACGATGCCATCTTGGCCGGGGTAGCAAGCTATGATTCGTCCGAGTTCCCAGTGACTTGGAGGGAGAGACGGGTTTCGTAATAGAACCATTCGTCCCATGCAGGCTAAATTTTGCGAAACGCGCCACTTAGGGCGTTGTTGGAGAGTGTGCAGGTAATTCTTTGACCAGTACTGCCAAAAACCTTCTGAGATACGCTGTACGAGTTGCCATCGGGACAACCGATTTTCGTTAAGTTTGAGCACGCTAGGTTCTGGGATCGAACGTAACGGGGCTCCTATCAGAAAATGCCCTGGTGTTAAAGCATGGTAGTCATCGAAATTCTCAGACACAGCGGCGATCGGTCGTGAATTCAAGCACGCTTCGATGCGACAGAGTAGGGTGGTCATTTCTTCGTACGAGAGAGTATGAGTGCCAGTACATCTTTTCAAGTGATATTTCACACTCCGCACTCCAGCCTCCCATAGGCCACCAAAATGCGGAGCGGCTGGAGGAATAAAATGCCACTCCACTCTCTCGCTAGCTAGCTTATTCAAAAAGTTTGAGTCTGAAATGGCAGCGTGGAATGCTTCATCCATTTCGCGGCTTGCGCCCTGGAACGTGGTTCCGTTATCCGAATAAACGTGAGTGGGGAGGCCACGGCGAGATGTAAATCGAATGAAGGCAGCAGCGAATGCAGCAGAAGTGTATCCATCGACAACTTCAAGGTGAATCGCTTTGGTTGTCATGCAAACGAAGACGCCGATGTAGGATTTGTAAGATTTGGAACCACGTCCCGATCGCCAGCGCACGAGGATGGGTCCGGCATAATCTATGCCAACATGTACGAAGGTGCGAGAAGTTCGATTGACTCTAAAATCTGGGAGTTGACCCATAAGTTCTGTCGGTATTTTTGCAGATTCACGGTTGCAAATTGTGCAGCGATACAAGACTGATCGCACGGTACTTCGCGCTCGCAGAATCCAATATTTTTCTCTGAGTAGCGTCAGAATTAAAGTAGGTCCGGCGTGTAGGTTTTGGATATGGTAGTGAGAGATTATAAGAGACAGCAGGAAGTGGTTTTTGAGAATAATTGGATGTTTCGCAGTGTCTGGAAGATTCGAATGACGGAGTCTCCCTCCCACTCTAATAAGATTATTACTGTCCAGATATGGGTTGAGGCTAGCTAAAGAACTCCCCTTTTGTATGGGAGCACTATTCTTGAGGTGATGAAGTTCTTCGGGGAATGATTCCGCTTGCATATATTTCAGCCAATAGATTTCGGCCTTTTCGATTTCATGTGCCTGAATGGACTTTGATGGATAAATCTTGTCGGTAGGTTTAATTGACTCACTGTTGAGAGAAGGTTTCTTCCTGGTTGGTGTGAGGAAGCGATGAAGGTATCCCGTAATTCGGAGGAGCTTTGGCCAGGATGAATAACGTTTTGCGAGATCCCAATGTTCATAAGCAGCTAAATTGCTAACGGGCGTAACGCGCTGTTCTTCTAAAAGAAGTTCTGGTGCGATTGGAGGTTGTTCAGTTGGGGGGATTGTCTCAAAATTCTTCAGCCACGAAGGTCCGACCCACCAGAGATTGAAAGTTAATAATTCTTGTGCGGGTAAGCCGCGGGAGGCACAATCAGCCGGATTCTCGGATGTAGACACATGACGCCATGTTGCATTTGGAAGGAGCGTTTGAATCGTGGCAACTCGATTGGCGACAAATGTTTTCCACCGAGATGGAGACTGACTGAGCCAAGCTAATGTGATTGTGGAGTCGGTCCAACAATGACATTTGAATTCCGAGATAGGGAGAGCCTTGCGAGTATAGTCGATCAGTTTTGCTAAAAGTAAAGCAGCAGAAAGCTCCAATCGAGGAATGCTCAAAGTTTTGAGCGGAGCGACAGCAGATTTGGCAGCAAGCAGAGAAATATGGACGGATCCGCTTAGTGAGATGATTCGCAGGTAGAGTACTGCTGCATATGCAGTTGCAGATGCATCAGAAAACCCATGAATCTCGACGCAGCTGGTATCTGAACCATACGCTATCCATCGAGGGATTTCAAGTTGTTCGAGATAAGGTAAACTTTCATGGTATCTTTGCCATTGAGTCAGTAAATCGAGTGGGATAGGATCATCCCAATCACATTTTAATAGCCACAATTTTTGCATGAGAGATTTCGCTACGATTACAACGGGAGTGACCCATCCAAGTGGGTCAAACAGCCTTGCAATATTAGATAATATAGTCCGCTTGGTATTTCCGGCAGTGGATGACCGGGTGACTTTGAATTGAAAGGTGTCGCGATTGGAATTCCACGCAATTTCGAGAACTTTCAGATGGTTGTCGGAATCTTGTGTATTCATGGATTTTGTTTCGGCCAGCCCATGATCGGATGGATCGATGTCTTCTAACAAGCTTGGACAATTACTTGCCCACTTTCGCAAGCGGAAATGTCCCTTTTCGAGTAAGGCGACAAGTTGATGCCGGGTAGCGATGGCTAATTGACGATCGTCAGCACCAAATAGACAATCGTCAACATAGAATTGATTCAATAGAACCGGTGAGGCGAGAGGAAATTGTGGTCCCTCGTCACACGCGAGTTGTTTTAACACGCGTAACGCTAAATAGGGTGCGGATGCTGTGCCGTACGCTACGGTCAGCAATTGGTATTCTTCAATCGATTTGGAGGGGGATTCACGCCAAAGAATGCGTTGATAATCGACATCATCGACGTGCATAGAAATTTGTCGATACATTTTTTCGACATCGGCGGTATAAACATAACGGGGACAACGCCATTTTATTAATATAGACGCTGCTTCGGTTTGGAGTTTTGGTCCAACTAAGAGATGGTCGTTAAGTGAACTACCATTCGAACTACGAGCGGAAGCGTTAAAGACAACCCGCAACCGAGTTGTTGCGCTGCTGCTTCGATATACTGCATGGTGTGGGATGTAATAGACTTGATTTAGATAGCCTTGTGATGGGTTTGGGACTTTTCTCATATGGCCCATTTTTTCATATTCAGAGAGGAATAATGTATATTTACTGGCTAGAGCGGGATTGCGTTCTAAGCGCTTTTCCGTGGTGAGAAGGCTGCGAACAGCAGCGGGGTGCGAATCACCAATATCGATTGGTGGATCGTGTTTAAATGGTAATTTAACCACATATCGTCCATCTGAGGAACGGGAATGCGTTTTTTCGAAGTGATTCTCACATTGTTGCTCTTCGACACTAAGATATTTCGTTGGTGGGATAGCTTCGAGTTCCCAGAAACGGCGAACATCGCTATCTAAGGTTTCAAAAATGGTTTGATGGTGGATATGAAATGTTGGAATGGCGGAAGTGAAAGGAGAACCGATAGGTCCTGTCAAAATCCAGCCAAAGGCCGTATTTTGCGCGAGCGGTTCATTCTTGGAGCCATGACGCACGCCTTCACGTATGATTTGACTATATAATTCACTTCCAATGAGAATATCAATCGATTCAGAACTCATTGGGTCTGGATCTGCGAGTGGTAGCCCGATAACGTGCGGCCAATTTGGTTTCGTGTTGACTCTAGTTGGGATATATTTCGTGAGTGATTTTATAAGGAGAGCAGTAGTTGAATAAACCGGTTTGTCAACAGTTGTCGGGCTTATTAGAAGTGATGCGGAATAACGAATCGGTGTTGTTACATCTCCGACTCCGGTGACAATCGCTGAACATTTATCTTTTATTAACCGAAGATCTTGCGCAATCTTTTCAGTTATCAAATTAACAACAGACCCAGGATCGATTAACGCCCGGACTCGGACTGAGCGACCTTGTGGTGACCGTAAAATAACATGCGCGGTAGCTAGCAAAATTCCCGTACGAGGTAATGATGCTTTCGAAAGACAATGAGATGCGAGAGGAGTATCAACTTGAGTTGAAGTACTAGCGAGATTTGGTGGTTGAGGATCACTACGAGGTTGCTCAGTTCTTTCTGGGAAATGTAAGAGCGTATGGTGTTTCTTTTGGCACGTTCTACACAAGCGCGTATTAGTACATGCGGTAATGGAATGTTTTGTACTAAAACAGTTGATACAACGTTTGCTTCGTTTAATGTAGTCATATCGCTGTGATGGCGATTGATTTAAAAACGCAGTACATTGATATAATAAATGAGCCGTTTTACATATTGGATAACTGACATTCGGAGTTGTAGCAGCGTGTGTCGGAAACGATTTAGTTTTCGCGGATTGTGTCGACTGGTTGGTTTTTTCCGGTTTTACATTAGTCTGCGGGAGAACTTCTAGTGCTCGAATCCGAGATTCGATGAATTTATCAAGGGCTCGATAATTTGGCATGTTGACTGAACTACCTAGATGAAATTCCCATGCCTTTCGCGACGCTTTATCGAGTCTCTGAGTTACTAAAAAAACTATCATATCGTCCCATTGGTCAACGGGTCTGCCTAAATTTTTTAGCGCTTCGATCGACATATTGGTTTTATCTCGTAATTCCCGAAGATCTTTGGCAGTTTCTGCATAAAGTTGCGGTAAAGAAAACAGGGAATTCAAATGTGAAAAGATTAGTCGACGTTTGTTTTCATATCTATCTTTGAGAATGTTCCAAGCAACCAAAACATTCGCGTCTGTTATTGTTAAATGGGTTAAGGAATTAGCTGCATCACCCTTTACACAAGAAATCAAATGATGAAGACGTTCAACATTGTCTAAATTTTTATCGTTTATAATCATGGACCTGAAACGCGGAAACTTTCCCAATCATGAAATAAACCCGTAAACGTCGGTAAGGTGATGCGCGGTAGATTCGATGTTCGAGAAGTTGCTTCGAGAATTGATTGATGAAGTTGACTTACATCTGGAGGTGGTGAGCGTGGTGGTGTTTGATGTTCAATAAGCTCTGCCATAAAATCCGCAGCTTCATGGTAAGCCAGATCGCACTCGTCAAATTCTTCGTCTTTGAAATATTCCTGAGAAGTTTTGATTTCTTTCGTCCGCTCGGGCATGAATCTGACTATCCAAGTCTTGGCACTTGGAGAAAAGGGTTTCCAAAGCGGCTAATCGGTTTTTTGTAACACCGAGGGTCATATTAGCTCTGCCTAGTTTCTTGAAGTTCGGTAGAGTCCGCTTGACAGAATAAATATATCGTCGTTGTTGATTGATCAGAGTTTCAATCGACATTTCAGTGGCTAAGGGATGAGAATCACCAGATTTGGTCGACATCATAGATGTATTTAATGACCCACAAAATGAGAATCTTCGTTGCAAAGAAAGGTGGGAAATATCAATCTGGTATCCCCTGATAAGAGTGAAAGTGATCGACAACGAGTGTCTTGATCGAATAATGAGAGGTCGGAGATTTAATTTGAATTATCGGATTGGATGAATGGTGTGAATCGATTAATTGATTCGATCACAATGAGATGAGATTGACTTCTCAATAATTTAATAAAAGAGACAAAATGCTAGATTGGAATGTTTCGATACTTTGCAACGAAACATGTATTACGAAATTCAATGTTCGGTTCGTAAGAAAAGGAAGTGTCAAAAACACGTATCGCTTGATATGCGAAAAGAATATACGATACCAGATGATCGTGTGATGAGACGATACAAGTGACTGTGAAGCTTGTAGGCGCGGTAATTGCGGGACCGAGAGATTGCACTCGGTGACGAGGTCGCAGCGGGGTCGAGAGGTTGAACTCGGTGATGAGGTAGCCTGCGGAGGCAAGAGATTCACCTTGTAGATGAAGCAGTTGCGGAGACGAGGGATTAGCTCGTAGACCAGGTAGCAGCGGGGATGATAGACTGAGTTCGGTGAGAAGGTAGCTGCGGGGTCGAGAGGTTGACTCTATGATGTCATGACATTGGAATTCGTCACGTACGAATTATCTCATGGTTCCACAGCACTTTTCTTTTCAGATTTTCACACTTTTTAAAGTTTTCAAGCTTCGATTGTCATAGAGTTTCCAGTCACTTTCTTATTATTATTCTTAATGTTGGGATTAAGGATGAGGATCTCGAGCCGAATCCGGCTCGAAGGACCATTTTGTTGGGGAAGCTGGGATTTGGAATTTTGAATTTTGGATTCAACTCGAGAGGAGGAAACGATAGGAAGGCGATATAACAGAAGCATTAAGAATAACAATTACCTCGAGAGTTTATTCACTTCAAAAACACACAATCGAAAAGTGAGGTACTAGTTACATGGTAAACTGATATAGAATCGAATTATATAGAATTCGCGATCACCGCGTGGTGGAATTGAGTTATGAAAAACTAGACGTATGTCGATTACATGCTTTTACAGTCACGGTTACAAAGCAACTGTCGAAGAGAGGGAAGAGTACTGAGGGAAGCGTATACACGTGATCGGGTGTGAAATTTGGCGCGATACGATTTTGAAGGTAACATTACATAGAAGTCAGAACACACCTGATCTCCGATTTCATTCAAGAACTCCCAAACCTGTCCCCTTCCACTTTCCGTGTTCGAGGGAGAATCAAAATTTTGTGGCAATCCTGAGGAAGGAATAAGGCGTATGATTCTCGTTCTATTTCGCAAGAATCAGTTTTCACCAGTATTAGCAGTTGAGGACCTTTTGATAAATAGTCCTTTTGTTTTTGGTACTGTGAAGCTGTGACTTCTCAGTATTTCTGAGACCGCTGGAGCCTGTCCTTGCACCTGATCAAATTTCCTTGACTTCTGTTTGACTGTGAGAGGAAGTGGTGATGGTTTCAAAATGTTTCTGTCCTCAATTGAGAAGGTTCTCAGGTGGTTGAATGGCATCAGAAGGATTACATAAAGGACTACTTCTAGTGGCCTCTCTCTTGAATACTGCTTCGACACCATCTGATGTCCCCTCGCCATGAGCAGTGGCATGGCAGTTCCATTCAACCTGCACACCAAAGTCTGTTTCATGATCGACCAGATTGATCATTTGGAATTTGGTTTTGAGATGTTGCTTGGCACCATCACTGAAATAAACAATCTTCTTCACACCAAGAGTCCTTTCCATCTGTGGAATCAGCATTTTTTGCCTTGTGTGAATAGCTGTGGTAATTTTCTTTGTGGTAATACATCACGGGAAACACAGTGCACTGAGCATTTTTGAAATCAAGGGCCTGCGACAAGTCTTGCACAGAGTGATCATCATTTTCAGGGGAGTCCAGAACAACGAGCATTGCCTCTCCGTTGAGATTATTCCGCTTATCTTCGAAGAACTGCGATTGCGCTTCTACGATGAAGCTGTAAGGTTTGAAGAGCAATAATTTGTTGCCTAGCTCAGCTATGGAATCACTTGTAGGAAGGATTTGTGTTAGCAAAGTTGATCGATCTGTACCAGTCCTTGCACTGAATTGTACTCTACAAATATCCTGCTCTTCCATCGATTGTTGTAAGAATTCTAGGAATGTTATGATATCTGGACACCTATCGCACTTGCTCAAACGACACACCTCGTTGGGGTTTGCACAAGTTATTTTTTTCAGACAATCCTTATAGCATTTGATGGAATTTTGTGAATTTTGAGTGAATTTCTCGATATTTAAAGCATCCAATAATAACTTCCAATTCTGGTGAATCGTGCAAACACACATGGAGTGTGTTCCACTGGAACCTGCAAGAACACAGTATTTTGAACGAAGCAGAGCAAATTTGCCAAAACTTAGTAGAAAGTCTGAATAGCTTTCTTCATATGTGAGATACAGCCCTCTTGAATCCTTCAAGAGAAGTCGTTTCTGCAACAAACAACGACCTTCAGCACTTCTCACCGAGACCGCATCTTTTTTGCGAGGCAGTATCCTGCAATTTGAATGAGTTATATAGGAATCAATAACACTTCAGACAGTCTCTTCTGGCCATTTTCAAGCTGACTCCACTGTAGCATGCCCTGAAATCCCCTTTGATGCTTCGAGTTCCTTAGATTCTTTCGCCAGTTACCAACTGCATTCAGACCCGCTTGCAATTTTATGCACGGACCATGTTTGTGGAGCAATCGTCATAATATTCAATTTTTGTGAATCTTCCAACGATGAGCGCGCAAAATGTTCTTCCAACTCGTTAAGAATTCCTTCCAATTCGATTTCCCTTCTCGAACAAACCATCACAGACTCAGCTGGAAGCAGCGGCGCAAATCTTTGCATTTGGAGGAACGGAAGGAAACTTTCATTGGAGATTGTTGGAAAGAAGTCTCGAATCATTTCTCTCTTGACCTAAATCATTGTTATAATGGATTGATTTGGAAGCGAGTTCTTCAGAGGATGGAGTGTAGGGAAGAATTGAAAGAGAGACAATTGTGTGTTGAACAATTATGGCTACGAATATTGTGATGTAACAAATCATCACAAGAAGAGTCGCGGGATGGCACCGCGCACGATCCCTATCGATCGTAATCGTAAACTTCCATGACGAGTTAATTCACTCGAGAGAACATAGCTGTCGCTCGCTTACACGAGAATCGGGAACACATCTCCTCTCCCTCGCTATTCCTGTCCTCCTCTAATCCCTGCCCTCCTTCTTCTGGTTGTTGAGGTTTCCCGTCCCCAAGGAGGCAGCGCCACCTATACCACGGATGCCTGGAAGGATTGGTTCAACGCCAGGAGGCGATATAAACGCCATCTCGGCCGTTCCTCGATCGACAACCCCCAGGAGGCTGGAAACCCCTCGTGGGTAACACCATCTCTCTCCAATCCTGAACCACAGAGGGAGAGAGAGAGAGAGAGTAGGATGAGTCATCTCCGAGGATGCCACCCCATTCCTGGATCGGCGGAATAACGGCAGTGACCAACCCGACCACGCTGTACCCCTTCTCCCGGTCCCGCCAAAGGAGAGAAAAGGACATAAACACCCGCACCCAGAAAACCCCCATAACGCGCATGCGCACACTTACCTAACGAGTAGCTAGAAGCCACCACCGCCCGAACCCGTGAAACGAGCTCCAGAAGTGAGCTCCAACGGAAAGTCACCGACAGGGTCTGTATATGATTTTGCGAACTCACCCGTCGGGCAAGAAGAAGGAAGTGGCCATCTTGCATGTCACTTCTTATGTAACCGAGCCACGGCAACGTTGTTAAGAAAGACTCGCGCTGTCAAAAACTTTTGATATACGGTGAGTGTGCTGTGCCATCGGGGTCCGATTGCAATTAAAATTTTCTTCTTCTCTTCTGTCGAGGAAGTTTACCGGTGTGGAGTGCTTGTGCGGTGTTTCCTCCGCGGGATTTACGTGGTAGAAGATTTTTGTTCACGTGGCCTCCTCCACGTGTCCCTCTTTCTATATTTTCCTTTCACCCTCCGTGTTTCGATATAGAGTCACCCCCTTCGCCCGTGTTTGCCCTCCCCCGCTTAAATTGTATGGTCGCGGTTTCCCTATATTCCCCTTTGTCTTGATTTATGTAAACGGCATAGTCCGTAAGTATACGTTCCCTCGTGGTCGCGTCCTTCACATCAATTTCTCGATCCCTGTGTTCCCCCGAAACCAATCTATCGAACGAACGAGTTGTTTGTATTCTCTTTTCTTTGCGCGACGAAGTCGCACCCTTGTAAAATTCGGAATTTGTAGAAATATACGTGCTCTGGCACATCATTAACTATACGTAGAGTTTGTTTACTCGGTGTATGAATTTGAATCAACCTATCCCCTCTTCCTGAGCTTGTTCCTTTTCCTTTGACCCCTCAAAATTGTCGTGAGCAAGTTACTTGTTCTCTTTCGATATTTTGCAGGTCCCGCTGTTGCAAATAAATATCCACGAAAGGAGTCGTGGAGGCGCTCAATGAATCTTGCGCCTTTGTGAGTGGAAACCAAAATTGTCCATCACAATATATTCTATTCTTGATGGAAACATACAATGTAATGATAGTCGCTTACCACTAGTGTGAGTGTGAATGAGTGAGGGTGTGGTGTGTATGTGTAGATCGTCGCGTCATGTTGGTGTCGGCTGGCCTGGCCTGGCGTTGGATCCGCGGGGTCGCCTTGGAGGGGTGGTCTTCGCCCAGGGGCCCTTGGCTTGGCGAACTGGTCCATGTAGGTGTAAACTGATCAAAGTCTCAGCTTTCACTAATTCGAATTCGTCTGTGAATTCTCGTACTGGCCTCGTGCAGACGTTATCACTTGATACTTGGAGGAGCTTTCGTAATGAGGACACGAAAGGAACTGCCCTTTGCCGCTCCGACTCATTACGAGTCTCGCCGCTGCTGCCCCCTCTATCTCTTCATCAGCGCCCCTTCTTCTCTCTTCCTCTTCTTGTAACGCTTATGTTACACTCATCCCTCCCACGGTGGGACGAAGCGTGAGCGTGGTGTTCTTCCACCAGTTGTACGCCCTGTGTTTGATTTTTCCGTCCATGTCTTAGGTGTTGAGTGTTTCCCTGTCCCCCTGTTTGTGTGTTCTTAGTTCTACGTTGTCTTCATAATGTTCGCTCATTCTACGTATATTCTTATCTCCTATTTTGTTTTGCTTGTTAGTTCCAATACATACAAAATATGGTGTGTTCAAAAAAAAAATTCAATTTTTGCCTTTTCTTTCTTTGGCCTTATGTATTTTATCCTTATTTCCTATTCTTTTGTTTGTGTTTGTTCTTATTCTGTTTGCTATTTGTGTAGCGTATGTGTGCATGTTTTCTCATTTTCCCACATTTGTTTCTGTGTGTGTATCTTTACTTCACAATCATTTCGTGTGGGTGTGGGTGTTCTTTTCCTACATTTTTTAGTTGCCTTTTTTGCGTGTTTATATTTTGTGTGGGTGTGTTGGTGTTTGCTTATCCTAGGTCTGTTGATCTTAGTTTATCCTCACTGCTTTGAGAGGCGGTGTAACTCAAAAAATTTTGTCTTCCTCCTTACTAAAGAATAATGATGATGATGATACGAATGAAAAGAATTGTCCATGTGTTCCTTCGCGTGCGTGTACGCTCGCATACATCCATGTATTCCGTTTCTTCTTTTTTTCTGATCATCGACTAGCTTTAATTAATTCTATTCTGTTGTTCTGTCTTCCGTCTGTAACTTAAAGGGTTTGGGGTTATTTATTTCGGTTTATGTTCGGTGTTCTTGGTCTAGTTATTCGTAGAATCTTTTGAGATCTTCAATGTGTATTTTTCCGATAGAGTTTCCCTATCTATTTATCAATTCATATACTAGAGGCGAGAATTTTTTATGATTGTGTATGGGCCTGTATATTTTTCATCCCATTCACTTGTTGTTCCTTTCTGTTTCGAGGATAGTGTGTGGTTCAATTTTAATACTCTATCCCCTATTTTGAATTCTGTGTTTCTCCTGCGTAAATCATAATGATGTGTTTGTTTTTCATTTGCTTCTAACAAGTGTTTCTGTACTCCTTCTTTAATTATTTGTAGGTTCTTGAGTCTGTCTGTCCAGTGATTTATGTCTTTGTTTTCTATTCCTGGTGTGTTTTCTACGTCGTGTTTCGATGATTGTAGTGGTGTGAGTTCCCTGCCTAGGTTCAGGAATGCTGGTGTGTATTTTGTGGAGCTGTGTGTGCTCGTGTTGATTGTGAACGGTGAATCTCCTAAGTGTTCGTCCCAGTTTCTGTGGTTACCTTCTAAAAATGTTCTTATCATTGCGTTAATTGTTCTATTGCTTCTTCCCACTGGATTTGCTTCTTTCCACTGGGTTTGCTTGTGAGTGGTATGGGGGTGTTGTCATGTGTCTTGTTCTCGTCCGGGTGTTTCTGTACTTCTTGTTTTTTGTAATTGTATCATGTGTCTGTTGTTTATGTTATGTGTGCTGTTTTTCCTGTGTTGTTTTGTCGTGATAATGCGTCTGGGACGGGGTGTTCTATTCCTTTCCTACGTTTCATTTCGTAATCATGGTGTTGTAATTCTAAGGCCCATCTAGCTAATCTACCTTCTGGGTTTCTCAGGTTATGTAACCATTTCAGCGCAGCGTGATCTGTTATGACCGTAAATTTCTCCCCTTCTATGTACGGTCTAAACTTTTCTATCGCCCATTTTACCGCTAGGCCCTCTTTCTCTGTTCCTGAGTAGTTTTTTCTCGCGTCGTTTAGTGTCCTGCTCGCGTACGCTATCACGTGTTCAGTTTTATTGTGTGTTTGTGTAATCATCGCTCCCAGTCCTATGTTGCTGGCGTCTGTGTGTATGGAGAATGGTTCTGTGAAGTCCGGTTGTTTTAATACTGGTGATGTCGTGAGTATCCCGTTTTATTTCTCGTGATCCTTTATCCTGTTCCTTTCCCTATTCTTCCTCCCAGTTGCCTTTCAATAATCTGCTCATTGGTTCCGTTTTTTGGGCAAAGTTTGGTATGAATCTTCTGTACCATGATGTCATACCCATTAATCTACGAATCTGTCTAATTGTTTTTGGTTGTGTGTAGTTCAATATCGGTTGTATTTTGTCTGTGTCTATGTGTAATCCGTTTCTGTTCACTGTGTATCCCAGGTATTTCACTTGTGTGCATCCAAATTCAGATTTTTCCCTGTTTATTCTTAATTTCGCATTTTTAATCTTCTGTAGGGTTGTTCTCAGCCAATGAAGGTGTTCTTTCAGGGTTTTTGTTACTATTATCATGTCGTCTAGGTATGAAAATGCGTAGGCTTCTGAGTCAGGTCCTATGAGTTTGTCCATTAGTCTTCGAAATGTCGCGGGTGCGTTCGTCAGTCCGTATGGCAGGAATTGGTATAATCCTTCTCCTGGGACTGTGAATACTGTCATTTGTCTGTTGTTCTCTTCTGATGATATTTGGAAATATGCTTGGCTCAGATCGATTTTTGGTATGTAGTTTGCTGTGTCCAGTTTGTCTAGTATGTTTGTCATTATTGGTATTGGATATGCGTCTTTTTTGTGAGTGAGTGTAGGTATCTACAGTCGATGCGAAATCTATATGTTTTATTCGGTTCCCGGATCATGACTACTGGGCTTGACCAGTTACTGTTGGATGGCTCTATTATATTTTCTTGTAACATTCTGTCTACCTCTATGTGCATGTGTTGTAAGATTTCGGGTGATGTATTGTGAGGTTTTTGTTTCTTCGGTTCGTTCTTTTCTAGTTCTATTTTGTGCTCCACTATTTCTGTGTGTTGTGATGTGCCCTCTGTGTTTTGTGTGAATTCTTGTACTATTTTATCGATTTGCTCTTTTTCGTATACTTTCAATTCTTTCATACTGTTAACGAAATGTATTCTTTGTTTTTGGAGATCCGATCCGTATAGCATTTCCTCCACTTGTTTTTTATCTGATATCGGCGCGTCTGGGTATAGTTTTGTGTTCGCTCTAATCTTTGGTGTTGGCAATGGTACTCCCCTTCTGCGTGTGCTATCTTGTTGGGTGATTTCCGTTTTTCTATTCCCTGTCTTGGTGTTTCGTGTTTCGTTTTCTTTTGTTTCTTTTTGTTCTGAGTGTTTATCCTTTTTGTTCTCATTGAATGTAATTGTTGTTTTCATTATTTTCGAACTGTCTATTCCTAATATGAGTGTGTATTGTAGAGTTGGTGCTATTCGTATTGTCAGTTCGTATGGTTTTCCCTGTATAATTACTGTTGGTTTGAATGTTCCTATCATCTCAGCTTCCGATCCGTCCGCTGTTGTTACTGTTGCTTTCTCCGGCTGGTGTATTTTTATTCGTTGTTCTTCGAGTATTCCCATGATTTCTATGTTTGCGTATGTATGTGTGGATGCTGTGTTTCTTCCGTAGGGAAAAGGGAGGAGAAAAACCTCGTTATATACGTAAAAATATGTTGGGTTTCTCACTATGATTTCTGGTCCGACGTGTTCCTGTCTATGCGTTCTCTGTACGTGGTCTGATTCTGCTGTTACGTGACGATGAGTTTCGCTCCCAGTGTACAGGAGAATATAATCCCCATTCTCGCCTGTATTCCCATACGTGGACTATTTCAAACCAAAGGGAAGTCAGATCCCAAACGTTATTCAGAATATATGTATAAATATTTCCCGACCCATAGTATGTAAGAAAAAAAAACGCACGCTCGAACAAAACGCTGAGCAGGAAGAGAGAAATCTAGGTCAGAGCTCGCATCGATGTCCACATCGATGCATATTTTCGATGCACCGTGATGGAACATACCAACGCGGAACCAAAGTCCAACGCCCGCGGATTCGCTGTCTTTGTTCACAGTACCCAAGTGCCCGTGTCTCCCTCTCTCTTTCCCAATATCGAATCGATTAATCACTACTGATCAGGCAGTTGAGTCAGCAAAAAAACTCCTATTGCCAGGATCTGGCGTGTTCCATCACCCAGGTGAAGAACACGTGAATAGGACGAACGATGGAAAAATCGGGAGATTCGTTACGCGAAAGTTTTTGTTGGACATCCCATTTCCATACGCGAAGACAAGTCTGTCCTTTTCCGCAAGAGAGTAAGAAACGAAGATACGATTGAAGCCAAGTTGACGATCGAATATTTCAAGTTTCGCAATAAATCGGAGAAGTATGTCCCTTTGGAAGGTTCCACGGAGTCTTTTGTAAGAAATTCACGTTCAAAAATCTCTTTCCAACGGAACGTTTTCTCAAATTATTTCCTTTGCCTTAGTCACGATTGAAACTTAGTGAAACGTGACTTTGTAGGATAAGTCTATAATCCAACCAAGTTTCGCGAATAGAATCATTTTTTTTTGTTATAATAAAAATCAGTGAAATTCAGTGTAATCAATTGATTTGAAGCATATTTTGGCATCAAATCGCGTTAAAACCTAATCGTAAACCAGCACATCCTCAACCTTCGTCAGAGAGAGAGAGAGAGAGAGACAGAGAGAGAGAGAGAGAGAGAGAGAGAGAGAGAGGAGGACCACCAGAAGCAACCATCACCCCGTCTTTTTTTGTTCGAAAAGAAGTACCTAACGTGTACTCTTCTTTTCCACCACGGTGAGTCAAGAGCAAAAGAGAAGAAAAATATCAGTTCTTTCTTCCCCCTCCTTTATACACACTTCATACACGACACAAGGGAATTTCCTTTCCTTTCTTACTCATTGTATATTCAAGCACTTTCCGGAAATTCTCATAGAAAGATCTGTAATCGAAATTATATCTGATTTACTCATTTTACATTCAAGTTCTTTTCGGAAATTCTCATAGAAAGATCTGTAAACAAAATTATATCTTTTTTCATGTTTTCCATAGTTTCTTTGAATGGAATATAGTATTTGTAAAACGAATTCCTCCACATCTTAATTTTTTCCATGTTAACCTTAACGACCACACTGGGGGTGCAAGATAAGAGAATCCATATCTTATCGGAAGCTTGAAATCAGGAGCGGGTACCCACTCGCTTTTCCAATCGAGCCACTCCGGTTGGGAAGGTGTCATATTTTTACGTATATAACGAGGTTTTTCTCCTCCCTTTTCCCTACGGAAAACCCCGTTATATAACACTGCTGTACTAAGTTCATTATTATAGTCCGAATTTCTACGTAAAAAATTTCTCAGCATCGTACTGTTTCTTTCTCTTCCTGGTTGTTCTCGTTGTCTATTATGTCTTCGTCTCCGTCTTCGTTGTACGTCCGGGTGATTGAAATGTTCTAATAGATGGTTTGTCTCATCGATGAATTCTTGGTTATTTCTTGGAAAACTGTCTTGTGTGGAAGTTTGATTATATTTTGTTTGGATGGTATGTCTTTGTCTGTACTGTGTTTCCTTATTCAAGCTTTTTTTTATTCTCTGTTCGTGTTGGGTTTCATCGCGTGTATGTCTGTAATCTGTGGGTATGTATGTTTCGTCGTGTCTGTCTCGTCTATCCGTGTTGATTTTGGTTTAATTTAAGCTCGATATTTCGTCGTGTAATTCCGTTTGTTTGAATTTTCTTGGTGTTTGTGTGTATGTGTTACATGTATGATTATACGTGTGTATGTGTATATGTGTGTTTTTCGTTCGTCTTTTGTGTGGTTTGTGTGTCCAGTATTATGTGTAGTTATATTCATGATACTGCCGATTATTCTGTTCAATTTGATTCCCATTTAATATTTCGTGCTATTACTTTTGAATTATTCGTCTTTAATTTCAATTTGTCAAGAGATTTCAGACTTCGATTTATTCAATCGATTCGTTCATATGTGCTTCCTTGTCTTTGTATCGTCTCAGGAATGTTGTTTATGTCTTGTGTCTTCGTATCGCGTCTTATCGCGTCAACGATACTCTACTCCGTGCTCAAGGTTGTTCTTCTTCTCGCGCGTAGAGTATCGTTCTGTGCCATATGTATGCCTTCCTTTCCGTTCAGGCTTATTCGTGTGTGTGTACGCGTGTTCCTATGATTTCTTCCATGCATGCATGCGCGCACACACACGCTTCGATATTTTCGTATGATATGTATAATCGTACATATATGATTTCCTTTACATATAATGGATTTCTTATTGTTTGTTCTATGGAATTCATATACACGGTGTTTAATCCGTTTCTGATCGATTTTCTTGATCTTGTAACGTTTTTATCCTTCTTTGTATCCTGTCTTCATGTGCTTAATATGATATATGTGTATTGCTTTGTGTTGTATATTTTTTTCCTACACGACTTCGTGTATATAAATTCCATTTGAATCCTTCTATTACATCTATGTAACGATATTTTATTCAGGTATTCGGTGAAACATAGATGGATAGAGGCGTGCAGAATATCGGGGAGAGGGAGGAGAAAAATCGTCGTGTTCTTATGTGTTTCAGTGTGTATATATGTGTATTTATGTGTATTTATGTGTTGTGTCCGTAAGTATGTTAGCTGTGTATGTATGTTTAATAATGTGTCTTTGTTGGAGTGTGTATATGTGCTTGTATGTGATGTATGTGGGTTTTTGTGTTGGGTGCCGCTATAATGGATTGATTTGGAGGCGAGTTCTTCGGAGGATGGAGTGTGGGGAAAAATTGTAAGAAAGACAATTGTGTGTTGAACAATTATGGCTACGAATATATTCTATTTTTGATGGAAAAATACAATGTAATGATAGTCGCTTACCACTGGTGTGAGTGTGAATGAGTGAGAGTGTCGTGCGTATGTGTAGATCGTCGCGTCGTATTGGTGTCGGCTAGCCTGGCCTGGTGTTGGATCCGCGGGGTCGCCCTAGAGGGGTGGTCTCCGCCGAGGGGCCCTTGGCTTGGCGAACTGGTCTATGTAGGTGTGAACCAGGGGGCATGATCTCAAATGCAACATTTTCAAACGGATTTCAGCGCTGCCGTACGGTAGTACAGTGAATTATTCGCCATAGATACAACTAACACAAACAATGAACAAATCACACCGATTTTCGAATTAGTGTTAGTGTATATATGTGAAATAGTTCACTGTACTACCGTATGGCAGCGCTGGAATCCTTTTGAAAATTTTCTATTCGAGATTATGCCCCCTGGTGTAAACTGATGAAAATCTCAGCTTTCACTCATTCGAATTCGTCTGTGAATTCTCGTACTGGCCTCGTGAGGCACGTTATCACTTGATACTTAGAGGGGCTTTCGTAATGGGGACACGGAAGGAACTGCCCTTCGCTCCCATGACTCATTACGAGTCTCGCCGCTGCTGCCCCCTCTACCTCCTCGTTGACGCCCCTTCTCCTCTCTTCCTCTTCTTGTAACGCTTATATGACATTGTAAGGGTTACAACATCTATCACCGTACATCTTCATTGTTCCAGATATACTGGAGATCCGATCAACAACAACGAATGAAAATTGAGGGAGCACAATACAAAATGGGATATATCAATGGCTCTTTATGAACCTTCCGGAGAGAATCAATTCTGAAGCGAAGTATTCCGATAAAAGTTCTGAAAACAACTGTTCGGGAAGTGAACCCGGTAGAGGGGTTCCGGAGCACTGAATTCTGAGAAGGACCGTTTGTTAGCATCAGCTTGGAGGAGAATTGTATGAGAATGGTGCCGTGAAATGTTAGGAAGATCCCAATTCCGTTGCTGTGACGAACTCACTAAGGGGCTGAATTCGATATAAAAATTAGGTTCCCGTTATTCCCAACGAATGATATACTGCCGTGCTAGCGCAGTGGTCGCAACTGACTTTCCCGGCGAAAATGAGTTATGAGTGTCAGATGATGCAACATCAATGAGTGAACATTTTCGTTTTGCTTTAGTAATACATAAAAACTATCAAGGATGATCAGGAATTCCTTGATCATTTGTACAACAACAATCGTCAATCAGTGCAGTGTTGCATTATTTTAATAAGGAGCATTCTTTGTGGAATCAGTCACCCCCTTCGTCCAAGAATTAGAGCGACGTATAGGAATGAGCATAGGCCAATTTTGGAGCTACAGGTCCCTAGTTCTTGAAAGAATGGGACCTCTCCGGAAATCCAATATAGCGGCCTGGGTGCAGCGTCAAACGTCATTGGAGAACAGTTGAGTGGAAATTGATTATCGGAAAAATAGCCGAAGACCCTGCTCATCCATCTAAGAATTCATCAGCGGGGGTTTTCCAGGTCGGTGAAACCGAATCTGTAGTCAAATTCGAGAAATTCAAGATGGCGGATCCAATATGGTGACCGAAAACATGAAAATCAAGAAATTCCGTTTGAAACCCATTACTCAGGGGTTTTTTAGGTTACAAAATCCAAATCTAGAGTCAGATTCTCATAATCCGAAATGGAAAATCCAATATGACAATTGGAAAATTCAAAATCACACCACATTCCATTCAAATTATTCACTTGTTGATTCTTGGGATCACCAAATTTGAATCTGAGTCTCAATTCTCAGAATTCAGAAGGGTGGGCCCAATCTAGTGAACCATGAATGTTGTGGAATTTCCCGAATTGCATAATGTCCAGAGCATACGTATTTTAAAAATTTCCAAGGACAAGGTGGATTAGTTATCCGTGACGTCTCCCTCCCATCCACCGTAGTTCTCCGTTACTTCTTCATCCGATCCACCTTGGTTCCCTGTCACTGCTCTTCCCCATCCACCTCAGCTCTCCGTTACGTCTCCCTTCCATCCACCTCAGCTTCCCGTTACTCCTCCCTTCGATCCACCTCAGTTCTTCGGCACTTCCTCCTTCCATCCAACTTGGGTCCCCGTCACCTCTCCTTCAAACCCACTTTATTCCCACGATAAAGCTCCTGACATACTTTCAAACATACTCCTCTTCACGCCATGTCAGGATAGTTGACGAGAATCCAGATTATTCTTTGATGTCGTTCCTCCAACAGTGCTTTAAAAAACAGTTGGAGAACATTGTTCCGATTAGCCGTTGGAGGCTCAAATTTTTCCTCGGGATAGTCAGTGAAAACTGACATAGTTCTTTGTCATCGTCTCTTCAACAGTCTTTTTTAGGATAGTTGAAAAACATTTATGCAGTGAGTATTTTCTGGCTGAACAGTTCTTCTCAGGATAGTTAGCTAGAACTCTGATGTTACGCCTTCGTACAATCCTCTCCAGAATAGTTGAAGAAAATCCTTCCAATGACTATTTCTTGACCTAACAGCCCTTATCAGGATAGTGAGCCAGAACTCAAATTCTGCGTTTTCGTATCTCCAATAGTCCTCTCCAGGAAAGTTAGCGAGAAAATTCTCCTAGTCAGTATTTACTGGCCTCAAAATATTTCTGAGCATAATTAGCAACGCGTACATCGTTAACTCAAGCATAACTGATATGACATCATTTTCTATCACAATTCTGTCTGTGCGTCGCCCAACTTTTGATTCATAACAGTATTCTGGACATTTTTATTCAGTCCTCATGTCTGATAAAATTCGTTGTGATGGT
Organism: Gonatopus flavifemur; assembly: GCA_018340375.1. Taxonomy (NCBI): domain Eukaryota; kingdom Metazoa; phylum Arthropoda; class Insecta; order Hymenoptera; family Dryinidae; genus Gonatopus; species Gonatopus flavifemur. Next base: position 1,407,353 of record JAFFJZ010000035.1, on the reverse strand, counting down.
TGTATCAATCCTTCCAAGGAATATGGCGTACCTCATCACAAGGGATCTAATCTAGGGAGATTATCGAATGCTCTCTCGCAAAAGGAGGCAAGTTTGCTGAAAACTGCTATGATATGTGATGATTGTAGATTGAGACGTCCGATAAAACGGTATCATACCGGTACGTATGTACTCGATTCCTGTGATAACACAAATGACGTAGAATATCAAGTTGATCCATCTGACTATAATCCTGGCCCTCCCGACCCTTCTCCAGATATTGAAGGAGAGTGTTCATCTGCGCAATCACTCGCATTAGAAGAATATTCGCAGGGATTGAAAGAAAAATTCGCAGGATTGGGAAGTAATGACCCTATGAAGCTGAAAATCTTGACTATTGCGCCAGAATCCTGAAGTGTCAGACAAATTGCGGAGGAGTTCGGGGCCTTCAGATACTTAGCTGAGGAAGCTGGAGGACTGAGATCAACTCATGGAGTTTTGGCCGATGTCACTGCAAGAGCTGGTAGAGCTCTGCCAGATTCTACTGTTACAAAAATTATTGACTCCTACAATGACGACACCATTAGTAGAATAATGCCGGGGACTGAGGAGACTTGCTCAGTTGAAGTTGATGGCTGTCGGATCAAAATTCAAAAACGTCTCTTACTAATGGATCTGAAGGAATTGCATACATTATTCAAAAAATCCTACCCTGGAAATCCAGTTAGTTTCAGAGCTTTCGCGAAACTGCAACCACAAAATTGGATATTGGCTGGAGCAAGAGGGACGCACTCAGTATGCGTATGCACGATCCATCAGAATTGTAAATTGATGCTAGATGCAAATCCAATCAAAATGTCAACAAAAAATACTGAAAATTCGATTTGTGATTATCAGAACTGTCTGGAGTTGATTGTTTGCAGAAATCCCACAACAGATTGCTACCTGGATCAATGTGCTGAATGTCCAGATATTTCTGTTTTGTCCACAATGTATTCGGAAATTTCATCAAATTTTTCTATTAATGAGGTGTAATACGATGTATAGACTGGGACGGATAGTTCGACATTGAAAACAGCTATAGCTGATGTTTCGGACTTTGTGGGTGAATTTTGTGACAAACTGAAGATCCGTAAGCCACACTCGTTCACAGCAAAGCAGCAGGCAAATTTCATCTGGGCAAAAAAACAGGATCTGAGAAATGGGGAAGTCCTCGTACTTTTTTTCATGTCTAAAGGGTTTCAATGGCGATGTGATTTGAATTTCAATCAGGAGTTTCTGACAGTGGACTGTCGACCCATTAGGACTCAAGTGGGTGAGAGGAACAAAGTTCTGTATGGGAGTCTCTTCCAGGACCTCTCCTCCACTCCATACTCACCTATGTGACATGGTTGGAATGGACAAAGGAAAGGTATGGAATTCCCTCGTTACCTCATGTCGTGGGTCAATTCTTTGCGTCCTTTTTTTTTATCCATCTGTTGTTCTTTTCTTGGTCCTTTTTTGATTCACCGTTGGAGATTCTCTGTGCAAACTCGAGTCCGCGTTTTTTTTTTCAAATTCTGGAGTTCCAGAGGATTCTCAACTGTGTGTTTCGTGTTCCTATTTCCCTATTCTTCTTCTGTTCTTGTTTCCTTTACTGTGATTCTTTTATCTTTCACCTCCTTTCTTTTTCTTTTCTCTCGTTTTTCCCCTATGTTAGAGGGAACAAGTTGACTGTTTCCTTTGTTGTTTGGAGGAAAGGGTTCACGACTTCTGCGCATACGAAGTTCTCTAGGGAGATATATATATATATATATATATATATATTTGGTTTGTGAATATGACTTCGCCCTCTTTTGTTGGAATCAAACACATTAGCTTGTTCAGAAAATTGAAGGACAGTTTATTCAAAGTATGCTCCATCTGCAGCTACAAACTTTGCCCATCTTTCAGGTGATTTATGTATTCCTTGCCTGAAGAAAATCTGATCTTTTGGACTGATTCAATTATTGAGTCAAATTTTGATACTTCCGTATTTAGTGAACCGTTCCCCTGTAAGATCTGGATGCACTGTCCGAAATAAGTGGTAATCCGACGGAGCTATGTCTGGTGGATATAGCGGGTGAAAAAGTACTCCCCAGTTCTGTCCATCTAAATATTCTTCCATGACTTGTACGGTGTGCGGTTTGGCATTGTCATGTTTCAGAATCAATCGCCGTGCCTATTCATCCATTCTGGTCGTTTTTTAATGGCTTGCTTCGAATGCATTAGTTGTCGTCGGTGAAGTTCTCCATTAATAGTTTGAGAGGGTTCGAGCAACTCATAATATACAACCCTCTCTAATCCCACTAAATGCAGAGCATAACCTTGGCAGAGTGAATATTCCTTTTCGGTGGTGATGGGCCCAGTATTGGCTTCACCCAAGATTTTTGGCGTTTTAGATTCCCATAGTATATCTATTTTTCATTTCCTGTGAATGTTCGATGCGAAAATCTTTTTCGTTGCTGTCTTTGAAATAATAGGTATTTCACAAATTGTTTTCCGACGTCCCATGTCTCTTTCTCTCAATTCATGTGGGACCCAGTTATTGGGTTTTTGAACCATTTCCATTGCTTTGAAACGCTTCGCAACAGTTGATCGTTCAACATTCAATGCTGCAGCCAGTTCTGTTTGAGTCTAGCAAGAATCCTGTGTCAATAATGCTTCCAAATCAACATCTTCAAAATTTTTTGGTGGTTTTCTGTATTCTTTGCTCATAGTGCCGAAATCATTATTCTGTAATCGTTGAAACGATTCCTTGCGAGTTGTATCAGATGGAGTATGCTCACCGTGAATTTCCACAAGCAAACGATACGTTTCCGCTGCCTTTTTCTTTGCAATAAAATACTGTCACAACATTTTCCGCAAATGATGTTTACTTGGAACGGAAACCGACATGTTCAAGGAGGTAAAAATTCGTTGCTCATAAACCAAACTGAATGTCACGTAGTGCGTTTGACAGCTGACAAAAAGTACTATCGAATACAAGTGTTGCTATCTATTAGTACACGTAAGCAATATTAACAACGACATGTTTCAGGATAGGGCGGAGTCATATTCACACACCCAATATATGTTTATATACATACCTACATTTATATTTGCAATACATTTATACGCATTCTGTCATGAACTCTTTGGACGGGATCTTGAGGATAGTTCTCCATCGTACTCCTGGCTTGGCCTCCATCCATGGCGGGGTTGGAATTTCTGCGACGACTCCTCTTCGACAAGAAGCCAACGTCATTCCGGTCCAGCTGGGAACTGGTCCAACTATCTCTAATTTATTACCAATAATTATTTCGATAGGCTCATTCTATTTTCCAGGAATTTCCCTCTTGATTCCAACAGGGCATGCCCCTATTGAGTGTTTTCCTAAGCTCTGATAGAAATTCTAAAAGTTTGTCGCTGCTTTGAATCGGAAATACCTACCAATTTGATACTGAAATGTTTGATTATTTTCTTCTCTTTTTTTGACAAGGAAGGATTCATTAATGCCCGATACTTATCTTATCGTTTCAATAATATAATTTTGATAGTATGAATATAATTTTTTCTTAGTCTGTTCCTTCAGAATTCTCTTCCTAATTTTGATGGGATGTTTTTGGAATCCAGTAATTGATTCCTTAGATCTGAAGAGAAGTGATGAAATTTCCTAAAAAATATGAAATCTGAAAAAAACCCACTAGATTCAATGTCAGGATTGAACTTCATAGAGATCACTGAACTTGATTGTATTATAACTTTTTTAATTTTGAAATGCCACTTTCTCCCTCTCTTCTTCTGAAATTTTGTTGAATTCATAAACTATCTCGGAGTAAGGTATGGTATTGAAATTGTAAGATAACCACGGCGAAGCTCTCTCAACACAACGCATGCGCTCGCTCTCATCGTCCACCTTGCGTACACATATGCTTGCTCCCGTTCACGCTTCTACACACACCTACATACACATGCGCATACATATGTACCCACATACACACATAAATTTACATACACGTATACATGCATACATACATACGCGTATATATACATACATACATATATACATACACGCATATACCAGGTGTGTAAGTATGAAACCGGAATTTTTGTACAGAAAAAACACGTTTATTGTGATGATATGATACAAAGTAACTTATTCAAAGTATTTTCCGTCGCTATCTATACATTTTTTTCATCTTTCTGGCAATTTGTGGATTCCGCGCCAGAAGAACTGTTGCTCTGTTGAGGCAAACAAGTCATCGAGCCATTTTCGTACATCTTCGTGAGAAGTAAAGCGCTGCTCAGCCAGTGCGTGTCCCATCGATGCAAACAAGTAGTAATCGGATGAGGCAAGGTCCGGTGAGTAAGGCGCGTGCTGAAGAATCTCCCAACGGAACGACTCTTTTGTTTCCTGGACCTGTTTTGCTTTGTGTGCTGGTGCATTATCATGCAGCAAAATCACCTTGTGTTGTCTTTGTTGGTATTCTGGTCGTTTTTCACGCAAAACTCGATCCAAATCGATCATTTGTTGTCTATAGCGTTGAGTATTGACAGTTTCCCCAGGTTTCATTAGCTCGTAGTAGATCACGCCGCTTTTGATTCCACCAAACACACAGCATTGTTTCTCTTCCGTAGCGGTTTGGTCTCGCCGTCGATGTTGATGATTCACCCGGAGTGACCCATGACTTTTTGCGCTTGGGATTCTCGACATATATCCACTTTTCATCGCCAGTCACAATTTGATGGAGGAATGCCTTTTTTTGGAACCTGGCGAGCAGCATTTCGCATGATGTTTTGCGGTTTTCCTGCTGTCTTTCGTTGAGTTCATGTGGAACCCATTTCCCCACCTTTTGTATCCTTCCCATGGCTTTCAACCGAAGGGAGATGGCTTCTCGGGTCACCTCTAACTGATCCGCCAGTTGTTGTTGTGTTTGAGCGTCGTCTTCGTCCAACAAGGCTTGCAGGTCAGCGTCTCCAAACTTTTTCGGTGATCTCCCACGTTCTTCGTTCCTGACGTCAAAATCACCACTTTTGGACCGTTTGAACCACTCGAAACACTGTGTTTCACCGAGAGCATGCTCACCAAACTCCTCCACGAGCATTCGATGCGATTCGGCTGTGGTTTTCTTCAGATGAAAACAGAAAAGTAGTGCTGTTCGCAAATCGTAATTTGTGGGCACAAAACTCGACATGTTTATCTCTAATAAACTAATGCTACTGAATAAAACTCGTGGTATTGTGGGTTGGAAATCTTGGTCGAATATCAATACAATAACAAGACACCGCTGACGTGATGTGTCGGCAACTGCTGTTACGTCGTGAACTCTACCTCGGCGATGCTAACGTACGCTTGCAAGACTGACTCTTGCGCGAACTCGCGACCACGACGTATCACCTTTCGTTGGACTTACCTTCCCTTCTTCGATACAATAGGAACGCCGTAGTGGCAGCCGCTCTCTCTCTCTCTCTCGACGATACCCCGACTATGTGGTCAGACCGCGGAGGCGGCGTGGGTTATTGGTATCCCGTCTCCGGCAGACAGAAGAATAACACGGCCAAGTACACACACCCCAGACTTTATTTATTCACGAAACGAATTAACAACCACATAATGATTTCCACCCCGGGAGGACTCGGCAGGCTCGATATAATTCAATGAATATGAATGCCACGGGCATGATTCCCCAATACGACGGCCACGCGGTGGTCGATACACCACTTACCGGAACAGCGCGGTAAGAACGGTAATCTAGACACGTTTCTAACGATAAGCGTAACGGCAACGATACGTTCGTATCCAGCGACAAGAAGACTCTGATGCGAGGCCGCTTCCCGCGGCATCTCGAGACCTCGGTAACCCCTCCAAGCGGGACGATGAAGCAACGCGGCGATCCGGGATTGGCCCTTTGTAAATCAGGCGAGATGATGCAACAACTCCCGTTGTTGCTACGTATGCGGCCAGAATAAGTTCCCCTAGGTGGCGCCTGCTGTCCGTGACGGTAACTCTCAGTGGTGTCTCTCACACCATAGTCCGTGAAACTTGGAGGCGGTGGATCGACGGTCGATAATGGAGATCGCCGAACCAAGCTTCGGCTGCTCAATGCGTGGCAGTGACGGTAGATGGTGACCCTCGTGACAAACAGTGTATCTCGGCATTAGTGATACATAAAATGATTCCAATGAATTGTCATCCCGGGAGGGAAGAGAGAGAAGCCTTGTCACTTTATTCTTTCTATATTCGCTAATCGTGACGATCTGAGAAAGACCGTCACACTGCATCGAAATCTAGCGCCACTTATGGGCAAATTGCGGTTTCATACTTACACACCTGGTACATATGCATACATATAGGTATACATACATACATGCAAGTCAACGTACAAGCATACATACTTGTATGCACAACAAGCCTACGATGCTCTCATGGTTTACTCTTCTGTAGAACTATCGCGTATGGAAGAGACCTCGTACAAGAGAGTGCGCTTGATGTATGGAGAAGGAAGCCACTACGAATGGATGGAGCTGGAATAAACCGAGAACTCCGTCATTCCAATCCAATTAGATCCTGATTTCTTCGCTGAAGTGCTATTTTCGGACGAGTCCTCTTTTACCAACCGTGGCACGGTTGATAGGCATGACATGCACTACTAGAGTAATGAAAATCCACATTGGTTACGTCAAGTCGAACATCAACGTCAATGGTCTGTGAACGTTTGGTGTGGGATGATTGATGACCAGGTTGTGGGTTCACACTTCATTGAGGGTCACTTGAACGGCGGGATATATCGTGATTCTTTGGAAAACCAACTTCCGCTTTTACTTGAAGACGTAACGTTAGCTGGGAGGGTACAAATGTGGTTTCAACACGATGGATGTCCAGCGCATTATTCCAAAGTTACTCGTCGAGTTTTAGACCGCGAGTTCAATGGACGCTGGATCGGTAGGAGTGGTCCAGTAAATTGGCCAGCAAGATCGACAGACCTCACCCCGCCAGACTTCTTTTCATGGGGTTACTTGAGGAGCGGAGTTTACAAACAAGTGCCAACATCTCGAGGAAACATGATACAGCGGATCATGGATGCTGGTGCCAAAATACCACCTAATATGCTTTGAAGTTGTGTACGATCTTTTGAAGTACGAATCAATAAGTGCATTGAAGTTGAAGGTCACCAATTCGAACATTTTCCGGAATAACTTGATTTCAAATGAAACAAGCATCCAAAATTGTTAGAGGCAAGAGGACTCACCGAAAACAAGCACCCCGACCCACGGTAACGAGACAAAAACAAACTCGTTTGATAACGAACTCGTTTAATTTCTAAGGTGACCTGCAAACGACCTTGAAGGTCGAGGTCATTCCAAGGTCCTGCCTGTTCCAGCCTCCATGTTGCACAACACCTCTTGTCTGACAAAATTTCTTTTCTTTTGACCTTGGAATCATCTTGTTATTGCCCCGAGCTTGAGGTGATGGTCATATCCTGACGTAAAATTTTCCGCTCTTTTCATTCCCGGGGTCAAATAGGGGGCGGGGGGGGGAGGGAGGCCCATTTGAAATTTTGAACTTGACCTTCAAATGACCTTGGAGATAGAGATCGAGGACATTCCCAAGGTCACTGTTAGATAGCCCCTTTGACACCTCACAACTTTTGTATGAAACATTTTCCAATAAAAGGTGATTCCACCAAGATATCTCGTTGTCTCCAGATGAATGCCTCACCCTGTATATCCATATGCATGCGCTTATGATGCCTGCACACTTCTCTCTCTTGCCGTACTGATGGCTACTATTAGATCCGGGGCCTATTGCCTATGATTCTGGATATATTTATATGTATATGTTTCATGTATGATTATTCCTAGTTTGTCTCTATCGTCCTTTCATCGATGTTTCTATACCCCATCATTGTTCATATCTCCATTTATACGTTGTTATCCTATCAGATCGTTTACACTAATGTTTTGACCTGAATATCTTATACAGGGTGTCCCATTTCAATCTTCATATGCAAATATCTCGAAAACATGCATCTTAAACCAAAAGTACTTCTTACCAAAGTTGTTATACGAAGAGGGGGCCATAAAACTACGATATCAGTTCCATCATAGATGGCGTTATGATCGATTAAAATGGGGTCAACATCATTTTTTCAAGCGAGGACCCACACTTTTTATTGCATATCTTGATTCTACGCGAAAAACTGAGTGACTTTTGCATTAAACGTTTCCCTGAATTTCTGAAGATGGCGCCACAATCGATGAAAAATAAAGTCACAATGGCGATATCAGTTCCATAGTAGATGGCGCCGTGGTCGGTAAAAATGAGGTGAACTTCAATTTTTCAAATGGAAACTCCTAATTTTCATCGCATATCATGATTCTACGCGAAAAAATGAGGAAGTTTTGTTTGAAACATTTCTCCTAAATTCTTGGAGATGGAAACAGTGGAAAATGAGATTGATGGAAAAGTTTTACTGCATTATGTGTGAAGCAACGCTCAACAAACAAATCGTAACAAAAATAATTTCAGAGAAGAAATCGAACACAAAGCACAATGAATGTCATGTCCAAAGAATTGTAAATTACTTTGATTCAATGTTTCGGGAATGCTTAAACCACGCCATTTCGGGAGTAAATCCGGTATGATTGGTGATAAAAATGTCGTGGTTTCTCTTCTAACCCAATAAAATCTGTCTATCAATCTGATAGCTACTATTTCGCTCGAATTTACTACTACTTAGTCCGCTGTAGTTCTCAAATTTACTATAGTAGGGCCATCACGATAATGTATTGATTCGCTATCTTTAGTATATTCGTTATTATGTCAATATTGTATCGCTATTTACAGGTTAATTTTTATTTTCATCGGTAATTCCGCCGGGATTTCCGTCATTCTGTTCAGAATAAGCGGGTTTCAGCTTGCCAACGTGCTTAAGTATGATTTCTCCGTCTTCGTCTTCAAGAACGGCATTCTTGCTCTCGGTGAGATCGAGCACATTGTAGGGACCATTGTAGAGTATTGTTTATCTCATTTCCCTGCGCGCAGTTCTTCCATGGCATAGACCGATTGTCCTACGTGAGAATCAACGTGATTCGCGTGTCGATCGTAATATCCTTTGGATTCCTGTTGAGCGGCGAAGATACTTGATCGAGCGAGAGCTTGTATTTCGTTGGGACGTTGTATTAGTTCGGGTGACCCATTTCGTACCGAATGTCCAATTTTTTTTCTTGACTTTCAAGGCTCTAACTTTTGATGTAAACAACCCAGAAAAAAATCATACCAGGACGGCTTCGATAGCTTAGAGTCTCTTTTTTCGAATGCCGTCAATCAAATTGACGTAGGAATCAATGACAAAAAGTTATCACCAGTCTCTGAAGGAAAATGCCGAAAAATTCGTCGTGTTTTTTTCAAATTCCATATTTTCGGCATGCAAAAATATCGCCGCACCATTGTATCTGGCATAGATCGTGTCCTTAATATCTTTTCCTCAAACTCCGTTGGAATTTCCCGGATATTCCGAATGGCGGCGTCAATATGGTCGTTAGAGGATTGAAAAAATTGTGAGAAATCATTTATTCATGATTTTAACCTGCCTTGGCTGTTTCATTTCTATTTCATGGTTGGAAATGTAGGACATACTCATTCTTAGACTCGTGAGCATCATTATATCCTATATGAAAGAAGGACGAAAGGCTCTTGATGGTCCCAAAATGCGAGGGAAGCCTATTCATTGCGTTTTTAGCCATTACACAGTGAGCCGAAATGTCAAAAAGTTGGCAAAAACCATGATGGGTGATCAAATTCGCTCGAAACCTGGTGCTCATGGGTTTTTCGGTTCGTTGATTACTAACCCGTCGTCAAATTTTCAAAATTCACAATGGCGGATCCAATGCAGCGGCCAAAAGTCCGAAAATTGATCGGATGTTCTTCAAATCCAGTACCCAATAGTTTTTGGGGTCGCTGATTACAAATTCGTTGTCAAATTCTCAAAATTCAAAATGGTGGACCCAATATGGCGGATCATAATTTGAAAATTCATCTGATTGCGTGAAATTCGTTACCGGGAAGTTTTCAGGGTCGCTGAGTCCGAATCTGGAGTTGAAAATATATAATCCAATATGGCGGATCATATTTTGGAGAATCATCCGTTTTGCTTGGAATTTGGCATCGTGTGGTTTTTGAACTCGTTGATTACGAACATTGACTCAGAATTCACGATTTCAGATTTGCGAATATATACTACGGAGTGAAAATTTCCCATCCTAGAATCTATATATAACCTCAAGAGGGCATATTCATCACCTCAGATAACACGAATATCATGGATTTTGTCGCTGGTCTTGCATGTACATACGGGAAGAAATTCCTAATTTCCTCGTGCAAATCATGGTTTATAGGAATCAGAAGTGACGGTTCATCGAATTTCCTACACTTATTAACGCAAATCGAGTACAAATTTGAATGATCCTTGATTCAGTAGCATGATCTGCTTTAACCATGGGATACTGGTTTATGCGTCTCTTAGCCGTCGAAATTGATCGTTGTTGCCCGTCTCCCACTACGAGCAGGTAAATCCAAAGCGGAGCCTCTTTTTCATCTTCTTTGTATTTTTTAATTTTTTGATCATTTTTTTATCTTCGATTTTTGAATTTCTTCGTATTTTTTATTCTTTTATTTATGTCTATATATATCTCACAATTTTGTATTCATGTTCTTGTAGTTCTCACTTCCCATTTTCCTCGTATTTTTTTGTTTTATTCATACTTTATTCTATAATCAAAGAACCAGTCTTGAAGGTAGAAGCAGGAGCTGAAAATATAGTCTATTTTGTCTCATGAGGAGAATCGAAACACCTTTTGCAAAAATATTTGTTACAACTTGTACAGAATGACATGGTCCTTGTCTCACATTCTTCTTGTGAACAATATTCTTCGGATTGCGATTTATCCATCACATGAGATTTCAAATCAACTTTTGATTTTCTTTGAAGGTATTCTGATGCAACCTTCATCGAAAAATCTTTCATACTCATTTTTTTCTCACCTTCAGTAGCGGCATTCCATAAAATAACACTATTCGCGAGAGATGATTGGATCGATCTGATGAAAATAGAAAACGTCCATTTTTCACTCCTCATTGCCGGGAAAGCTTTGCTGCAATACTGATCATGCAGGTCGACCCCACCCATATGTTTGTTGTAAATCGAGAATGCTGCCGGCATCAGTATGTCTAATTTAGTTTTTTCTTCCTTCGAATACCGTTTTGCACTTTCGGTAGGAGTCACAACAGCTGCAGTTGGGAGGATGGATACCTCTTTTGAGTCCATCAGAGAAATAAAATTCAACACACTGTCAATTCCATGTTCAATTATGTAATATCCGCGAGAAGCTTTCTATACTAAATCATTTTTCTCCTTCACTCTGTCCTTCCTCACACCTCTCGTTTCTTACAGGCCTATTTTTTTGAAGGTGTATGTAAAAATCGGGACAAGTGAAATAATTATCCGAATATAAGTGATATTGAGTCATCTTTTTGTGGCTTGTTTCCAATACGAAGTCCTCTGAGAGGTTGAGAATGACTCGACTGCCTAATGCGATCTTCTGCAACTTGTCGGCCTTGTCATTCCTCCCTCAATATATTTCACAATCAAACATAAAACCATCAGCACCACAAAGAGCCCACAATTTTATACCGAAGCGAACCGGTTTGTTGCGAATGAATTGTTTTATAGAAACTCTTCCAAAAAAATTCACCATCATTTTATCAACAGCCAATGCTGTTTGGAAGTAACCGAAACGTTCGATGTTCTTCCTAAAAATTTCGAAAATTCTTTGAATGCGCCACGCCAGGTCTTGTTCATTCTGATTAGAATTTTCAGAATATTTTATTCCTCTTTTTGGTCCAAAAAGTCATTTCTAGACACGGCTGATCTAACTACGGGACATTCAAGTAGTGGATTTGTAGACAAATAGTCTTGAATTGCATCACGTTTATTGAAGATTGTCAAAATTTTTATTCCCAAGAATATATCAAAGTCTTCAGTCGTCATAGTTAGGCCGTTTCCAGCGGATGCTTCGATAAAATATTTTTCCATCTCTGCACAGAAGAACATCTCGAACAATCCTGCTGTTGATGAACGGTGAATATTCTGTTCATATATGTCTTTTAATAGATATTCATTCGTTGGAATTTCAGTATGAACTTCTTCTCCTGCAATCCATACATATTCGTGTGCATTTCCCAGATGTTCTTGTGTGGGAGAATACCGATCATACACTTTTTTATAAGATATTATATTGTGAACACGATCGTTGTGAGCATCAAAATGGACATCATCAGATTCACCGTCATTGCTACAATCAGATTCGAGATCTGATGTATCTGCATTCGGAAGCATCGTTATGTCAACATGATCATTTTCCTCAGAAACTCAACATAATTCGCCTTGTAATAATTCAGGAAGGGACTGACCGCGTGATTTCGTCTCTTGTTCTTCCCCTGTTGACATATTCATAAATGTAAATGTGATACAAACCTAATTCCGATTAGAACCTAAAGAATAGGATAAAAGGTCGAGAAGATATATCCAGTAGTGATAAAATAAGTTGCTTTCGAAAACAAAGTGAGAATGTCGATGAATGCTTATTTACATTCATGGTGTGGACATTCTTCCACTTGTACATCGAATAGGATCTCAATGGGACCCTACCTTGCGATAAATCAAATTTGTACTTAGTCTCCGCAGGGAATAAGATTTTCTGGGTATGTATCTGAACAGTGCGTATATACGGATATTTTATTATGACTATACCTATATTATATGATGTATCCAATATGTGCTGTGCTGGTTAACCACGTGCCAAAGCACGTGTATATATATTTCAAATTCAAGAGTTTTATGTCACATACGTGACTTTGTCGTGATAACCAAGATATAAACAATGCATTAAAGTTTATCGATTTAACTTGGGGAACACAGGAAATTCAAAGAAGCACGGAGGGCACGACCACGAGGGAATACTCTATACGGACCATGCCGTTTACATCCACCAAAGAAGGGGAGGGCTCAGGGAAACCGCGATCATAAAATCGTATACGAGGGAGGGTTGAATCGGATCAAGAGGGTAATTCGAGAGTGCAAACACAAAAGGTGGAGGGAAATTCGAGAGAGGGAGCACGTGCAGGATCCCACGAGAAGGAAAGTTCCTCACTATAATTCACACCAAAATCCACCACACTGGCACACTCACTCCGGAGAAACAGCTTGGCAAATGCGCAGGCCAATGTTTCATTCCAAATTCGAGCCTTGATGGCACCGTGCACTCACCGTTTCCCAATTTCATCGGGAAAAAACCTCTCTCCCGAAACGTCGCCGTGGCTCGGTTATATGAGAACTGGAAACCAAGATGGCCTTTTCTTCTCTTTCACCGACAAGTGAGTTCGCAAAGTAACACACGTAACCCCGTCGGTGACTTTCCGTTGGAGCACACCTCTTGGGCCTGTCCCATTGGTTTTGGCGGTGATGGTCTCCCATTAGTCGTTACGTGAGTGTAGGTATATGTGTGGCGGGGGTTCTCCGGGGTGAGGGGTTCTGTCCTTCCTCAATCATCCGTCCTTTTCTTCTTCTCTCCTAGGGGCATGTTGAGCGGCGCATGCGGCTTGCCCCTTCCCTCCAGGTCAGCATCCTTGGTGAGAGGGCGATAGAGGGCGTTCCTCCCTCCTCTGTTGGTCGGCCTGGGGTGAGAGAAGGTGAACTCCTGTGATTGGTAGATCGTCCTACGGTGGTAAGGGACCACCGTGTCACCTTGTGGCGGATGGCGTTGCCTCCTCGGGACGGGAAACCTCGACAAATCATAGAAGGACAGGAGTTAGAGGAGGGGAAATGTGTTCTCGATTCTCATGTGAGCGAGCGACAGCTGTGTTCTCTTGAGCGAACTGAGGTGTTCGCAGATGACACAACTAACTCCAACAAGGGAGATGCGTGGTGCCACCTCGCGATCCTCTTTGTGACAATATATCACGTCACAGTGCATGAATATATATTGATATATACATACGTATATATAATACATCTGTATTATTGCAGAACATCTCGAAGAAAAGATTAGAAGAGTTGAGATGAATTTATGGAGGAAAAGTCCAGAAACATAGCGAATCCACACTGGAACCAAGTCCGCCCCCGGAGAACGTATGATTACAAATGCGAACTCATAATTTGCGATTCCAATGAGCCAATTCCAATATGGTGAACAGAAGTATGGAGAATGTGGGAAATTGCTTGATGGTAATCAGAATTGGTGGTACCAGAGGCCACCCAACTTCAATGATCTTCAGATATCTGATTACAAATTTGAACTCCTATTTCAGGGTTTGAGAATGGTGGATCCAATATGGTGGATCGAACCAGCATTCTTCGTATTTCCGTCTACTATGTTGGATCCGCTATTTGAGAATCGTGAATTCTGAGTCAATATTCGCAGTCAACGATCCCAAGAACCACATGATGCGAAATTTCAAGCGAAACGGATGATTTTCCAAATTATGATCCGCTATATTGAATTAGCCATCTTGAATTATATATTCCCAACTCTAGATTCGGTTTCAGCGACCCCAAGAACTTCCCGGTAACAAATTTCACGCAATCAGATGAATTTTCAAATTATGATCTGCCATATTGGGTCCATCGTTTCGAATTTTGTGAATTTGACAACGAATTTGTGATCATCGATCCCAAAAACTACTGGGTACCGAATTTGAAGGAAATCCGATGCATTTTTGGATTTTCAGCCGCCATATTGGATCCGTCATCCCGAATTTTGAAAATTTGACAACGGATTCGTGATCAACGATCCAAAAAACCCATGAACACCAGGTTTTGAGCGAATTTGATGACTCCTCATAGTTTTTGCCAACTTTTTGACATTTTGGCTCACTGAGTGGTGGCTAAAACGCGATAAATAGGCTTCCCGCGCATTCTGCGACTATCAAGAGCCTTCCTTCCTTCTTTCATATAGGATATGATGATGCTTACGAGTCTAAGAATGAGTATGTCCTACATTTCCAACCATGAAATGAAAACAAACCAGCCAAGGCAGGTTGAAATCATGAATAAATGATTTCTCACAATTTTTTCAATCCTCTAACGACCATATTGACGCCGCCATTCGGAATATCCGGGAAATTCCAACGGGGTTTGAGGAAAAGATATTAAGGACACGATCTATGCCAGATACAATGATGCGGCAATATTTTTGCATGCCAAAAATATGGAATTTGAAAAAAACACGACGAATTTTTTGGCATTTTCCTTCAGAGACTGGTGATAACTTTTTGTCATTGATTCCCACGTCAATTTGAGTGACGGCATTCGAAAGAAGAGACTAAGCTATCGAAGTCGTCCTGGTATAATCCTTTTCCGGGTTGTTTACACCGAAAGTTAGAGCCTTGTAAGTCGAGAAAAACAATTGGATATGCAGTACGAAATGGGTTGAGTACGAATTGTAGGTCTCTAATTCTCCCAGGGGAGAATATTCACTTGACATCCGAGCTCCATGACCGGACACAAGCTCGGATGGGGTGGACGAAGTTGCTTCATGGACCGAAGTATTATATGAAAACATGGCGGATGAGATTAACGCATTCCAGTCGTCATGATCCCTCACATAATGTTCCAAATATTCTATCGGCACTAGGTGGCTGCGTTCCAACGAGAAGTTAGATTGTGGTCGATAACCTGATGTTGCCACTTGTTCGATATTGGAAATTTCCGCGAGCTGTGTGAGAGCGCTACCAATGAAAGCTTCTTCTCTGTCCGTGAGGATACAACGAGGTGAACCGAAAGTTGCAATACAATATCGCGCGGAAGCATCGGCTATAGTAGGAGCTTTCCCATCAGGAATTGGAACAGCAATGCAATAATTTGTTAGTTGATCTTGCATCGTTAACATATAATTGTTCCCGCTGGGAGTTGTTCGAAGAGGCCCTACCAAATCAAGCGCAATCTTATCAAGAGCACGTGGAGGAGTGTCGGTAATAAGCATTGGTTCTTTCGTTTGAATTCGAACCACCCTTTGTTCTTGACAACTCTTGCAAGATCGAATGTAATCGCTTACCTCTTCATGCATGTTCTTCCAAAAAAACTGATGTCTCATACGATCATATGTCTTTGATATGCCCTTATGACCTCTTAAGAGACTAGCATGATATTCTTCCATGATCTTTGCACGAGTTTCGGGAGGTGGCAGCACAATTTCCTTCGTACATATCAATATGGCAATCGAGAAATCTTGGAAGTAGTAAGTCAAGATGTTCTCCATTTCTTTCGGTATGAGGACTTTGAATAAACTTTCTGTTGCAGATAGTCGTATTGAACGGGGCTTATCGAGAGAGAGTTCAGTTTTAAGAGTTTTAATCAACTGTTTCAGCGTCATAGTGTTGGAGACATTCACATGAGTGAGAACACTGTTTACGCTTTGTTTACCTCTTTCTGAAAGAACGATCTCTCCGGGCTGTGGTCTGGCTAGACGAATTTTCGTATCGTCTATGAGTAATAATCCCTCAAGGACGTGATGAGTCGGGTCCTCACTCATAGTGTTTGGTGCCACGAAATGCACGTAATCGTCCCTTTCCACAGTGAGTGGTTTATCAACGATGGTAATCGATCCTCGAACCGCAAGGAATCCTTCTGGGATTGAGTCTGAGGAGTCCGGATGTAGATCGATTTCTTCCGTCACGAAATCGTCGGGAAGGGACGATAAAGGGGTAGCAGAAAATTCGAAGTCATTTCGAGATGGGTCATCTAATGGTGTCTTGTCATGAGTTCGGGTTTTATTCGAATCTACTTCCTTGTTTCCAAGTTGTGATTCTTTGTCTCGGGTTTCCATCGTAGTGGAGTGGAGTTTGAGTGAGAAATCGGTGGTTAGAGTGGGATTCCATATAATGTGTCGGGAAGTTTGTTGATCTGGGACCACTGTCCCGTTTGTTGAACTCGTGGGATGATTGTCGGGCTGAGTTTCTCCAAGCGCTTCGCTAACCTCGTCCAAATTATCGAGGAGACTTAGGAATATCACGGTCGCGTCCTGAAAGGACTCAGAGACTAACGTAGGATCTCGAGAGCGAATCAGCGTTGAGCTTGCGTCAGGTTCTTCTACTTCGACATCATCATATGGATCATTGAGTATACGTGAAACTCGTGTCAAGGTTGGCAAGAGGCTCGGCCGCGAAGAGCTGATTATCTCTGAATTCCCATGATCTTGGAGACCATTCGATGATTCGGTTTCCGATATCGGAAGTTCTTGATAGTTCAGTGGGATTCTCGCACTATAACTTGGGTCTTTCTCATGAGAGGTCGTGGGGTACGCTTTGATCACTGCGTTCCGTGATAGAACATCAGCATCCACGTTCACACGACCGGGCTCACATACAATGAGTAACGCCTTTCTCACCATAACCGTTGACGGTTACTCAGGGTGAGAATAGAGGGCCTAGGGTGCCAGACATCCTCGGAGGGAGGATATCACAGTCAACGGGGATGGAAAGTCAATCACAATTCCCCCTATTTCCACCACTGCACATGTGAAGGGAAACCTACCCCGACAAGCTCAGACCGCGGAGAGGGGTGGTTCGGGAGAGGGAAGAGAAGAATAGGGTGTTTGAACAAACCACACCGATGTATTTGAATTGAATGAATGTATACTAATTCCTTACAGCTGATGTGGGCAATTTCCCCTTGGTACAATCTTACAGGGGGGAATAACGAATAACAAGACAGGAAAATTCAAGCGAACTCGAGACACTGCCGGAGTACGGAGGACCTCAGGGGGGGGGAAATCTTAGCAAGCGACTAGTAATCAATTTGGATTGAGCTGGTAGATCCACCGGCAAATCGAAGGTGGATGCTTCGCAATGGAAGAATGAATCTCGCGATCTTAACTGTTACCCGGATACCCAGCGAGCAAAACGGTGCTCTGGAACCTCAAAATTTCTATTCAAGAGGACCACGACGATGCGACCAACGATATTTCATACGACAAATATCCAGACTCACCGGATCGTAGTATCCGGTGTATGGCTCCAGGGAGACCAAGCAATTAGGATCTTCCTAGAGAAACTTCCACACACTTCAAAACTCGCGACTGCTCACTTCCCGCATTTCTCTTCAATTACACACGAGGTGCGATTGACGAGGGCCAGAATTACTCTGAATTCAAATTCCACCTCTACGATTCGGTGAGTTCGACGCCAGGATTCTCCTCCATGCGTCGTTGTATCGATCGACGTATCGGGGATCACCTCGATCAACGCGCTAATTATTATCGAATTATTGTGCTCCAATCTTCGAATTGGAGCATGTGTTGTTGCTGCGTGCGGCGACGTGCGTTGGCCAGTGAAGTAGGTTGATCAGGTAGAGCGTGGTGCCCCAGAGGAGATGAGAATCGAATTTCCTTGCAGCAGGTCCATCGTCTGTCAGTGATCGCTCTATAATTTCCCTTTTCCTTCAGGAATTTCTCCCTACCATCCTCCTCGCTCACCCACATGAGAAGCAAAAGAGAAAGCGAGAAGCGGAATGTTCTTGGAAGCATAAAATATTCCCCCCATGGCAATCGACGATCCCTCAAAACAATGTCTCGAGCCGAATTGCGCTACATTCCATAATCATATAGCAAATAGTCATCGATAACTATTTCCCCACTATTGTATAGAATAGAAGCTTAATATAAACAGTTCCCATAAAATTTGCAAAGAAAGAGAGAGCAAGTCTGGGCACTCATATGACTACGACAGCGCCGTTGAGAGAGAGAGAAAAGAGATACAGAGCGAAATAACGAGGTTACACAAGTACCACGTTACAAATGGCAAAGCGATGATTGCTCAACTCATTTGCCCAACGACAGAGTCTAGCCGTCGAATCTTTGAAAAATTTGAGATAGGTCAGGGGTTTGTGGTCAGTCATGAGTATGAACTCTTGACCATATATATATATATGACACAAATTGTTTTACCGCATAGATTATCACGAATAATTTTTCTTCTATCGTGGCATAACGGGTTTCTGTGCTTGTCAAAAGTCTTGATACATAAGCAATGGGCAAATCTTGCCCTTCTGTCTTCTGACTGAGAACCACCCTTATCCCGTAGTCGGAAGCGTCGGTTTTAATTATGAATGGTTTGAGAAAATCAGGATACTGAAGTACCGGTTGTTTGCACAACTCGTCCCGAAGGTCTCCAAAAGCTTTCTGTTGTTCATCAGTCTATTCAAACGTTGTTTTCTTTCTCAACAGGTCTGTTATGGGTTCCACGCGAGGGGAGAAATCTTTGATAAATTTCCGATAATACCCCCGAGACCCAAGAATTGTCTGATTTATTTCGAGTTTTTCGGGACTGGATACTCCTTCACAGCTCCGAGTTTCTTTGGATTGGACTGCACCCCTTTGGTACTGCGTACGTGTCCCAAATACACGACTTCTGATTGAAATAGAGAGCATTTTCCCGTTTTTAGAACCAGATTATGTGTCCTCAATCTTTCGAGGAATTTCTGAATTAATTTACACTGTTCTTCAATGGTAGCAGTGGCTATAATGACATCATCGAGGTATACAAACAATCCCTCTCCGATGAGTCCACGCACAACCTTGTTCATCAATCTCTGGAAGGTCAGAGGAGCATTTCTTAATCCCATAGGCATACGTGTGTATTCAAAATGTACCATGGGGGTGGAAAAAGCAGTTCTTGCTTGATCAGCAGGGTGGATCCCAATCTGGTGAAAACCCTAGCAAGATCAAAGACCGAGTAATACTGAGCCTTTCCCATTCTATCTATGTCAGCGATTCAGGACATTGGAAAGCAATCGTCTACGGTTTGTGCGTTCGAAGCACGATAATCGACGACAGTTCTCCACTTTTTCTTCCCATCTGGACCAGGTTTGTTTGCCACGGGGAATAGAGGAGCGTTATAAGGAGATTCAGATGGAACAATGATTCCTCATCTCAACAGATTGTCAACTTGCTTCTCTATTCCATTCACTAGATGTCTGGTAGTGGGGAATTGGGGTTTATTGATATATTAATTATTGATCTGATGGGTACTATGAAGGTCAGTTGTAGTTCGGGGAAAAGGATCTCCATTCAAAAAACACCTTTGATGAAATTTATTCACTATTGGATACAAAGTATCTGCAGCACATGGTTCCAGATCTTCAGGTTTTATGATCTCGCTAATTGAATCCATGTGCTCTCCCTCTGTACGGGTTTTGAAAGTATAGTTCCCGAAATCAATATCACTGTCGGAGGATATCTCATCGTCCGAGCCAATGGAGGTCCATCATTCGCGGATAACCTCAAATTCTTATCCGAGATCACACAGGATATCATTTACCGTGGATTTCTCTTCAGAATGATTTTCTTCAATTGAGGGTTTTTCCGCGGAAAGGAAAGCTGTTCAAATGATTGGAGAAGGACCCTTTTTGAGAATTCTGACTTGATTCTGTTGGATGAATTTGAATGCCTGCTTGACGGCTTCATGATTATGGAAACGAATCGGGTCCATGGGAATGTCGGAGTTCACTATGGTTCCATGATAGAAAGATAATTCACTCTCATTTTCGACGGAGAAAGGGGCCCCCAAGATTCCATCGTGTGGTAGGTCACAATTCACAACATAGGAGGAGACCTTAGTTTTTTTATTCTGGAATTTCAGTTCGATCAACTTGATTCCTACGACATCCACGGATCTTGCGAGACCCGTGATAATCGTACGGTCTTTCCGTAATCGTTGATCTATCAAGGAAGACTGAGGCAAATGATTCACTCCGGAATCAGTATCGAGCATAAGCTCCGCTCTTCCGTTTACGAGATCCTCGGAAAGAACGTAGATAGTAGGGGATGGAGCTTGTTTTATTTTGAGGGTGGGAGGATCGATTACCGGGAGATCACTCCACTCTGGCTGTTTTGGGCCTCGCTCGCCCGTTTGCACTTCGTCGGACGAGCGCCCTCGGAGTTTGGAGATGACTGAGCGATTGGAGCAGGAGACACAGATCTGCGTTCCCTGGAGTTCTTGCTCGAATATGAATGTTTCGTCTCGTTTTTTAGTCCCTTATGAGTGCAAAGACAGCACTTGGAACAAGGAGATTCAGTGGGAACTCTTCCGGAACTCGATTCTCGGGAGGTATCACGCTTGTCCCGGGAATATCCCAAGAAACGTCCCTCGAAACTGGCTGATCTATCTCGGTTGCGTGAATCGCATTCGATTGATGGGCATTGTTGGTCAGGAGTCGGGTATCTGTCCCTCGAATGGGCATCATTTCGATCATCGGTGCGTTTATCTCGTCGTTCCATTGATACCACATACGTATACGGCGAGGGAGATCTGCCTCGATGTTCCGAGCGGTATTGATCTCTTGAAGAGTCGTCCGATCGGGAGAAACGCCCGTATGTATCGCGCGGTTCATCATATCTCCCTTGTGATCGGCTATAGCGTGCCAGTGGGATAACCTCCATCTGGACGGCGTGATCGATGTGCATCGCGGGAGAATGGATAATAAGGATAGGACGTACGATCTCGGCCGGCTGGGGATGAGAGTCGCGAGCTGTAAGCTTCCGGAGAACGGTTACGACCATGATCTCTAAATCCTGAATAACGTGCTTCGGAATACTCTCCCCTATCTGGGCTCACGGATTCATAATATCTTCTCGCGGCAATGGCTCTATTAACC
Organism: Gonatopus flavifemur; assembly: GCA_018340375.1. Taxonomy (NCBI): domain Eukaryota; kingdom Metazoa; phylum Arthropoda; class Insecta; order Hymenoptera; family Dryinidae; genus Gonatopus; species Gonatopus flavifemur. The sequence continues at coordinate 1,385,664 of JAFFJZ010000035.1, read as the reverse complement.
GCGTCATCGTAAGAGGTTGGTTCAGCATCACAGATATATCTTCTAATTTCATCAGGCATACAATCAATGAAGCTACGCATCAAAACTTCTTTAATGCCCTTCTCAAGGGATTCGAAATATGGCCCACTATTAGGGCATTCCTCTTTCGCGAATGAGTATGCTCGCAGAGTAAGAACTTGATGGCGATTCAAAAATTCTTGAAACGATTCTTCACCTACTCGATATCGCATACGTTTCAATTGATGCATTATTGTATCGAAAGCCCGAAATGATCCGAATCTGTCCTTTAGATGAGTATATGATTGTTTTGGGGAAGCGAATTCCCTCCCCTCGACACTATCCCTTGCCGATCCTTTCAGTTTGGTTAGAGCGCGTTGGAGGGAAGGTCTTTGGTCTCCCTCCTCCAAAGTTTTCAAAGCATCCTGAAATTCAATGATGAATCCGTCAGGAGGGCCGTACACAGTGTAAGTTGGGACGTCAAGAGTGGCCTCACGGACTCTCCTCCAGGCGGCGGAGCGTACTGTTTGATCAGCTCCATCCGGCATGATGTTGTTGAATGAACGCACAGGGGGTGGAGAAGGGTGAAATCTAGGTCGCCAATGCGCGGAAAATTTGAACATACAAAAATTACATCATACCTAACTTCCTCAGGCTTTCCTTTTCAATCCAAACACAGATTCCTTTGTAAACTTCGCCTGTGTTGTTGGATGAATCGTATCCTTTTGGTTGGATAATATCCTTCGGAGTATAGATTCAAATTACATATATAATATACATATGCATACATCAGTTGGTATATATATTGCTGAAAGTTATGTGAATCTCAATAACGTTTCCAGGTTCTAGGAATACGAAAATTGGAATAATTGAAAGGGGATTTGGAGATCGATTAGAATAGTTGAATCGTTGGGATTCTATCATTCTACCCATTCGTGTGTGTTTTTCAATTAGGATCCCATGAATTTATACAATTACGTATTTGAGGGTGGGTTTCAATACATTCATTCCGAAATTTATATCTTCCAACTGTATTTATTTTCTCTCGTGTATAGCCGTGAGGACATCGATTTAAGATCTTCTCCAATCGATTTTCAAAAATAAGAATTGCCTGAAACTAATCCACTCCTGTCAAAAGGGATAATTCAACTTCCAAAAGTAGTGATTTTATTCAAAAGGTGATCCGTACTCTCGAGAGATCGATTCTGACGGGGATCGAAAGGCTGGCCCTTGTTGGGTTGGGAGAATCAATTAGAAGTGTCTCCAATTCACCGGTGATTTCATCAACTTGCGTCTCGTTGTCCTTGCACACGATTGTTTGTTTGCGTTTCTCAAGTTCTCTGGCAGCGATTCTTGCTGTTCAGTCTAGAATTCCGGCAAGCAGGTCAATTCTCTCTCACTCTCGCTTAGACTCCCGGCATGTAGTGATTTTCTCAACGCTCTAAGCTTGTGAGGCAAGCCCGATCTCTTGTTCTTACGTGCCATAAACGCGTCTGTTGCACTGTCTGTGTCTGTGAGTGTCCTGATTTGATTCGATAAGGGAGGAATTACTCTTCTTTCCAGAGAAGGAGAAGAGATCCGACAGATGAATCGACAATTTGAATTATTATGAAGGGTGTGATTATTCTCTGACTGATCCTCGCAACGGTAACCACGCTGATCGTTGTTAGCGCCCAAGCAACTGTCGGATGCCCAGACGAGAGGAAGAAGACACGAACTATTCCTGTGGTTAGAACAGATTCGCGACTCCTGAGAGCGTGGGACCCTTTCAACCACAAGAAAAGATAGTTCGGTAACTTTGAACCACCCCCTCCGTGAAACTGGAGATGCTTTCTTCTTTGATTTGCTCTTTCAAAATCTATTATCTCAAATATGCTCGTATTGTCTCGATTGATGGCGGAGAGTGTATTCTGCTGCTTAGATCCCGCAAGAGTAACCGCGCTAATCATTTGTTAGCGGCCGAGCAACTATCGAAGTATTCTGTGCGGAGATGACAAGATATTATGCCTACCGCTCGCAGTTGAGATCAATTCGCGACTCCCAGGAGCGCTGAACTTCACACAAGAGGGAGCGAGTATGCATATGTCTTATACGCATCTCACCAACAGAGTTTATTTGTCCAAAAAACAAAGTGAATCTACAAATAAAATGAATGAATGAAATCAAGACGAGGGGATGACTCAAATTCAGCGTCAGACAAGAAACCGAACAATAACACACGAGAGTGATTAGAACGACCCGATAGCTCCGATTTGATGAATAATTTTGTTCGGGAACGCAAACGGAACCGAATCAAAGTTTTCCCTTCCCGTTTACTATTGTGCGAACGCGTCGTTCAGAATGCTAATTCTAAACAAAAACCGAGACGCGGATTATTGGCCCTAAGTACCCGGCTGTGAACGGTTGAGCGACTCCGGGTACTCTGTGACGTTTTTGTGACCAGTTAGGTGTGATTGCTGTTCGCAATCACACTACATAAACATACATGAGACATGGAACAATTCAATAGAATATAAAATGAACAAAAAAAACCGCCTCCAATTATCACCGGCACACGCTCGGGAGCTAAAAAAGGTTAATCTTCAAAATTACTCAAATCGACCACGGAACGCGAAACTTTACCAATGAATTCAAAAATTGAATTTGACAGCAACGTTCAATTGATTCATCAGAACTGCAGAGATGTGAAAACTTTCCTCAGTGAGAAGAAGGGGAAAGAAAATATCAAAGGAAATTAACTGCGGATAAGTTAACACTTTGAATTATTAACATGACTATCGGGATTATTTATGAGATGACAATGCCGAGCGTGTGATTCTCAGTCCCGTTGGCACGGCACCTGAGATGCATATAAGAGCACAGAAAAAAATATATATACAGGGTGAGGCATTTGAAGTGTCGCGGGCGTTTTTTCCAAAGATAAAGTGACATACGAGAAAATTTTTCGGACAAAAGTTGTAGGGTACCGAGGGGGACATCCGATGGTGGCCTTGGCTTTGACCTCAAATCTCATCTTCAAGGGCATTCTGAGATCAACTCTTGTTTTTTAAATAGCATCTCATATTCTTCACTGCAGATTTGGATTCTAGGTCAAAAACCAAGAAACTTTTGTCTGAACCATTTTCCTGAAATCCGCAAAAATGGCGCTCTAATCGATATTGTTCCATTTTGAATCTGACATTCGAATAACTCGAAAACGAAGGGTCTTGCAAAAGAATGTTTCGTACAAAAGTTGTCAATACACAACACATTTCAATCGTCTACATTACCACCATTCAGAGCTCACGCGATGTAAACAAACGACGGGGTTCAGTGAAAATTCACGATTTTGAAAGTCAGTTTGTCAGTTACATTTGATTATTACTTGGTTTATGACAAATTGAAAATCATGGATATCCGATACACGGTTTCTGAAAAGATCGATATGATCTACATTTACGGTGAAGTGCATAAGAACCCCAGACAAGCATATGACTTGTATGCAGAACGATTTCCTGAAAGAACAACGCCATCCATTAGGTATTTTCAACGCATTACAAAATTATTCTCAGAAACGGGAAGTGTTACAAGGGAAAAACGACATCGAATGAGAACTGTTAGCGGATCGGAGTTTTCCGGATCGGAGGTGTCCAAATCGCATTACGATCCGATTTCTTGAACAACGTGCTCGTCAAGGTCTCCTTTAACGACAGAGGAACGAGAAAGTTTATGCGGATGACAATGATCCTAATGTGAGATCGCTGGCTGTGCTCGCATTATTTCATATCAATCCCCATATCAGTCTTCGGGATATTGAGAAAATGACCGAGATCCCTCGATCCACAGCTCAGCGTATCTTGAAATCGTTGAATTATCATCCGTACCATATCACTTCGGTGCAATCTCTAACAGCTGAGGATTTCATAACAAGATTGAACTTCTGCACGTGGGCCCGAAGGAGAATTGAAGAAGATCCTACTTTCTCTCATCACGTTATGTTCTATGATGAGGCAATATTTCACAATGTTGGAATTCTCGATAGGCACAATTGCCATTATTGGAGTGCACCGTTGGAGTGTGAACGTTTGGTGCGGAATTGTAGATTCCAGGATCATAGGGCCGTATTTTTTCGAAGGAAACCTGACTGGCGCGGAGTATCCTCGTTTCTTGCATTTTGAACTCCCTGCTCTTATGGAAGACGTGAGTCTTGACGTGAGATCAAGAATGTGGTTCCAACAGGATGGAGCACCTCCTCATTACATGCGAATTGTTCGAAAATTTCTGGACGAGAAGTTTTCCAGGAGGTGGATTGGCCGTGGAGGACCTGTGCAATGGCCACCCAGGTCGCCAGATCTGATGTCGCCTGATTCTTTCTTGTGGGATTACATAAAAAATGTTGTATTCCATGAACCTCCAACAACACGCGATGACATGAAAGATCGAATAAGAAGAGCATGCACAGCAATGACACCTGCTACGTTGCAAGCAACTGTAGAAAACTTTCATAAAAGAATTGCGCTTTGTCACAGGCGAAACGGCGCTCACTTTGAACATCTTTTGAATGCCCAATGCGTCCCCGAAGATACACCTCCAGTTAAGACAATCGGCCCTTTTCAGGACCACAATGATGTGTAAAGTCCGATCGCGCAACCTCCTCGTGGTGCGCATTGGGTAACGCTGATGCCGACGGCGATTTCCGGGAGATGAGAAACCCTCAAGAGTTGAGCATTATGTTAGACAGAATACAATCCGAGGGTTTGAGAATTCTCATTTCCTCATCAATTAGAGCGCCATCTATGGGGATTTCAAAAAAACGTTTGGGACAGAAGTTCCTTGGTTTTTAGCGTAGAATCCAAACCGGTAGTAAAAACTAGGGGATTCCATTTCAAAAACATGAGTTGACCTCAGAATGACCTTGAAAGTGGGATCTGAGGTCAAAGCCAAGTTCACCATCGAATGTCCCCCTCAGATTCTTACATTTTTTTTCCGGAACCTTTTTTTTCTGAATCTATTCGTTTCCGAGATATTCCAAGTGACAGATTAAAATGGGACACCCTGTATATTCAGGCAGCGACTGCAACAGCTCCGACAGATTCCCCTTGTTTTCTTCAAATATTTGGGTGGACAGAACGAGTGCGCGAGTTCCTTCACTGATTTACATACATGTATATTCATGTATGTATGTATAATACACCTGAAAGAAACGATGGAGGAAATAATGTATGGTGTTTCAGTTGCTGAGTGTATATATGTGGTAGGAATAAATGTGAGTTCGAATGCAAGGCCAAGTGTCATACACCAAGCGACGATGAACGGAAGGGATTGATAAATGCAATCCAATTGCTTCGAATCACTATAGGTAAGGAAATATTGGATTCGTGATGAGATGCGAAGGTATTAGGGGAGAAATCAAGTGATGAGAAAGAAGATGAATTTAGAGAGGAAGAAGTAACCACAGACTTCTATATAATACACTAGACTGCTAGCTCTGGATGTGCCGAATGAAGCAATTTGGACAGGAGAGGGGATGACGGCCATTTGTTAAGCATGAAAACTAAACTATACTAAAATCTTCAGGGGTGACTTAGATGTCATTAGCATCCCACAACATAAAATTTTCTGAAGTAAATCATTTTTCAAGGGAATATTGATTTTAATATGATTCTAATGATTTTTCACTTTTGTAGGAGTGTGTAAGACAAAAATTGAAAAAGATGTAGAATCTTTCATCTGGGTTAACAAAATAAATTGCGGTCAATAAAAATTCTATAAAGTTGTGTTTCAAATTATTTCAGACAAAACATATTCAATAATCAACTTTCATTATTATTTATTCAGTCTGTGTTATTTACAGATATGACAAATAGGGTTGCTGCGTGTAAGCAGTGATACAATTTTGAAAGTAGAGTTCTAGAAACATATAATTGAAAGTAAGTACGGTTGTGTTCATATTTTTCAAAATCCCTTTATCATTGAAAAAGAAACTCATTGTCTCAATCACAAGAAGGAACATCGCATTCACAGAAAGTAAAAAAGAGTGATCAAAAATGCAAATTGGTGAATGTTGCTGTTATTCGTTGTTGAACAATGTTAATTTCGTGAATTTATGTCGTTTACGTGACGGAATCAAAACCTCTGGTGTGAAAAATTTCGCATAAGAATGTAATCTAATAAGTAGAAACTTATGAGCAACAGAAGTCATCAATCTTAACTTATGGGATTCTTGTACATGTGAAATACCACAATTTAAATTCGGGAAAATATCCTTATCTAAAGCAGAATGATTCTCCAATTTCATGAGAATTATCAGGTTCAAATTCTTAACATCAATTTTTTTAAACCACTTGTTTGAATTAATGATTCTTGTTCGGCAGATAGAATTATTTTCATCACACTCTGAGAAGGTGTGATTAAGCCTCCCTTATTAACAAGATCGGTGAAACTAGAATACAGTGTCGTGTGGCAATACGAATGTTGACTTTTTTGTAAAATTAAAGATTCTTCACAAGAAACACAGTTTATAATTTTCAGTATTGCACGAATGACATATCCACTGATGTAATGCAGAATGTGATCCTCCAACTGATTTTGGATATCTGATATTAGAGGTGGATTTTCCGGTATAAAAGTTGTTACAATATATTCTTCACTTACATCGCTTATGGTTTTTCTTGTCCATTGAATGGGAAAAATTGATCCAATGGGATTCTTATCCAATGCAATGCAATTGGCAGAAGAAGAAGTTGATATATTATCTTTCATCAAGATCTGTCTCAAACCGTTACGAAATTGTAAAACATGAGGATTATTATTAAATCCATATCGAGATCTAATTTTTGAGAACAAGATTTCAATATGATCTTGACAAAAATTGTAAGCCAATGAGTATTTATAATGTTCTTGTTTCAGTATTTCTTCTGCTATAAAAAAAATGATTTCACAGCACATGTAAATCCTATAACAAAGGTTCTTCGATTTGATTTAACAAGTAATGTACCATCTTTCATTTTTAAAGAAAATAGGTAGTTTATAATCTTTTGGATGCTTTCTTTTCGAGATGAAATATCATGAAAATATAGTGGTTTTTTGAACCCTTTACCTATAGGACTACTAGAATTCAGAAAATCAAACCATCTATCGATATTCTCAATGAACTCAACTGTAGCGTTACATCCTTCAAATTGTGGAAGACCTTTGATACTTAGAAATTCAAGTGCACTCGCTACAGAAGAGCTTAAAGTACGGGCTGCGTATTTGACTTTCATCTTATTTTGTTGCCAATTAATACATGAAGAATCCAACTGATTCTTGAATTTCAATGTTAAGTCTGTTTGTATTTCATGTAAATTTTCAAAAAATTTCCATTGAATGCGCCCTTCAGGGGATATAAATTCTTTACAGTCGACAATAGCATTACGAGCTAATTTCAACATGTGCGGTGAATCCAACATGACATGTACTGGATATCCTTTAGTTGGATGTGAAAAACGAGTTTTCATTTCTAAAGAGGATTCGACTTTCAATTTGCATCCTAACATTTCAAGAGTACTGATATTGGTTGCAGTACCATCACAAGTAATGTTCCACACTTCAACTTGGGATTCTGCTAATAACTGTAGTGCTTGACGAAGTGATTCTGCCTGAATAGTCGCATTGATTTTATCAATGAGGAAATACGCAATAGGCCACTTCCATTTGCCCTTCAAATTGATCAGCATGAATACTAAAGCTTCTGTTGCCATCGTTTCTTTTCCTTCGATGGGAATATTTTTCCCGTATCCGCAATATTCTTTGAATTCATTCGACGTTGAGTCCCATACCAGTTGTTTCCGAATGGACATGCCGTCAAATATCAAATTGCAATCTCTATCTCCCACGTTGAAACGAGAAAGCATCCGTAGAATATCCGTTTGAAATCCAGGATCTGCATCAACAGATTGCATCCAATTTCTCATACTGGACGGATGAGGAAGATGAAGGATTGACCTGTAAATAAAGAACTAGTTCATAAACAATATATATTATTAATATCCATGTTACTCGTGAATATGTAAATGGAACTTGATATTATCATTTTATGGCTACGTCTAGAGACACTCAAGAGTGTCTGCAACATGGACTAGGAGATACTCAAATATTTATCGAGTGTCTAGAGGCTGGAATTAGAGAAACTGATACATATTTTAGTGTCTCCAAGTCCATGTTGCAGACACTCTTGAGTGTTTCTAGACGTGACCTTGTTTTATACCAATAAGTGCAAGCATATATATATGTATCCATATCCCAGATAACATTTTGAAGCTCCCCCCGTAGGTTGTGTACAGTAGTTTATTCATGTGCGTCACTTCATAAAAGGTATGTTATCTGGGATGAAGTTCAATTTAGTAAATTTCTTTACATCTCTGCGGAAAGTGCCGAGTAACTCCAGTTGAAAACCCTTATGGAAAAAAACTGTGGACTCCTAATAGTGACCACGGAAATACTATTGGAAACTGTTGACTTCTAAGAGCTCAAAGTATTAACATCCAATGATTTCCAATGGTGTTTTCGTGGTCACTATTAGGAGCCAACAGTTTTTCTCCATACGGAAACCAGCAGATCACTTTGACGAAAATCGGAAGGAACCGGACAAATTTCTGTGAGATTTACCTAACATTTTCCACGTGAATTTTATGGACCATGGAGGTGTTATAAACATTCTATAAAGATGTTATGTGTTGGATATACATATACAGGGCGTCCCATTTGAAACAGGACAGCTGAATAACTCTTCAGGGAATGGAGGGGGAAAAATTGTTCAGATAAAAGTTGTAGGGTTCGAAGGGGGCCATAAGATGATGACCTTGAATTTGACCTTGAGGTCGATTTTGAGCATAATTGATGGTCACAGTATGTTTTTTCAAATGGAAAACCCTACGTTCGACCTCAGAAATGGAAAGGGCGGGAAATTTTACGTCCGAATATGTTAACATATCAGCTCATTTAGAGGTCATTTGAAGGTCAAAAAACCATTTTCTATGGATTTTCACGGAAAAGCCTCAAACGAGTTGTTTCTCTGACCAAAGTTATCAAAGTTAGAGTGAAACCCCACTTTTCGACCTTGAATTTATTCACCTAACGAATGTGTTGATATTTCAATGATCTTGGGTGAGTGTCGCGGAGTGTATCAAAGAGCGTCACGATTGTACAGAGAGCGGTTTGGAGATCGGCAGCATCATCCTTCTCCAGAAGTCATTCGCCAAGTTGGAAGAAATTGTCGACAAGGAAGGATTGGTCAACGCCGAAACAATCAAGGTTTCAACTTTAATGACCCTCGATGCGTTGCTGTTTCAGCAATAATACACATGAATCCTCATGTTAGTTTACGTGATATTGAACGCGATTTGGGTATTCCACGCAGTACGGCACATAGAATTCTACAAGCTGCTCAATATCATCCGTACCACATCACACTGACCCAAGAATTATCTCAACAAGATATGCAGAATCGGGTTAACTTTTGCCATTGGGCTTTACAGAGGTTGAACGAAGCGCCCGATTTCTGTCGATATGTTCTTTTCAGTGATGAATCAACGTTTCAAAGTACTGGCTTGTTAAATCGTCACAATAGCCACTATTGGTCAGCGCAAAACCCGCACTGGACTCAACAAGTCGATCATCAGCATCGGTGGAGTATAAATGTTTGGTGTGGAATTCTAGACGATCAAGTTATTGGGCCGTATTTTTTTGATGGAACTGTTAACGGTCCTAATTATCTACAGTTTTTACAGAATGAATTACCAGTTCTCATGGAAGATGTGACATTAGCAACTAGGCAGAGGATGTGGTATCAGCAAGACGGTGCACCACCACACTTTGCTCGATGTGTGAGGGATTATCTAAATATTCTTTTCCCCAATCGTTGGATTGGTCGAGGTGGATTTGTACTGTGGCCGGCAAGATCTCCTGATCTCACCCCTCTAGATTTTTATTTGTGGGGTTACGTAAAAAATGTCGTTTATACCAACCGACCAACAACACCTGTGGATCTACAACAACGCATCAGATACGCAATTGCGAATATTCGTGCAGAAGTTTTTCAGTCTGTTCTTGGAAACTTTCGACGCCGGCTGGAGTTATGTATTGAAGTAAATGGCGGTCAATTCGAACATCTCCTGCAATAAGTGTGTCTTACCCGTCAACGGATTTGTGCCATCTGTAATTATAAAACGACGAACTGGAAAAATAAATAATTTTTTAATTATTGTTTCCAATTTGGCATTCATTATCGTTCTCAAGGTCGAATTCAAGGTCGAAACGTGGGGTTTCACTTTAACTTTGATAACTTCGGTCAGAGAAACAACTCGTTTGAGGCTTTTCCGTGAAAATCCATAGGAAATGGTTTTTTGACCTTCAAATGACCTCTAAATGACCTGATATGTTAACATATTCGGACGTAAAATTTTCCGCTCTTTCCATTTCTGAGGTCGAACGTAGGGTTTTCCATTTGAAAAAACATACTTTGACCATCAATTATGCTCAAAATTGACCTCAAGGTCACCATCTTATGGCCCCCTTCGAACCCTACAACTTTTATCGGAACAATTTTTCCCCCTCCATTCCCTGAAGAGTTATTGAGCTGTCCTGTTCCGAATGGGACGCCCTGTATGAATATGAGAACGGGACTGTTTTCTATATCCCATAGTACACCTTCATAGCGCATTTGAAGAATAATATTTGATAATCATTCAACTTATATTAAATAGAAGAACATGCATGTGACACTATAATTAAAAGAAGACTCTAATGGGTGGGTTCTCAATATACTGGATGCTTTTTGCGCCGAAAATCCATATTCCAAATGCAGATGAATCCAAAGTTTATTATTTCGGAACCAATCAGATCTGTCAGTTTTGCATAATTCACAAGAAATTACCGTTTTAGTCAATCAAACACATTCCGCACGGAGATATTTTGGTCTATGAGTGTTCGAAATATGAATTTTCGGTACAATGAGCATTCAGTGTACTGGGAGCCCATCCTCGAATGTTCTATGGGAATTTATTTTTTTCTTGGAAGACGCTGTGAAATATTTAGTTTCAAAGTTGATTTCAAATCAACCAATTGGAAACATAAATATTATACACTCATCGATCATTGTCCATCTTATAGCCACCTGAATACTTATACATTGTAAAGAATATTCAATGTACTTTACCCACTGAAAGTTGTGAAAATACTGATGCGCTCAACGTGGGAAAATACATTTCTCCAATACCCGCACGAAAAATGTGACTTCGGGCACCTGTTAGGAGAGGCCTGAAATAATCGATTCCACGATTGATAACGTCAGCGGGTGAGAAATCAATTTCTCTTGTTGCGCCTTCCACAAGTGTGGAAAAAATCTTTACACTAGTGGGAGGAGTAACAATTTCTCTCACACTGACAGCATCGGTCGTGAAACCTACTTTATCAGACCTCTCTGAACAGCTGCCCAAAATCGCAGTCCTCTTTGTGGTATTTGAAGGAAATAGTATGTGAACCTCGTGGGAGGCGAAAACTCCCGACTCGTGTAGTTTCCACGTTCACTGTGCTCGCGCGGTAAATTCCACACTCGTTAGAAATTTTCGTTTTCTTTCACTTGATGCACAATGTGCTATTTCTATCATGAAAGTACTGCACTCAGCGTGGAGGGAATACATTTTCCCATTGTAAAAGCCCTACGCACAACGTTATATCACGAAACTTTCGTGAACTGTCCACGTTCAACGGAGGTAATAAAGTTCCCGACGCTGAACGTGAACAATTCACAAAAGTTCTGTGATATCATAACGTTGAACGTGGAACTTTTACGATAGAAAAATTCATTTCCTTTACGCTGCACGCAGCTGCGTGAAAATACAGCGTGAGTATGAGCGCGAGCGTGAGCACAGCGTGAGTATTGTGAAGATACTAGTATTTTCACAATAGAGAACATATTTTCCTCACGCTGAGTGCAGTGCTCTAACGTAATCCTGTGATATTTTTTTCAACTGTGAGTGGGTAATGTACATTCAATATTTTTTACAGTACACAGCACAAAATGTTTCTGTTATGTTTCGAAAGATTGCTGTCAAGGTATAAATGTCTCGGCAATGTCGTAGCAATATTCCGAGATATTACTAACAAATTTTGTGCGGCATGGATGGTATAACTTATTTTGTTTGTAATTCAGAAACTAAGCATCTTCTAATATTCTATCGAAGTTACGTTGTTCGATGTTCAGTCCCAGATTTTAAAATACGAATTTACTTCTTGTCATCTACAAATATCATAATTAAGTTTCCTTGAATCCTCCTGAAATTTCACAAAAAATTTGTGAATAAACAATCCATACAAGCATAGAATTATTGAATATGAGTGAATATACAACTGCATGCTTGATAATCTAGAAAATTTCAGAATTCTCATTCAACTCAAAGATTTTCATCGTGGGCGGAATAAAATAAAGAACGAGGAACAAAGTTTTCCAAGGAGAATGAAATTAATTTTTGTCATGGAAATCATGAGACATCTGACTGGAAAAAATGGATAGAAGTTTCGGGAATATTCATCGGAATTGTTTTTCAAAAGATAGGAAAGAGATTTTAGACAAAATTTGAATGAATATAGTGTGACATGGGTTGCTTTATAAACCTTTGCAACAGTCACACCAAATGAAATTCTGTCTAAAATCTTTAAGGTTAATGGAAAAAGTGGAGAGGCAAACCTGCAATAGTTATATGCTTTAGGAGAATGATAATGGAGTGTCATAGCGAATTCTTTGATTTCCATAGCATAACGTTCCCCACATGCAGAACGTTTATTATTATTGATCTGATGTTTGAATAGATGTAAAGGTAAGCCTTCAAACTCATTCTCAAGCAATTTCGATGTGTCATGCTGCAACAACTGTTTACTTTTTAAATCTCCAAGAAGGTCTTTCATCGTATCGATCTTGTATCGTTGTCTTCGAATTTTCTGATTGAGACTTTTTATTTTCTTCTGCAAGTTTTCGACTCGTAATTCGTTAGATGCAATATCTTCAGTTTCAAGTTTCCTCTTCTTATGTGGACTGTCCCACGGCAAAACCATATACGCGTCTGGGTGTTCCATTTCATGAGGCAACTCCAAAACTTGTTTGTCAACATGCGGTTCTATAAACAAACCGATGACAGAGTTAATAAAAACACGTAGAAAATCCTTAATAGAAACGTTATCTCAAAAGTTGCAAAAAAAAGTATGGATATACAGTAAGTATGGGTGTACAATAAGTTGTTGAGATTGCATGAATCCGAATAAACTCAAGTATCCCACGTTTTTGATAAGTTCAATTTTCTCTGCTTGAGGGGTTAGACCACAGTGCAGGTTGTTTTTTCAGGGCAATTTTCCGGAATTCATTCTGAATCAATGTTTTTGAAACACAGTCATTATTTTTTATGTTCTATTCACATTGGGAGCTTGTCGGAATTTCCGTGTTAGGAGAGAAATTAAATTGTCCGTCAAACGGAAGACCACTAGTCCGTAGAATAAGAAGTGTATCAACTTATCAATCGATTCGTTAGTTGGATCTCGAAATATTGTTCATACAGTTTTGAGGAACATAGTGTCGAGGAAACCGCGTTCTATGATTCAGTACACTGAGAAAAATGTAGCTGAAATACGGCCTATCTCCACGTTTACAATAACCATTTTATTTATCGAAATAGTTATGAAAATCGTGGTGATAAAGGAAATATATCTACTGCGACTAAAGAAATGCAGTTGCGCTCATATTCTGCTCCATTTTTGTTCCCAGTATGATAGTAGCTTTTTGATTTGATTGCTCGAAATTTTAATGAACACGAGTCTTGTGGGTATGAGAACTGGTGTTAATTATTCTACGGTCAAAGTTCTAGTGGGTTCAAAGGATTCAAATAAAATGAAAGAATGATTTTTCATCAATTTCGTTGTGATCTAGCCCCTCAAAGTTGAATCTTGCATTGATATCTCAACAAAATTCGTTGAAACAATATTCTTTTTGAATCATCAATGAATTATTGAAAAATCAGTGAAGTGAATTTTTTAGATAATCCAATCTAAGCTTTTGGAACCAATAAACCCGAAATGAATCCACCAAGGACTCTTTTTCACCTACACATCAGAGATGATTTTTTTTGCCATCCGGGTATAGTGCAATTATATTTGTTCATTACCTGTTAGGGACTGCTTTAGATTCGCACCTACAGAATACAATTTTTGATCTTCAAATATATTCGGTTATTCGGTTTGATATTTGTTTCCTCTAGATCTGACCGATCATAACAGTTAAGCGCATAATTATGGAATTCACGAATCAGATCTGTAAGGAAAACAAACTGATTGGAATATATAACTACACAGCAATCCTATATTAAAATCCAATTATACTAATTCTTCTTTGAATTTCAGAGATTCATTGAGTTTCTTACCCACACTAGTATTCCTCTTCTGCTGTAATAATGCTGACTTATATGGTCTAATCGATCACAGTGACTGCACTCGTCGTTAGGGGAATGGTTATGTTTATCTGTACATACGTCAAGTAAATAAGATATACAATTATATTATTAAAACTACATCGAATAAATATTTTCATAAAACCTATGCAAACTTCATAAGTGAATCAATCTCTTACCACAAAATGTATTTTCATTTGACATTGAATTCAATTGATTACTGCCGTTGAATGGATGATTATGATTTTTATCTATAAGAATTTGAATTCGATTAGATACATAGATGAATCATCAGAAAGCCCAATTCATTGCTCTCCAAACATATGTACTGAAATGGAATAAATTGATATGAAGCAATATATCATATTTCTCACCGTTGGGTGTGTTGTTAACTTGCATCATTTCCTCTTGTATACCATTGTCGAATTGATCATTATTTGAAAATCCTACCTGGCTATGACCTTGATCTGAAAAGAAAACACACAAATATGATGGTGTTATGATCATATACACATATTATTTCTTGAGATATATAAACACAATCAATTTCTTACCACACATTGAATTCGTATTTATGTTCCTCGATACTGGTTTGGAAGTTACAATAATGATTGTTTCTGACGTTTCTCTTTGAGTTTGTTCCTCTATGTCTAGAATATGTGATTCCAAAGGGATCACACGTGCAGCTGTACATGGTTGTATTGACGGAACAGCTTGGTTTCAATTTTCTCACGAATGTTCCAGGTCGAATCAGAGAATCTTCATCTCTGAAATGTAACCCACATATGACAGCAGATTTTCCTGGATTCCAATTCTCTTTACCTACCATGCCAATCCATAAAGCATATACTTTTGAGTTTTTTGAAGGGGATCTGAAATGATACATTTTCATACCTGTGTAGTATATTTAAATTGGTTATACACACACCTAATGTGTTAATCACCTTGAGCAAAATAAAAACTCTAATTCTTTCATGTTTACCTATCTATGATTAAAATGTATGTTTGTTTATTGTATGAGAATATTTTCAATATAACTATTTACTTACTTGAAGAATTGAATTCCACATCCACTTTTGTGATATGATTTACAATCTCTCAAAGCACATTTGATGGGCATTGTTTCACTTATATATAATCATTTACATTGAAATTTTGAATAAACATCATCACCAACTCAGAATAATGTTGTAAAAATTTATAAAACCTAATAAAGTTATTTGAGCTGATTATGAATACGATGAGTCACTAACACCAATTCACGAATACTGTTCATGTTTCATGCTCAGCAAATGGTGGCCACGTACACATGACAAGATCCGTGTCCGTGTGATGCTTCACTCCCAAGTACACTAAACTATAGCATGTTAGCAGTCTATTGATAGAAGTCTGTGGGAGTAACGTCATCGAATTAGGAATAGTTAATTCGTTTATGAAGAAGTTAAGCAGTACGATGATTCGTAAAGAACGAGTTTCTCGTACAACGGACGACTAGCGTGTGAAGCGTATGTCGTCGACGTCGGTGGAAAAGAATCAGATCTTCTTCAACGACGGGAGGAAAATAATCTGTACGATGAATTATACGCTCGTCGTATCGAAATACAGGGTGGGGCATTTAAAGTGTCGCGGGCGTTTTTTCCAACAATAAAGTGAGATACGAGAAAATTTTTCGGACAAAAGTTGTAGGATACCGAAGGGGACATCCGATGGTGGCCTTGGCTTCGACCTCAAATCTCATCTTCAAGGGCATTCTGAGATCAACTCTTGTTTTTTAAATAGCATCTCATATTTTTTACTGCAGATTTGGATTCTAGGTCAAAAACCAAGAAACTTTTGTCTGAACCATTTTCCTGAAATCCGCAAAAATGGCGCTCTAATTGATATTGTT
The DNA here is from genome assembly GCA_018340375.1 of Gonatopus flavifemur. NCBI lineage: Eukaryota > Metazoa > Arthropoda > Insecta > Hymenoptera > Dryinidae > Gonatopus > Gonatopus flavifemur. Next base: position 1,369,326 of record JAFFJZ010000035.1, on the reverse strand, counting down.
CCATTTTGAATCTGACATTCGAATAACTCGAAAACGAAAGGTCTTGCAAAAGAATGTTTCGTACAAAAGTTGTCAATACACAACACATTTCAATCGTCTACATTACCACCATTCAGAGCTCACGCGATGTGAACAAACGACGGGGTTCAGTGAAAATTCACGATTTTGAAAGTCAGTTTGTCAGTTACATTTGATTATTACTTGGTTTATGACAAATTGAAAATCATGGATATCCGATACACGGTTTCTGAAAAGATCGATATGATCTACATTTACGGTGAAGTGCATAAGAACCCCAGACAAGCATATGACTTGTATGCAGAACGATTTCCTGAAAGAACAACGCCATCCATTAGGTATTTTCAACGCATTACAAAATTATTCTCAGAAACGGGAAGTGTTACAAGGGAAAAACGACATCGAATGAGAACTGTTAGCGGAGAGAATGCGGAAGTTAATGTACTAGCTGCAGTAGCCAACAATCCACACGTGAGCTCTCGTGAAATTGAACCCCATTCGGGAATTTCTCGAAGAAGTGTTCTTCGAATACTGAAACGTCACAAATTCCATCCGTATCACATTTGTTTGCATCAAGACCTTCACGGTGATGATTTCGAAAATCGTGTACAGTTTTGTCGATGGGGTCTAGCGCAAATGCACAATAACAACTTCATCAACATATTATTTTCTGATGAGTCGACGTTCACCAATCATGGTCAAGTAAATCGACATAATATGCATTACTGGGCGACAGAAAATCCAAGATGGTTACGTCAAGTAGAGCATCAAAGACAATGGGCTGTGAATTTTTGGTGTGGTATTTTTCGACCTCGAGTAATTGGACCGTACTTCATTGCAGATACGCTAAATGGAGAGGAGTACAGACATTTCTTAGATCAAGTACTTCCAACATTACTTGAAGACATACCTATTCAGGAACGATTGAATATGTGGTATCAACACGATGGTTGTCCATCCCATTATGCAGTCACAGCTCGAGAAATATTCGACAGAGATTATCCTGGACGATGGATAGGACGTCGTGGACCAGTTCATTGGCCTGCCCGTTCTCCGGATCTTACTTCTCCAGATTTTTTTTTATGGGGATACATAAAAGATACAGTTTATCAACAAGCACCGACTACACCTGAGAATATGCGTCAACGAATCATCAATGCATGCGCGAGCATCAATGAAGATATTTTAGCACGAGTTCAGCAATCTTTTGTAAAACGTTTTGAAATGTGTGTTGAAGTCGAAGGCCATCATTTTGAGCATCTACTGCATTAAAATTATCCAAGTGATGTAGACGATTGAAATGTGTTGTGTTTTGTCTGTTATACCCCATCACCTCCGTTTCAGTTCAAGGGGTCCCCCTTGGATTCAGACAACTTTTGTCCGAAACATTCTCCTCCAAGATCCTTCGTTTCCGAGTTATTCTAATGTCAGATTCAGTATGGAACAATATCGATTAGAGCGCCATTTTTGCGGATTTCAGGAAAATGGTTCAGACAAAAGTTTCTTGGTTTTTGACCTAGAATCCAAATCTGCAGTGAAAAATATGAGATGCTATTTAAAAAACAAGAGTTGACCTCAGAATGCCCTTGAAGATGAGATTTGAGGTCAAAGCCAAGGCCACCATCGGATGTCCCCCTCGATACCCTACAATTTTTGTCCGAAAAATTTTCTCGTATCTCATTTCATTTTTGGAAAAAACGCCCGCGACACTTTAAATGCCCCACCCTGTATAGTGAAGAAAAATGTACATTTGAATTGAAGAAACAAACGATGGGCATCAAACTGGGTTGATGAGCGGAATTTCTGTCAATTTATGATGAAGAAAAGATATCAAAGTGATGAGAAATGGGATTGAAATATCGACAGAAATCGTACCCCACACTTAGCACCAGTGTTACGATAGGTAGTTTCTCGTATCGTAAAGAAACCTCGTTCGTACTAATTTGAACCTTTTCGGCCAGAATGTCTCGACCGAAAAAGTGGGTGGATCCCGCTTGCGAGTTTAAGCTATGAGAGAAACTCTCACTACGCACCCTCAGCTTGATGATGTTATGAAAGGAAAACGAGAATACGATGGAAGAAGTAGGGGGCAAGATAGAATAATTGGATATGATTTACGGAAAGATTTATTCTCAATGGAGATAAAAACGAGATTACGAATAGAGACAATGAAATCAGCTCACAAACGAGCTATATTGAATTAGATTGAAATGATACACGTCTTGAATTTTTAACAAATTTGACAAAGTGTACGAATGTGTGATATCTGAAGGAAGAATAATTCATTTTATACGCTTACCGTGTTGGGAAAGTAGCAAACGTTAGGTGACTCTTTCCAGTGTTCGCATGCGAACGGCTGAGGTCCACCCTCAGATGTGGTGGAGAGCTGGCAGTCGGTGGGATCTCCGTTGTCCTCTCCCTCTTTCTCCCTCCGGAATGGAGTAGCCGAAACGGTGTAGCTCATTCGCGAAAAACTTTAGTTTGAATGATTTTGAAAAGCGGATTACCGTGAATTGAAATGAGTTGAAATTGAGGAAAGAATGAATTTCTCGAATACAAAGTCGTGTCTTGGAGTAGGCGCGACCAAGGCAAAGGAGAACAAATTGAGAACTCGAACCGGTTGAAATTTTTACGTGAACTATTGATGGAACGCGGACGCCGTGGAATCTTTCGAAGATGCACTTCAACGTCATATTGCGAACTCGGAAGAAGAATCTCAACGCGAGTTTACTTCAAACGTTTCACCGTTTTACAACCCTGAATAGGACGGACTATGTCACGGACCTCAAATTCGTTCTCGGCCAGACCTTACGTTCACGAATCTCTCGATTTCCTGTTGTTCCGTTCTATTTACGCGTGCGCACCTCTAGGGTGGGAACACGCCACATCCTAATCGCAGGGGTTTTTTTTCGCCGATTCGACTATTCTGATGCAATAGTCGTTCGGCAATGCATTGGGGAACAGAGAGAGAGAGAGAGCGGTCATGGTGTCGCGATGAAGACAGCGAAGGAGAGAACTTTCGCTTGGGAATTACCTCGTCCTCAGCGTTCTTGGATCACGGTGCATTAGCTCGCACCGATGTGTGTATCGGTCACCTTGAATTATTCCTCCACTCAGTGAATTCTTCCTTATATTTTCACTCAAGTTGATTTATAATGTGTGTGAAATACTTCTTGTTCCGAAGAGTGGTTATATTGATATATGAACGGGATGGAAGAAGTTATTACATGAAATTATTGTATGAAATATTATGATATGAAATAATATGATATAAAATGTGATATCAACAGGGTTGAGGACACGGGAGGAACCGTCGTTACGTAACACTATAGCAATTGTCCGAACTGGTGTCCTCCAACTTCCTGACAGCTCGCTGACCGCTCATAAAAACTCCGTCTGACTTCTCCCAACATTTATGGAGTGATCAACCATGTTTGGTCGATGATATTCTGCCGCGACTCGTCCAAATTTGCAGGTTTTGTGCAGTACACTCGATCTTTCAGGAATACCCCCCCCCCCCCCAATCTCACAGGTGAGGATCTTCTTCGATCATTCCCATGAGGATTCCGCAAAATTGCAAGCGACGGTCAAAATCATCCTCAAGTGATTCTTGCACAAGTTTGATTTTAAAGGGATCGAACTTCGCACTTTTGAAAATGCGCTGAATTGAGCGGCGACTGATATCATGAGCTTGTGAAGCTTCACGGATGGAGGTGTGCGGTTCCTCAACAAATGATTGCATGACCTCTACCGCAATATCATGGTTTGTGATTGTGCGTAGCCCGCCACATCTCGGACGATCCTCAACACTGCTCGTTGGTAAAAAAACGTTGGATTGTTTTGAAGATAGTACCTAAGGAGACTCCCGATGTACCGACGCGATATTCATCGTTGAATAAGGCCTGTACCTCCCCGAAAGATCGTTCACGATCTCCGTAACCACGCATCATCGAAATAATGATCCGTTATTCCTCTGATATTGACATCTCCGATCAACGAATTATCCGAATACCGAATAACTTGGGTGAATCACCGACTTTGGAGTGAACAGCCTGAAACGAACCTGAGGATAATCGATCACAGCTTTGGAATGAACCTGAGGATAATCGATTCTGAATACGCACACGTAAGTGAGTATCGATAAGGATAGTCCCACACAGGCCCATGAGACCGAACCACCCACTCACACACACACGCACACCCACACACACCCACACACACAAACACGCACCCACACGCGAACACACACGCGTACACACACACAAGGGATCAGGTTCCCGACACGTCCACGCCGTTGATTCTGTATAATGCCAAGATTGAGATAAAAAAACCTCCGATTCCAAGAAAAATTTTGATGCGATTATCATGTCCCGTTCAGTAGTTATGGGGATGTTTCCAGACTCTGTCACATCAGAGTATTGAAATCACGATAACTTGGCGGAAAATTATCCGATTTCAAAAAACAAAAACCGCTGGATTTGGGTTGGAAAACCCTATTGAACGACGTAGCACAATCTCCCCCGTCTCATTTGAGATTTTGGCCCCTTTCCCTCTCATCACCCCTCACAGGGCTGGGGAACTCAAAGTTCCCCGTTGAGATAGTCCTTGATCCCTCCTCCAATTCGACGAAAATGTGATTCAATTGTCATGCCCCGTTTGAAAGTTATGGGGGTGTTTCCAGACTTTCGCACCACGGTGTATATTGTTCTCGGTCGGTCACATACGTGCATTGTCGATGTTGAGGCCAGCAAATAGCTGTCTTCGACATCGATAAGGCACGTGTGGGACTCATCGGTGCCAAAACCCAAGGCCGGATTCCTTCGAATTCCGACGTTGAGTTGAAGTGCTGACCACGCTGGAAGAGATTTACCTCCCACTGCCCTCATTACAAAAGTCCCCTGTGATTTTCGTCACTATCTTCAGGCCCCCGTTTTCATGAGTCCCGCGTTTCTCTTCCGCTCTCTCTCTCTCTCTCTCTCTGGAGAGTTCCAGTGACCTTTGGGTCGCAGTCACCAGGGGTTTCAACAGGAGTCTATGTTCCTCCCTGGATATATATTGGGTATGGGAATAAGTTTCCGCTCTCTCGGAAAAAGTGTTGCTGCTGATACTATTTTTGAGTTCACTCGAGTGCTATACTTGTGATTTGGAAGTGTGAATGTAAGATGTCGATTGCGGTAGTTGACATTTGTCTGGTGTCAAAAATGACAACGTGTGTCCAGACAAAACATCATTTGCGGGAAGTTATGCTTCATTATTTTATTCCGAAGGAGAGTACCACTGAAACGTATTGTGTACCGTGCAATATTTACGCTGATCACGCTCCGTCTAATACAACTCGTGGAGAGTGGTTTCGACGATTCTAAAGTGGCGATTTCGATGTGAGTGGTAAAGAACGCGGAGGAGCACCGAGAAAATTCGAAGATGCAGAACTGGAACAATTACACAGGCCTGCGAAATTTGACTTTTTTTTTCCCCCTCAAACAATAATATCTTTTTCCGAAGCATTTTGATCCGCTGAATCCGAATCTGGCTGCAGAATTGCTCTATCACGTCAGGTTTTTGAGATATTTCGACCTAAAAATGTGAAAAACACTGTTTTTCGACATATTTGGGGTTACGTGAAGTCGAAGGGTAATTTTTTTTCTCAAAACCAATACATGCACCTCAAAGTATAAGTCCTCCTCTTCCAAATGCCGTTGAGTTTGCTCAGATACCTTTTTTTTTCATTGAGATACGACAGTTTGAAAATTGTGTCTCCACCTATTTATTGAGTACATGAGCGCACAAATTTAAAATTGTCGTATCTCAATGAAAAAAAAAGATATTTCAGCAAACTCAACGGCATTTGGAAGAGGATGACTGATACTTTGAGGTGCATCTATTGGTTTTGTGAAAAAAATTACCTTTCGACTTTACGGAACCTCAAATATGCCAAAAACAGTGTTTTCCACATTTTTAGGTCGGAATATCCCAAATACCTGACGTGATATAGCAATTCTGGAGCCATATGCGGATTCAGCGCACCAAAATGCTTCAGAAAAATGTTGAATGAATGAAGGGGATTGACTTTGGATTGTATTCTACATGAAACACCTTGAGTAGGCCAGGCGCATCACAACGATACGCTAAATTTTTTTCTTGAGCGAAATACGGTAGAAAATGCTTATAGCATATCACATAAATATATATTTATGCAATATGCTACACTATTATAATCGGACGCCTACAAAATTCTCGCGCCGGGCGGTAATATCCTTCGAGCCAGCACTGCTGAGATCGTAGATTGTTTGTTGCTATGTTCAGACATTATTCCACTAATTCACTCGGAATGTAATGATTGTTGTTCTAATTTTTTCCTCCGTGTACAAGTATCGAGTGTCCAGTAATTGTTGTGAATTTCGTGTATTTAAAAAAAAGTTTCACAAATGGCTTCTCGAAAATGTATCAATGCTCCAGATAACTTCTGCTACATATGTGGAAATTATGTAATAAAGAGACAGCAACAAATAATTTCTAAATGTATTGACGAACTATACGATAGCTATTTCAAAATCAACATAAAAAACCAAGACAAACAATGGGCGCCTCATAAAGTATGTTCGACATGTGTACGTGAACTTCGGAAATGGTCAAGAGGAGAAAAACATTGTTTTAGTTTACAGACTCCAATGATTTGGATGGAACCGCAAAATCATATCAACGATTGTTACTTCTGCTGTTCAAACATAAAAGGATTTAATTCTAAAAATAAAGCAGCGATAAGTTATCCTGATATTCGTTCTGTGATTTTACCTACGTATAAAGATCCTGATAGCAAAGAGTTATGCCATCCTGCCCAACCATTTTCATCTGATCCTAGTTTATTTCAAGAGGCTATAATGAATACTTCAGATCCTGACGATGAATATTACGAGTGCAACGAAACACCACCACTGTTTTCTCAAAGTGAATTGAATGATTTGACAAGAGATCTTAATCTTCCGAAAGATGCTGCAGAATTACTCGGTTCCAGATTGAAAGAAAAAACATGCTGGATCGTACAACGAACTTTTATTGGTATAGAAATAGAGAGAAGGATTTTCTACCGTATTTTGCTCAAGAAAAAATTTAGTGTATTGTTGTGATGTGCCTGGCCTACTCAAAATGTTTGATGTAGAATACAATCCAAATGATTGGAGACTTTTTATAGATTCTTCGAAACGGAGCCTCAAAGTAGTATTGTTACATAATGGTAATAAATTTGCTTCTTTGCCTATTGGACATTCTACTCATTTGAAAGAATGTTATGAAAATTTGGATTTCGTCCTCAAAAAAATAAATTACTCCAATCATAACTGGACTATATGTGGTGATCTCAAAATATTAACTATGTTGCTTGGTCAACAAGGAGGGTATACAAAATACCCCTGTTTTCTATGTGAATGGGATAGTAGGAATAGAGCACGACATTGGATCCAGAAAGATTGGCCACAGAGAGCATCATTGAACCCTGGAAGTAAAAATGTTGTACACGAAACACTAGTTGACCGCTCCAAAATTCTGCTACCTCCGCTTCATATCAAATTAGGCATTATGAAGCAATTCGTAAAGGCATTGCCTAAAGATGGTCTTTGTTTCAAATATTTATGTGATCAATTCAAGCATTTATCGGATGCGAAGATAAAAGAAGGCGTTTTTGTTGGTCCAGACATAAGGAAATTGATGCAAGATCCTGACTTTGAAAAAACTATGAATAAAACCGAGAAGCTCGCTTGGAAGTCATTTAAGGAAGTCGTACAACATTTTTTAGGGAACAGAAAAAGCCCTGATTATGAAAATATAGTCAACAGCATGCTTAACAATTTCAAAACCCTGGGTTGTAATATGAGTATAAAACACCATTATTTGCATTCCCATATTGACTTTTTCCCCGAGAATCTTGATGCTGTCAGTGAAGAGCAAGGGGAGAGATTTCATCAAGATCTTAAGGTTATGGAGACCAGATATCAAGGAAGGTGGGACGTTAGAATGATGGCTGACTATTGCTGGATGTTAAAGAGAGATGAACCGAATCATGAGTACAACAGAAAGAGATCAAACAGAAGTTTTGAAGAAACTAGAAAAAGATATCATAAGTCCTTTTGATTCATCTAGTATCTTAGGTCTTGTTTGAAACCAGTGCAGCCCCATGTCTGAATTTTATATAAAACGTATATATTTTCGTTCATACAAATTGTTTAAAAACTGTAAATATTCATATCTCACATAAAAATGAATCCTGATGTGCTGTAAAAACTGGCGTTATATTTTAGTTCCACAATCTGAATACCTGGAAAGGAACCATTATTGTTCGAAGGGAAAATAAAAACTTATATTCCGCAGGTCTGTGAATTATCAACCCTTTGGGGAACCCATTTTTTTGAAGGGAAATTTTCCTTGAATATGTGAACATATAAGTTTTTGGGTCGCTGAATAAGAATATTATATTAGAAAATTAGAATTTTCATTCCCATACATCCTGGCAGCACCCTCAGGAGATCCTAGAAATATTATAATCTTGGGGATATATTTCACAACTTGGAATACTCGTAACTCTGCAAGGAGAAATTGTAGGTCACCGATTAATAGCTTATCTTGAAGAGTAAGAGTAGTACTGGATGATGCAATTAGAAGGAAAGACTAAAAAAAATTGTGCACTCAGTACATGAATTCCAAAGTAATCAAAAAACCCATTTTTCGTGGACCTAATCTTAAATATCTTGAAATGCTCACGCGATGGCCCAATCCTGACTCCGGATTTGGATTCTACGCAGAAAATTACTTCAGAAAAGAGAATTTCATTTGAAGGAGAATTTCATTGTCGATCAGTGTAATAAATGTGAATACTCATTCTGTTGTTGGGACATATTACACAACTTAGAATGGTCGTAACTTTGCGAGAAAAAATCGTACATGAACGTTCAATAGCTCATTTTAAACGGGAAGAGTAGTGCAAATTGATGAAGTTGAGAGAAGAGATCAAAAAAATTTTATGCGTCCTGTACATAACCTCAAAAGTAGCGAAAAACCGCATTTTTCGCGTATTTACCCTCAGATATCTCAAAATCCTGACGTGATAGCCCAATTCTGGCTCCGGATTCGGATTCTACGCAGCAAATTACTTCGGAAAATGGTCACCAGTTCCAAGGGGGAAAAACCTCGCAGGCCTGTGTTATTGAATAAAGATGCATGTCGAACCCTGGATGAGTTGTCTGAAGAGTTGGGTGTTGACAGGTCGACCGTCAGTAAACGCTTGCACAAGATAAGAATGGTCCAAGAAGCAGGTAATTGGGTGCCGCATCAACTAAAGGAGAGAGATATCGAGAGACGTTTGGTAACATGCGAGATGCTTCTTGAACGGCAGGAAAGGAAGAGTTTAATGCATCTTATTGTCACTGGCGATGGAAAATGGATCTATTACGATAATCCTGGGGTCGAAGAAGTTGGGGGCTGCCAAGTTTACCAGGTCCATCGACACCGATAACAAATATCCACGCTTCAAAGATTATGTTGTGCATCTGGTTGGATCAGGAAGGTGTCATTTATCATGAACTTCTTAAACCGTCAGAAACAATCACTGGGGATTGTTACAGACTACAGCGGAAACGTTCAAATCGAGCTCTGAAAGGGAAACGACCGGAATGGAACGGTGGACATGATAAACTTATCTTGCTGCATGATAATGCTAGGCCACATGTTGCTCAACCTGTTGAAAAATATTTGGAAGGAGTGAATTTGGAAATCTTTCCCCACCCGCCGTATTCCCCAGACATTGCGCCTTCGGATTATTATCTATTTCGATCTATGCAATAAGCCCTCACTGAAGAGCGGTTTACTCCTTAGGAAAGTGTCGAAAAATGGCTCAATGAATGAGTCGAGTCAACAGAACCTACTTTTTCTCTCCGAGGAATCCATATGCTGCCTGGAAGATGGGCAAAAGTGGTCGCTTCCAATGGTGCATACTTTGGATAACATTATGTAATAATCCATTGTTCGAATAGTAATTACCTTCGCTTGAAAAAGGGCGGAAACTTATTTTCATACCCAATAAAAAAGGAATTAGTTCCTCGCAGCTATTCCATAAACCATGAAGGGATGAATTTCTCCGAGGAAGAATTCTGGGCCCTTCCGTTTGTGAAATACATACGATCCCGGAACGCTCTTCTGGTGCGTCACGTCTCATATGGTCTCTGGGGCTTTCCCCGGAGGGATAGGGAGAGAGAATCGTCTCCAAGTTTTCCATTTCCCTTATTCCATTTAGTTCCTCCGTGGACTCCCCGAGTGCGCAGTTTGCGCGTTTGATAAGTCTTGTGGTGGAATTTTCAAGTTGAAGTCGCAACGAATTGTGTAGCAAGTGTTGAGATTAACCATCTTCCAGAGGGATCTTGGATCTTTCCTCTGTTTCCCTTCCCTCTGTCAACCCACAGTCCCTGCTGGTCCACTGCTAGTTTCTTTCCGGATTGGTGGGTGAAATTTCCTCTCATTTTCTCTCCTCTCAATACATGCTTCTTCTCCTCCCGTTCTTTCTCTCTTTTCAAGTGAGTCCCTCCTGTCGCACTTTTTTTTCAAAATAAGTTCCCTTTTGCTGCGTGAGATATAATTCCAATGCCTTGTTGCGATTCTCTTGCATCTTCAAATGATCAAGAGAAGGGGAGAATCCATTTCAACGCTGTTTTTATGTTTTTCTCTCCCCTTTCTTCCAAGCATATGTGTATGTATCCAGTTCATGAACCAAAAACTCTATTGCAACGCAATTCAAAGATGCGAACCTGATATTCATTCACTGCCCATTCAAAAATAGGTCAACTAAGGAGCGGAAGGGCATTACGATGCCCAGAAATGGTGCAACGACAGTTGCTGAGGTCTTACCGCTCAGCCCGCTGCAACGGCAAAAATGGTCCGTTTCCCTTTTCCCTTCTCCCTTCTGAAGTTAAGATGAGCTCGATTACAAAATCTCGTTCTCATCGTAACAAAATAAAGTACATGAAGGTGCAATAAAGGCATAGCAGTTGTACTACGGTCAACAAATATGTGGATAATGGTGTTATAGTGAATAGTAGTGTGGTGAATATTTGTGTTGGATGAGAGTGTTATAGTTAGGTAAGGACCATATTTCCAAAATTCAATTCAGACATGAAATTTTGATGTCGCACGTTTTAAACAAGCATTCGATCAGGGAAAAGAGGGAATACGGAATTTATCCTCGTAATGGATGAATGGTTGTTCTATTGACCTTTCATTTCAGATATATATCCATTTGTTCCAATTGTTACAATTGTAGATCGTATTTTATTCTCACTGTTGTTATTATTTCCCATTCCCTTATGTTCAGATTAGCTTTGACCTACAATGAATCAGAGCATGAAAATTCCTCAAATTGATTGTTATTTTGAAAAGATGATCATTCGTTCTCGCTATATTTTCACATGGATATGTATTGATCAAATTGAGTTCAAGTCATCCGTTCATTCATTTTATGTTCATCATTATCATAAATGTTATTGTGATAATGGACTGAATGTTGATACGTTATTTAACAGGATGAGTTCCAGTATCCCAGAGGTCCTCTCGAGCTTCGCATACGCCAAAACCAACTTCTTCTGAGGTTCTGGGTTCAGTTTGAGTACAGATAAGAAATAATAATAATCGTCATAATTACGAACGGCATCGACGTTATAATACTGCTTTCTCTCTTGCGTTATTCAATGCAAATTCAGTTGGTTCATCCGGGTTTCGTCGTACTCCATAATTTTCAAAGAATCCAAGGTGAAATATATTATCAGATGAGTGAATCTATACATCCCCTACTGAATGAACCGCCAAGCTATGGTCAGCTGTTCATTGTGGATGTCGATGAAACGGCCCAACATCAATTGAATCGTGATGCTGCATTGGATCGTAATGTTCTGGTTATGTTGAATAATATAACGAGGGAACATGATATTCTTGCGAAATCATTGGAGATGATGGGTGAAGAATAGAATCTTCAACAAGAGCAAGTTTATGGATCAGGAGAATATATTCCAAATGAGCTTCAGTTGATATTCACTTTGGTACCTGGTGTTGATCGCCACCGTTACAATTTCCAAAGGTGTAATGAAGTCGCAGCAGTATTTTCGACGACAATCAACGGAGAGATACCTGAATCTCATGTTGTAATACGTCGTAGAACGAAACATACGTCATAGACACAGAAGAATCACAAACCGTGAGTACTATACAGGGTGATTCAAAATTCCCGCACTCTTTTTTAGGAGTAGATTCCTGATGAAATTCTAAAACGATTTGTCCTTTTGCACAATGCTCTCCGACGCATAATTTCCGAGATATAATTAATTGGAGTTGACTAATTATGAGGTGGATCTATCGGTCATTCAGGAGCGTCATAACAGAACAAGAGAGGAAGGTGCTTGCAGGGGGCGCTCATACGATCAGCTGATCGTTATAATCGATACGATTTGACACCATACAAATTGGTTAATTTTTTATGTAGAACGATTGAATTCGTCGACACTGTGGAAAAATTGATTATTGTCATGAATTCTTATCACGATATGCTGTAGGTGAAAGTTGTAATTTCAGTAATGATTTTTATTACGCAGACAAATGTAAAATAGTGTTATTTCGTGGGGATAGGGATTCAAGTGGGAGAAAAAAGTATAACTACTCGTTTTCAATCAGAATTTTCATGTAAAGAAGAAAACATGAGAATTTTCATTCATTCGATACCCAATGTGAACGGTTTGATTAGTAAGTTTAACATGAGAGATTGGATTCCGAATCCTGTATTCTGATTGGTCGAGAATCAATGTATGTTGGATCAATCCTCGGCCGTTTCAAATGATTCTTCTGAAGAATGTGTTTTCGACTTATTCCAACCACAACATTGAACAATGATGAATTTATTCGAATTCACCCTTTTTACATCATTCGATGATTTTAAAGGGTTCATCGAACGTTAATAACTCACTCCAACTTGCAGAATCCATCAATTTTGACGGAAATAAAAAGTGTGACATCGTATACGACCCAATCATTGCACTTGATTGACATTGTAATCACATACGGTTTGTTTAGCTTAAATCAACCATTCGTGATACGATTCAACCAATCAGGTGACAGCTCGAAACAGTTTCATTTAAAGCACATATGACTTCAAAGGGCATATTGTTATTCCAAATAGAAAAAGAATTGTCTTTGAAGATTAACCAAATCCGTCCTTTTTAGGACGAATACATTTTCTAAACGTAGAAACGCGCTCGAACTTTCACACATTCGAATTAGATTTTGATTTGAACATAAATGATCTTGAGTGATCTCAAGTAAGTTATTAACGTTCGATAAACCCTTCATAATCATCGAATGATGTAAAAAGGGTGGATTCGAATAAATTCATCATTGTTCAATGTTGTGGTTAGGATAAGTCGAAAACACATTCTTCAAAAGAATCATTTGAAACGGCCGAGGATTGATCTAACATACATTGATTCTCGACCAATCAGAATACAGGATTCGGAATCCAATCTCTTATGTTAAACTTACTAATCAAACCGTTCACATTGGGTATCGAATGAATGAAAATTCTCATGTTTTCTTCTTTACATGAAAATTCTGATTGAAAACGAGTAGTTATACTTTTTTCTCCCACTTGAATCCCTATCCCTACGAAATAACACTATTTTACATTTGTCTGCGTAATAAAAATCATTACTGAAATTACAACTTCCACCTACAGCATATCGTGATAAGAATTCATGACAATAATCAATTTTTCCACAGTGTCGACGAATTCAATTGTTCTACATAGAAAATTAACCAATTTGTATGCTGGTAAATCGTATCGATTATAACGATCAGCTGATCGTATGAGCGCCCTCTGCAAGCACCTTCCTCTCTTGTTCTGTTATGACGCTCCTGAATGACCGATGGATCCACCTCATAATTAGTCAACTTTAAGTAATTATATCTCGGAAATTATGCGTCGGAGAGCATTGTGCGAAGGGACAAATCGTTTTAGAATTCCATCAGGAATCTACTCCCAAAAAAGCGTGCGGGAATTTTGAATCACCCTGTAGATCAAAATGTTGAACCATGGGTTTATCCATTATTTAATCACTATGGTATTCAAGGTTGGCATCGTAATTTATTTCCAAGGAATAAAGATAAACGTGTCACGAGATGCGCTTATGGAAGTTATCGGATAGCAATAGGTGATGAATACAATATAATCATTATGGGGCAACGGTTGTTTCAGCAATGGCTTGTGGATAGTTATGTTAAATCGAGGGAGATAGGATGCATTACTTTTCGGAAAAAGTAAAAAAACTTCGTGTTGGTAATCACACAGGTTTACAAGATCATTCGGGAACTCTAAGAAAGCATCATAATGCTCGTTCAGGTAAGCTTATCATATGACTTCTTTCATACGTAGGTTCCCCGCAAAATTTGGTTCAACATCATCGAGCTGCAATGGGAATAGTGCGTCATTTCGGGAAACCTGATCTTCTCATAACAATGACATGTAATCTACAATTGCGAGAAATTCAAGAAAACCTCCTCCCTGGTCAACAAGCGCAGGACAGACCTGATATTTCGAATTAGATTATCGAATTATCGATATTCCGAATAGATTATCGAATTTCAGAAAAGAGGATTACTACATATGCATTCGTTGGTCACTTGGAATCGAAATAGTAAAATGACAACTCCAGGTATTGTAGATCGTTATATTCCTGCAGATATCCCGAGCCCACATGAGAACCCTAATTTACACAATATTATGATGAGGGAATGATACATGGACCATGTGGATATTGGTGTCAAGTAGATGGAAAAAGTTCAAAACATTATCCTAGAACATTTCGAGAAGACACAACGATGGACAATAATGCTTACCCATATTACCGGAGAAGAGATACTGGGACTACTTTTGTACGTCCTGGTAACTATATAGTTGAAAACCGACATGTTGTTACATATTGCCCCATATTGCTGCTTCTTTTGTATTGTCATATCAATGTTGAAGTTGTTCCAAGTATCAAGTCTGTTGAATATCCATATAATCATGTATCCAAAGGCCATGATGCTGCTTCAATTATGGTACATGAATCTGTTGATGACGCTCCTCTCAATTATGATGAAATGAATAATTATATAGAAACTCGCTATGTAGGACTTGTGGGAGCTGCGTGGCGCATTTCAAGTGGACCTTCGCAAGATAAAAATCATACGATGAGCAGGTTGCCTGTACACTTGCCAAATGAACGAACTGTGGTTATTCCTGGAGATGCCGATGATGATGCGGTGAGAACCGCATTGACTAGAGTGACCATGTTAATGGCATATTTTGCACTCAATCCACGCGATGTAGTGGCGAGAAAATATACCTACTCAGAAATTCCATGTCATTACGTATTCAAGGAACTGCAAGTGAATGGTAGAAACGTATTTAGATGGACCAATCGTGAAGCACAGTTCAATGTTATTGGCTGTATGTACCCAATCAGTCTTATCAGAATTATCTCATCTACGTTTGTTAACGTTAACAGTCAAAGGGGCAACGAGTTTTGGTGATTTAAGAACAGTGGATGGATAACTTCAACCATCTTTCACTGCTACTTTCCCAGCGTTGGGTCTGATTGGAGACGATGAAGAATGGAATCGAGCAATGGAAGAAGCTGTTATTTGGATGATGCCATAACAACTCCGTAGTTTATTAGTAAAGATATGAATTCACTGTCACCCTATACATCCTGAACAGTTATAGGAAAATTTCAAAATCCCATTGTCCGAAGATTTGGTTAGACGTTCAGGTTCAATTTAGGGTGGAAAACAAGCATATGCAAACATGAGTGAAATGTTTAACAGCGAAGGATGGAGTTTATCTCAGTTCCCGACCATGAATCAAGTTTCGGAATTTGAGGGTGATGGAGAATTCGATCAAATTGAGTGATAAGCACACAGTGACACGTGCAATATTGCGTGCTCGGAATGATGATCTTGATGGAATCAATGAACGAGTAGTTGAACTACTAGATGTTGATAGTGGAAAGATATATACCAGTGAAGATACTTTTCCAAATTCATGTGTTATTAGAGGAATCGCACAAACTATCCTTCCCGAATATTCACACACTCTATCTCCTTCATCTTTACCGGTGCATGAATTACGTTTCAGAGTAAACAGTGTAGTGATACTGATACGGAATCCCAACATTAGTCAAGGCCTTCGTGATGGCATGATATTATTAGTCCTTGAATGTGAGATTCTAACAGGTGATAAAGAAAGACAAGCCTTTCTGAACTGTATCACGCTTTATTGTGAGAACGAATATCCATTCACGTTTTCCAGAAGACATTTCTCCATGAGAGTGGCTCCTGCGATGAAAATTAATGAGTCGGGAGGTCGACCTTTTGATGCTATTGGGATAGATCTCCGCAAGGATGTTCTCAATCATGGACAATGATACGTTGCTTTATCCAGAGTGCGTTCTTGGAACTCAATGGAAGTTTATTTTGGTAATCAAAGAAATACAAGAAAGGTCAAGAATCATGTTCACGAAGAGTTATTCTTGTGAAGTTACCCCATGATTATGTTTCATATCACGATTATATTGGGAATTGCGAAAATGTTTTCGATCCTAAAAATTCGTTTATCAACAGGACATATGCTAATTTCACGTCAATATCTTCTCCGTGGAAAGATATGGATGTGGAATGTTGAATAAATGTTCCGGATGAATTGTTCCTCACTCGTGGAATCTAACTTTCTTGATGTACAATTGTTTGGGAACAATGTTTCATAATATGTTACAAATGTGTTGAACAAATCCCCGCATTCGAATCATGGACGCTCAGAATTTTGCTCAATCTATTATCATGAATTTTCGCAGGTTTTTCTTAGTATTCCAAGCTGGTTTAAAGTGTGCAGGACACGAATGACTCATGGTTACCATGATGACTATCGAAAGATACATTACCACTTGATGGTTCATTAAACTAGTTTTGTATAAATTAATCCTGGGAAATATTGATTTTAGAGAGGTAAAAGGAATATTTATCTGAGAAACAATTCATTTGACAGAATTTATTTTTGTTGATTACATGTGATGGATTAATAAAAAGTTGAACACAGTTTTCGAACAAAGATTATATTGTTGTTTTTTTCAAATTCCACGTAATACTCACAGTTGTTTTCTGATTTTGTGCACAATATTCATGATGGATTACAACATGTAGTGAGCTTACAATAAATGATACTTGAATGTTTCATACACTCCGCTCATCTATTCATATATAATTTTACGTCGCAAACTCTAAATCGACATCTAAAGGCATCTACGGCCCAGTGGACGACCATGAAAACGATAGTAGGCCAGACTCACGACAACGACGTATCACCTTCGGTTGGACTTACTTTTTCCTTTTACGGTACGCTAGAAACACCGTGGCGGCAGCCTCTCGTTCTCTCTCCCTCTCTCCGTCTCAACAATGATCCCGACTATACGTTCAGACCGCGGAGGCGGCGTGGGTATCAATATCCCGTCTCCACGAGACAAAAGAACAACCACCAATCACACACAACTCAGTACTTTTATTACTGACCATACAATCTAATCACAATATCACCGTTCCACCCCGGGAGAACCAATAGGGCTCGAACACGGAATACTCAACACTATGGCCACACTGTGGTCGACACACCACTTACCGATACGGAACACCAAGGAGCCTGTTGGAACGATATATGTACAGGGTGGGGCATTTAAAGTGTCGCGGGCGTTTTTTCCAAACATAAAATGAGATACGAGAAAATTTTTCGGACAAAAATTGTAGGGTATCGGGGGGGACATCCGATGATGGCCTTGGCTTTGACCTCAAATCTCATCTTCAAGGGCATTCTGAGGTCAACTCTTGTTTTTTAAATAGCATCTCATATTTTTTACTGCGGATTTGGATTCTAGGTCAAAAACCAAGAAACTTTTGTCTGAACCATTTTCCTGAAATCCGCAAAAATGGCGCTCTAATCGATATTGTTCCATACTGAATCTGACATTAGAATAACTCGAAAACGAAGGGTCTTGGAGGAGAATGTTTCGGACAAAAGTTGTCTGATTCCAAGGGGGACCCCTTGAACTGAAACGGAGGTGATGGGGTATAACAGACAAAACACAACACATTTCAATCGTCTACATCACTTGGATAATTTTAATGCAGTAGATGCTCAGAATGATGGCCTTCGACTTCAATACACATTTCAGAACGTTTTACAAAAGATTGCTGAACTCGTGCTAAAATATCTTCATTGATGCTCGCGCATGCATTGATGATTCGTTGACGCATATTCTCAGGTGTAGTCGGTGCTTGTTGATAAACTGTATCTTTCATGTATCCCCATAAAAAAAAATCTGGAGGAGTAAGATCCGGAGAACGGGCAGGCCAATGAACTGGTCCACGACGTCCTATCCATCGTCCAGGATAATCTCTGTCCAATATTTCTCGAGCTGTGACTGCATAATGGGATGGACAACCATCGTGTTGATACCACATATTCAATCGTTCCTGAATAGGTATGTCTTCAAGTAATGTTGGAAGTACTTGATCTCAGAAATGTCTGTACTTCTCTCCATTTAGCGTATCTGCAATGAAGTACGGTCCAATTACTCGAGATCGAAAAATACCACACCAAACATTCACAGCCCATTGTCTTTGATGCTCTACTTGACGTAACCATCTTGGATTTTCTGTCGCCCAGTAATGCATATTATGTCGATTTACTTGACCATGATTGGTGAACGTCGACTCATCAGAAAATAATATGTTGATGAAGTTGTTATTGTGCATTTGCGCTAGACCCCATCGACAAGACTGTACACGATTTTCGAAATCATCACCGTGAAGGTCTTGATGCAAACAAATGTGATACGGATGGAATTTGTGACGTTTCAGTATTCGAAGAACACTTCTTCGAGAAATTCCCGAATGGAGTTCAATTTCACGAGAGCTCACGTGTGGATTATTGGCTACTGCAGCTAGTACATTAACTTCCGCATTTTCTCCGCTAACAGTTCTCATTCGATGTCGTTTTCCCCTTGTAACACTTCCCGTTTCTGAGAATAATTTTGTAATGCGTTGAAAATACCTAATGGATGGCGTTGTTCTTTCAGAAAATCGTTTTGCATACAAGTCCATATGCTTGTCTGGGGTTCTTATGCACTTCACCGTAAATGTAGATCATATCGATCTTTTCAGAAACCGTGTATCGGATATCCATGATTTTCAATTTGTCATAAACCAAGTAATAATCAAATGTAACTGACAAACTGACTTTCAAAATCGTGAATTTTCACTGAACCCCGTCGTTTGTTTACATCGCGTGAGCTCTGTATGGTGGTAATGTGGACGATTGAAATGTGTTGTGTATTGACAACTTTTGTACGAAACATTCTTTTGCAAGACCCTTCGTTTTCGAGTTATTCGAATGTCAGATTCAAAATGGAACAATATCGATTAGAGCGCCATTTTTGCGGATTTCAGGAAAATGGTTCAGACAAAAGTTTCTCGGTTTTTGACCTAGAATCCAAATCTGCAGTGGAGAATATGAGATGCTATTCAAAAAACAAGGGTTGATCTCAGAATGCCCTTGAAGATGAGAATTGAGGTCAAAGCCAAGGCCACCATCGGATGTCTCCCTCGGTACCCTACAACTTTTGTCCGAAAAATTTTCTCGTATCTCACTTTATTTTTGGAAAAAACGCCCGCGACACTTTAAATGCCCCACCCTGTATACGATACTCTCTCATCGAACGACAGACAACTCTGATGCGATGCCGCTTCCAGCGGCCGTGCGAGAGCTTGGTCACTCCTCCAAGCGGGACGGTGGAACAGCGTTGAGGCCCGGGATTGGTCTCTCGTGCGTCAGGCGAGATGATGCAACAACTCCCGTTGTTGCTACGTAGGCGGCCAAACTAAATTCCCCTAGATGGAGCCCGCTGTCCGTGACGGTAACGCTCGGTGGTGTCTCTCACACCATCGTCTTTGAAGCTTGGGGGCGGTAAATCTACGGTCAGTAATGGTTATCGCCGGATCAAGATTCGGATGTTTCATGCGTGGCATTGGCGGCAGATGGCGACCCTCGTAATAAACCGTGTAGCTCGGCATTAATGATACATAAAATAATTCGAATGAATTGTCATCCCGGGAGGAAAAAGAGAGAAGGCTTGTCGCGTTAACTTTCCTACGCTCGTTAATCGTGACGATCTTAGAAAGACCGTCACAAAGATGTGAGAGGATCTCCAAACCCACTTTTGTATAAACAGTTTCGCCTCATTTTTTCATAGGAATCTGTCGATAATTATGAAGGACGTGATACTTCAAATGGAAAAATTATAGGTCGAGATGTGTTTTCTTCCGATCACTCCCATAAAATCTTTGTCTGGGTTCTTTCTGTACGAGTTTAGAGCAATAAAGGATATGGAACTGAATGGATTCCTCAAATCATTCTCCCTGTATCATGGAAACCTCGAAACAAAAGTGATAGAAGAACATATAGGATATTTGAAGTGAATTGGAAATATTCCATATTTGAAGAATCAGGAAAAGATTCGAAGCAAAAATGAGAGGGAAGTAATTGAGAGAAATTCATCGAGTTTTCCGCACAAGACTGGAAATTCATGTTCATTGAGTCATTTTCTGATCAAAAAAACAATTTATCTCATCCTCACTCATTATTTCCGCAGTCCGAGAACTAAGAAGAATATCTCTAAAAATATGAGAAAAAGAAATACCTCATGAAGAATGCATCATTCCTGATATAATATGGAGAAAAATGATTATGTTCATAACTTCTAAATGAATCAAAAATGCTTTTATACCCAAACTGGAACTTAACATATTGACTATCATATCAGCATCATATTTGTGAAAACTAGAATGCAGCTGCAATGACCCAAAATTCGTTGGTAATTGATTTGTTTTCCAATCCGTATGGTCGTATCACATTGAGGCATCATCGCAGTCATCAGTATCATCGGATCTCTGTTGCTGCAATATTATAAACAAAGTTTGATCCTAATGTCATACTGTTTAGGATTGATGTAGATATATATGTAAGTTTGACGCCTTATCAAACTTGGTCCCTTACACGTCTACGTTACCGACTACGTCATGTACGAGACTAAAGGCGACTGAGGGATACTCCTCACAAACATAGCGCGCGGACAGCGGGCCATTAGCTGATGAGCCAGCATACGGCATAGTCGTTAATTATAATGAAGCTATAAGAAAGCTTCTATTTATTTATAACGAGATACCGACAATTGTGTTGATTCAGGTGCGGTATTAGTATTAAGGTAATTGTATCAGTTATAGAATTCTTGTATTGATTGTTTACGTGTTATAAACAGTAATCACTTGCTGCAACTACCAGTGTCGAGTTATTCGTCTCTCCTCTCACTCAATTTCGTTGAGTCTCTGATTTCGGGACTCACAAATCAACACAATATGGATGACATCAAGGCAAGATTCCACTTTGTATCTGAGGCAATAGATACCAAAACTACGGTGGTTAAAGTCAAGAGTATCCAATTGATGGGTCAACCAGAGACTTTTCAACTTCCTCGAGATATGCAAACGAGCGCTCAACACCTAAAACTTTTCGAAAATGCAGTAACAAAGGGAGTCGTCAAAAGTTTGAAGACACGCAACAAATTCCGGAATGTGGTTATAACCTTGACGGAAGGTGACCTAAAGGAAATTTATTTGGATGATGAAGGTAACGTGGTTTTTGAGGAGTATTATTTGGAGGCGATTCGGACTGATATCCGCATTCCGCCACAAATTCCCACTGCAGAAACCCACCCTCCTGAAAAACCAATCCATTCTATTTCAAAAAACATGATATTAGACAAATTTAATGGAAAAAATTTCAATGCAGAGTCATGGCTACAGCTTTTTGTAACAGAATGTAGAAGACTCGAAATAGGGGAGACCAGATTCCCAGAAGTTTTGAGATTATTTCTAGAAGGTTCAGCTTTGGAGTGGTTTTCAATATTTTTAAAGGCGAATTCATTATCACGCGAATGGGAATTTTGGAATAATTCATTCGTAGACACGTTCGGCCATTAATCGTGGTCTGAAATCGCGTATGCTTACACATTCAAATATTTAAATGGATCTTTCTTGGATTTTGCTTTGAAAAAGAGGAATATATTAATAGACATAGACCCGGACTGAACTCTTTGTTCTCAAATGAACCTGATAGTGACAGCTCTACCTCATTTTGTTAGATCTCGGTTAAATAAGAAAAGTTTGACAAACATGGAAGATTTAATGTCAATGATTAGACAGATAGAACCTTCGAGAAACAAGTATAATAGTAATTCAAGTGAGGTGAACGATGATAAACACAAGAATCAAAACAAACACAGGCCTTGTTCGTACTGCGAGAGTGTAGGTTTCTCCAATAGATTTCATCCAGAGCAAATGTGTCGTACGAAAATCGCACATCAAAAAGCAGGTAGAAACGATAAAATTAAAGTTGCAAATATTATAGAGATTCAAGATACGATTGCTCTCGCGGAAGTAGCAAAAAACGAATAGTCACCCCACTTATAAGATTAAAAATTCTAATGAATAATAAAACAGCCATCGGTCTCTATGATTCAGGGGCTAATATATCGTTGATAAATCATAATTTTTGGAAAAAGCAGAATTCAGATGAGAAGGTAAGTGGGGACAAGAACATAGAAACGATTTCAGGGATTTCAAAAGTTGGAAGTATGATTACTCTATCAGTAAAGATTTATGATATAACGAAACGATTTTCATTTTTCATAATAAAGAGTGATTCATTCAAAGATGATGTATTGCTGGGTTCAGATTGTATAAAAGAATTCAAACTTTTCCAGGATGAAAATTTGAAAATATGGCAAAATAATGAGGAATACATAAAACAAATACAAGAAAACTCGGAAAAGAGTATAAATGTAATAGATGGCATGATTCCTGATAATACTTTGGAAAATGTAAGGACGAAATATGATAGAGTGTTCGCAAAAGGAAAATTCGATATCGGTACAGTGAAAAATTATAAAGCCATGATAAAACTAACGGAAAACAAGTACATAGCAAAAAAACCGTATAAATGTTCAATTCAAGATAAGACAGAAATAGAAAGCCAAATTGAACAATTATTGAGAGCAGGATTGATAGAGGAATCATGTAGTCCATACGCCGCCCCAGTCACATGAGTATACAAAAAAGAAGAAGCGAGAAAATCTCGCTTATGTATCGATTACAGAGAGCTGAACAAGATAGTGGTACCAGAAGGCCAACCTTTTCCGAGAATCGAAGATTTGACGTTACGTGCGAGAAATTGTCAATATTTCACAAAGCTAGGCGTGAATTCGGCGTTTTGGTCGATTCCGTTGCGTGACAAAGAGAGATACAACACAGCGTTCGTAACACACCATGGGCACTGGCAATGGTGTTGTTTACCGTTTGGATTAAAATCTTCGCCGGCGATTTTCCAACGAATCTTGTCCAGCATAATAAGGAAAAATAATCTAGATGGATTTGCAGTAAATTACATTGACGACGTTCTAATTTATTCAAAAAATTATAATGATCATATAAAACACATCGAACTGGTATTGAAAGCATTGGACGGACATGGATTCAAGATGAATCTGTCAAAATGTATATTCGCGCAATGCAAAATAAAATATTTGGGGCACGAAATAGGAAATAATTGTGTAAAACCTTTGAATGATAATGTAATCGCCATAAGGAATTTTCCAACACCACGGACAAGGGAGCAAATTGGGCAATTCTTGGGAAAAATAAATTTTTATCTAGAATATATTCCCAGATCAACTATAATATTGCAACCATTTAACAATCTATTGAAAAAGAACATATAATTCAAATGGTCAAAAATTTGCCAAGATAATTTTGAGAAGATAAAAGATTACTTATGCTCAGACCCAATTTTGGCAATTTTCGACCCAACCATCCCAATTTACGTTTATACGGATGCATGCTCACAGGCGGTTGGAGCGATATTAAAACAACGTCAAACAGACGGAACGGTAAAACCAGTATTTTTCTTTTCGCGCAAACTAACGGAATCACAAAAGACAAAACGAGCAATTTATATTGAGTGTCTTGCTATAAAAGAGGCTATTTTATATTGACAATATTATTTAATAGGACAAAAATTTACAATTTACACAGACCATAAGCCGTTGGAAAAATTCCATATAAAAAACTGTAATGATCCAGAATTAAGACAAATTTTAAATTACTTGTCTCAATTCGATTTCGAAATAATTTACAACCCAGGTAAGAATAATTTAGAGGCGGATTGTTTATCACGAAACCCAGTACTAGAAGAAGATAGTAAAGGAGACGAAAAATCAATAATAAAGATGGTAAATTTTCTAAAACTAGATGAAATTATTAATAATCAAAAACAATTGGAGCTGGATAATAACTATGAAACCAAAAACGATATAATCTATAAAACATCGAACAATAAAAAGAAAATATGGTTAATTGAAGAATTTGGTATTGCTTCAATTCAAAATGTACATACTAAACAAGGACATATAGGAACAAAACAGTTAACATTAACAATTACTCATAAATTTTATTTCAAAAATATGCACAAACACATAAAAAAGATTCGTCGCTCCTGTGATACGTGCATAAAAAATAAAACTAGAGCAGGTAATTTTAGAGTTCCACTATCACAATTGGGGCCGGCATCCGAACCATTTGAAATTATGGCATTAGATACAATAGGGGGTTTTGCAGGTCATCAGAGTACAAAAAAATACCCACACCTGCTGATTGATCATTTCACGAGATACGCGTTTATTTCTCCGTCAAAAACTCAGACTGCAAAAGATTTTATAGAATTAGTAGATTCAATAGGACATGGGAACACGATACAGAGGCTATTTACAGATCAATATGCAGGAATTAACTCAAGAGAGTTTAAGCAATATTTAAGATCCAGGAAGATAACCTTAATTTTTACCGTAGTCGATTGCGCATTCTCTAATGGACTAAACGAAAGAACCAATCAAACGCTGATTAATCGGATAAGATGTAAAATATTTGAGAACAAAGATCGCTCATGGTCCACCATGGCAAAAGAATGTGTGGATGAATACAACAATACGATCCACAGCTCAACGGGTTTTACACCTAACTACTTATTAACTGGGAAAGATAGGTCAATTTTACCGATGGAACTCAATTGCAATACGGAAAACACTTTGGAAGAGAACAGATTAATAGCATATCAAAATTCCAAAAAGATCCATGAACAGAA
Source organism: Gonatopus flavifemur (assembly GCA_018340375.1). NCBI lineage: Eukaryota > Metazoa > Arthropoda > Insecta > Hymenoptera > Dryinidae > Gonatopus > Gonatopus flavifemur. The sequence continues at coordinate 1,343,951 of JAFFJZ010000035.1, read as the reverse complement.
TAAAACTTATTATGATAAACATAAGATTGATAGCGAGTACAACGTAGGAGACTCAGTCTATATACAGAATGGTAACAAACTAAACAGAAATAAATTGGACCCGATTAGAACGGGCCCATACAAAATAAAAGAAAAGGTATCCAATGTAATATATAGAATAGACAGTGGATTCAAGAAGAGAGAATCAAATTTTTTCCATGCTAATGAGTTGATTCCCTATCACCCATCTCCGGATCCCGCATCATGAGGGAGGAGGGATGTAAGTTTGACGCCTTATCAAACTTGGTCCCTCACACGTCTACGTTACCGACTACGTCATGTACGAGACTAAAGGCGACTGAGGGATACTCCTCACAAACATAGCGCGCGGACAGCGGGCCATTAGCCGATGAGCCAGCATATGGCATAGTCGTTAATTATAATAAAGCTATAAGGAAGCTTCTATTTATTTATAACGAGATACCGACAATTGTGTTGATTCAGGTGCGGTATTGGTATTAAGGTAATTGTATCAGTTGTGGAATTCTTGTATTGATTATTTACGTGTTATAAACAGTAATCACTTGCTGCAACTACCAGTGTCGAGTTATTCGTCTCTCCTCTCACTCAATTTCGTTGAGTCTCTGATTTCGGGACTTACATATATTCATATATGCTCAGTTGCTTTTTTGCTTCCAACTAGAATTTTGCTATCTCAAGTTGTTATTGTTGGAATTCAATACGTTATTCAATACTTTGGCGAGTATTGAATCATCATATGAATCAATTGTTGGCACCTCATTTGCATTAATGAGATCTGCAAGAGTAAGCAGTTCTTCCAATAATTTTCCGATACCCCTGCTGTTTCTAATCCCGATATAGAGCGGGCTCACTGCAATCATATCCAGTTTTTAGCAAAAAGATCATGCTGATATAATAAATTATCGGTAGCATGAAAAAGTCTAGATGGTCACGTTATGATTTTCATTATTGTGGAAGTTGAATGATCATTCATCAGGATATCATTGAGAAAAACAATTGAATACCATATTTGTGAAAAATTGCGATTAATCACGTAACTTGTTACGTTCTAAGCAAAGATAATTTCTCTGAAGTTGTCTTACTTATTAGACCTTTCTTTTGCTGAACTTCTCTATATCTCTGAAGATTGTCTCTGAAATTTAACGGAAACTCAGGAAATTTCGCATTTTCTTGAATAACTATGAAATTTGCTCTATATTTTCTATAGACCTTCAGAATTATTAAGAGTTTTTGCATAGTTATTCACAGGAATCGAAAGTTTTCCTATGTTATCTATCAAGTATCAAGGATGATATGAAGAAATGGACCAAAAATACATGTCTGATGAGCGAGGAAATCAAAAGAAACACAGGTCATAACACAGGTCAACATTTGATCTACGCTGGAACACCAGGACAGAGGTGGGTACCTATAAGTTTTGGGGGTCGGGGATTACGATTCCTGGGTCCATATGATCCCATAACGTCAGGATTAAGGTCAAACATCTCACATCGGAAGATATAATTTTTTTGGCCCCGGATTCCGAACCAACGGGAAATTTTATATCCAAATACACTTTTACATTCGAATGAAAGTGGTATTTGCAGGTCATATTGAAGTCATATGTGGGTGAAATCCTGTTTTTGAACCTTTTTTTCGATATATTAGGCTGAACAGGCTCTTGTATTAGTTGACTTTGACGTTTTGGGGGTCGGAAATTCCGATTCCTGGGTCCATATGACCCCATCACTTGAGGATCAAGGTCAAATCAAGGTCAAACATCTCAAATCGGGAGATATAATTTTTTTGGCCCCGGATTCCGAACCAGCGGGAAATTTTGCATCCAAGTACACTCCTACATTTGAATAAAAGTGGCATTCGCGGGTCATATTGAGGTCATATGTAGGTAAGATCCTTTTTTTAAATCTTTTCTCTGATATTAGGCTGAACAGGCTCTTGGATTAGTTGACTTCCACGTTTTTGGGGTCGCGGAGTGAGATTCCTAGGTCTATTTGACCCCATCACGTTAGAATCAAGATCAAATTAAGGACAAACATTTTCACATCAGAGGATATCATTTTTCTTAACCCCGGATCCTGAACAGCCGGGAAATTTTAAATCTTGATATATTCTTATAATCCAATCAAACTGATATCTGCAGGTCATATAGAGGTCATCAGCAGGTCATATAGAGGTCATCTGCAGGTCAAATGTTTTTTTTCGAATTCTTTGTCTTTCCAAATCTGTTCAACCTCAATATAAACGATTTACTCTTGCTCGTCATAAAAGTCAGCTTTAAAGGACAAGACCAAAGTGATCCCTCCAAAAACGCCAATTTCCAAGATTTTTGTTCGTGAATAATTAGAAAGGTGCCATTCGAATTGGGATGCAGGAAGGTGTTATGCTACTATTGAAGTTCAGAATAACATCTTTGTTCGATTTTTCTCTGCACATATGACGGCCTGACAGGGGATCGATCGATGCGCTGCGGAAATTCATGGTACTTTGGTGGGAGAAATAACTCAGTCCAAGATTGAACCAAAACAATGCACCAAGAATAATTATATAATATTGAGGTTGAACAGATCTTGAAAGACAGAGAATTCGAAAGAACACATTTGACCTGCGGATGACCTCTATATGACCTGCAGATATCAGCTTGATTGGATTATAAGAATTTATTGAGATTGCAAATTTCCCGGCCGTTCAGGATTCAGGATTTAAAAAAATGATATTCTTTGATCTGAAGATGTTTGTCCTCAATTTGACCTTGATTCTGACGTGATGGGGGCATATGGTCCCCGGAATTGTGATCTGCGACCGCAAAAACATAGAAGTCAACTCATCCAAGACGCTGCCTAGCCAATATCAGAGAAGACATTCAAAAAAAGGATTTTACCTACATATGACCTCCATATGACCTGCAGATATGACTCGAATTTGAATGTAAAAATGTATTTGGATGTAACATTCCCCGCTGGTTCAGAATCCAGGGTAAAAAAATTAAATCTTTCAATTTGAGATGTTTGACCTTGATTTGACCTTGATTTGACCTTGATCCTAACGTGATGGGGTCATATAGACCTAGGAATCTCACTCTGCGACCCCCAAAACGTCAAAGTCAACTAATCCAAGAGCCTGTTTAGCCTAATATCAGAGGAAAGATTCAAAAAAAGGATCTTACCTACATATGACCTCAATATGACCTGCAAATACCACTTTCATTTCGATGTAAAAGTGTATTTGGATGTAAAATTTCCCGCTGGTGCGGAATCCGGGGCCAAAAAAATTTTATCTTCCGATTTGAGATGTTTGACCTTGATTTGACCTCGATCCTGACGTGATGGGGTCATATGGACCCAGGAATCGTAATCTCCGACCCCCAAAACTCATAGGTACCCACCTCTGTTCTGGTGTTCCAGCGTAGATCAAATGTTGACCTGTGTAAGTGATACTCACAATGATTCAAACATACTCAGAGAGAAATTTCCGCCAGGAGTTCTTTCATGTCATCGACGGAATATCTCTCCTCCCACAACAAAAAAAACGTATCTAAATCGTACATGAATTCTGATTGTATATATACTACTTGACTAAAAATCAGATTTGGAAGAATTCAGAGTACAGGTCACAAAATTTGATAGAAACGTAAGATTTATTACGTGAAACGTGTTCAACGCAACGATACCAACGGTGGATGAGAACGACCATTCGTGAGGTAACCTGTGCGGGAATATTTGGCTTAAATATCCCTGCAACACCATGAATAATCGTTGGGGAACATAGCATTCGCTGTGCAAAAACTTGAAGAACTCTGACAAATCTGAAAATCTAGAAAGTTTCAATCCAAAATTTGATGAATTTGAATCTTCCTGTACAGGCTTTTTTCAGAGTTCAGAGGAGGGTTCTCTACTTTCTAACCGACTTCAAAGAAAGAAGAGGTTCTCAATTCACTTGTATCTTTCCCTCCTTTCTTTTGAATGTTTCTTACCTCATAAATCCGGCATTTTTTCTGAATCAATCAGTTCGAAGTTCTGTTGCGGGAAAATCCTGACGAAACTCATAAATTTTCGATATTTTTTCAAGTAATTAAGAGAAATTCAAAACTCTTAGAAACACTTTTTGACATACATATCACTATATATAACATGTGGATTCACTTATATGATTTCAATATCACCCATCAGAGCAGAGTCAAAAGCAACATTATGCGGGAAGATGTCGGATTTGATACCTATAGATCCAAGAGAACAAAATGAAAGATTCATATCAATTCTGAAAAAACCTTATACATGATGTTCAAAAATCATGAGTTTTCATCGAAATCTCATGTGTTTCCAGAGTTTTTCAGTGTATTCCAGTTTTCCAGAAGAATGCCATTCTTGTCAGAAATCTATGGTTTTGCAGACATTTTTTAGTGTGATATCCCCATACGTGAGATCACTAACTCTGAAAACAAACTCATAAAATCCACTCAAATCAAATTTTACGGGCTTTGGTAAGAACCAGTGATGGACTACGTTACTCGTTACCGTGACATATTATACATAAAATATATACAATAGTTATACAATTTGTATACCAAATGTATATCCTAATGTATATTGTATATAAAATGAGTGATGGGTAACGAGTAACGTACCTATCACTGGTAAGAACATTGTACACTCTTCGGTGGAATTTGATAAGACGCTATAGATTCTTGATTAAAAGAGCTTATCGAATGGAATGGAACCTGATTGTAAATGTTCACACGAACTTTGCCTAAAATATTGTACAAGATTCTTTGAAATTTGACGAGATTGAATGAGTGTTTTGATCAGGAACCAATATGCTTGTTCAATATTCCTTTTTTAGGCAATTATCAGTATAGGGGAGCTCGGGGGGTTGTGAGACGGGTTTTGTTTTTGTGGTAAGAATAGTATAAAAATGGTGTTTGTCGACATTTGAACGGCTGAAATCTCTAGTACACTCCTCAATACAACTTTTGGTCCAAGGAGTTTGAATGATTCGAAACGGTTGAAAAGTTATTACCATTTTCCGGAATGAAGTGATTTCAGCATTTCCAAAAACATCGGGGGGGTTGTGAGACACGTCTTTAAATGAAAGAAAATGACGCATTTCCATGATAATTCTTTATTTCAATTGTGAAAAATGGCAAAATTAGCGGATGTATCTTTGTTTCAATTGAAAAAAATGAAAATAAACTTATTCCCGTGAAAAAAGGCGATAAATTTGGAAAAAATGTGAAAGAAGCTTGATCATTCCGATTCACAATGTACACAAGTGTAGTAGCCCGCTCTTAACTTGGCACACTTCAAGTGCACAGCCCGATCACATGTATTACAATGGATTGAGTTGTTCCTATTCAATTCCTTCGGCATAGGATCTTTGCAAATGATGCAAAACTCTTCTTCTTCTGAATCGGAGGAACTGGGAATTTTTTTCGCTGGTTTTGGATTGCGAAGGCGCTTAGCTGGTGGTTCTCTGACGACTTTTTCATTCATTTTTTTATCCCGTTTCGCCCCTTTCGTGCGCTTTGCTTCCGCCTTTGTTCGTAAATTAGCCACATTTTCCGGCGAAGGCAAAATGGTGCTTGCCATGGCCTTCCGTCCTCGTTTGGATTTCTTAATCGGGGAATAATGTTTGAGCGGGCCAACTTCTTCAATAGCGCTTTGAATTGATGCACCCGATGTGCTTGGAATCGAAGATGCGCTAGCTATTTCAAAATTAGGAGTGTTTACTTCTGGCTCAGCTGTTTCAATGACATCGTCACTAATAATTGAACGATGTTCGTGGTCATCTTCAGAGGCCTGATTTTTGCCACTTAGTTCAACAGCTTCGAAATCTTCAACCGTAAAGACATTGGGATCAAATGGATAAATTCCGGTTGCTCGAAATCCAGATTTGATATTCTTGAGCGTCGCACTCGCATCGAGGCATTTACTAGCAATAGGCACTATGTGCCTCAATTCCAAAACTCTACCAATATGAAACTTCATCCAAATTTGACACTGGTTAAAGAACATTGTTTTGAATGGGCCAAATACGCTGACATCGAGGGGTTGCATTCTATGTGTGCAGTGAGGAGAGAATGAAACCATAGTGATGCCGTTATCAATTGCCATATCTATGGCCTCCACACTTGGATGTGAGGTGTGGTTATCTAGAATCAAAAGTGTAGGCGAATTTTTTGATGCGTTGCTATATTTAATAAAATGTCTTATATACTTGACAAATTCTTGTGACGTCATCCATCCCGATTCATTTGCCACACCTACAGCACCAGGAGAAGCATTGTCCATAAATACCGACTGCATTTTTTTTCGAGGAAAAATATAACATGGAGGGATCGACTGTCCACTCGCACTTACAGCAAACGCCATAGAGACATTCGTGCCTCTTTCGGCTGACGTTTTCTGTCCAACTCTCCTCGCTCCTTTCAATGCAATTACGCGGACAGTCTTGGTCGGTACAGTCGGACAACCCGTCTCATCCATGTTCCAAATGCGGTGCGCTTCATAAGTTATCCCTCGCTCAAACATCACAGCGGTCAAATTGTCAAAGAATGTCTTCACATTTTCTTTAGAAAAGCTTTTGGCACGATTTGCACTGATTTGTTCTGGTGTTCGGAGAGAGAGGTTTTGATGCCGATGCATAAATGCAATATACCAGTCCCACGACGCTTTGCCATGAGTGTCCCATTCCGCTGGATATTCGATGCCAATCTTATTTGCAAACTCTTAGGCCATCGTCTCCAACTCATCGATGGTTAATCCATAGTAAATCGAGCTGGCGTTGAGGAGATATTTTATCAACTCTTGCTCTTGTTCTGCGCTGAAAATCTAACAAAGAAAAAGAAATAAAGAATTCATGACAAAATGTTGGAAAATATTGAATTAAGGGCTCTAGCGACTCCTAAAAATAGGGAACCCAGCCGAAATGTTCGTCATCTTCCAAACAAGAAAATCATGATTCGGAAAAAAAACGATGACGAGGGCTTTGCACCAGGATAGTTTGATGTTTCAGCTAACATTGTAGCCAACAAACACCCTCGAAATCCCTGCATGCATGTCAAAATAACGAATATACGATACACTTCGAAAATCGGGGTGGAAATTGAACGTAATGTATTCAAGATTCCGTATTTTGATGTATCTAGAATTCTTGGGGATGTCGTTTGGATGGAATTATAGCTGAAATATTCAGTCATCCTGGTGAAGAACCCTTCTTTGCATATTTTGTATGAATTTTAATTTTTTGTGTTCGAACCAGTGACTGCCTATACTTTGAGGCGTCACTAGTATCCCCTTAAAATGAAACGAACCTTTTTTCCACCAGTTTGACAGCTCAGCATGGAAACAAAATTGACTAATGTTTCATACGGAGCGGTTGTGGGATCTATGTCAGCCATTTTAAGCTTCGAAATGTAACGTGACAGTTTCGACTTATCGATGTTATATGCTGTGCCAACGGTCCTTAGTGGCCTTTTGCCAATGGTCATTTCTTCAATGGCAGCCACAAGGGCATGAACTTCAATCGGTTGTTTGCTACTCGCATTATACTTATGACGCGGCATGACTAAAGAAATTACGAAAAATCATGACAAAATCTTGGAAAACAGTCAACTTACAATAGACTTTCATTGAAATATTGTATGAAACATTCGAAATATTCACGAAAAAAAGCGCCATACGTATGTCAAACACGATTTTAGATCAATAGCTGTAAAATATGACGTGTCTCACAACCCCCTGAAAATTTTGTCTCACAACACCCCGATTGCTATATTTTCAAAATGGTCACCGCGTCATGCATACATCAAATGTTTCGGCAAATTTCCTTCTGTATGTCGAAAGGCTATTCTCCAAGGAATATTTTGTATACACTTACCTTCGTGAATAGCTTTGAAAACTGACTGAAGATATCACAAAAACGAACGTTCAAAAAAACTTATCCCAACGCCATTGACACCACCCTCTATAGAAATGTTGGGAATGCGTGTCAACGCCAACAAATTTGATTGAAAAGTGACATCTGAACGAGAAAAACAATTGACAGCGTTTCCTAGATGTCTACCTTTTGAAATATAGATGTCGTGAGCGTGTCTCATGACTCCCCGTGTCTCATAACCCCCCGATCTCCCCTACATATTAGGTGTGAAACTTTGCTTCCGCCGTTTTTTTCCGAAATCCAAGGCTTTATTGTAAAAAACTGGTTATACATTCATGATTCAAAGTAATTTCCATCGCTGGCCACTGCTTTCTCCCATCTTTCGAGCAGCATACGAATCTCGCGTTGAAAAAACTGGTCATCTTTTGAAGCGATCCACGAATCGATCCAATTTTTCACTTCCTCATAAGACCGGAAGTGCTGGTCAGCTAGGCCGTGTGCCATTGATCGAAACAAGTGATAGTCCGAGGGAGCAACGTCTGGAGAATACGGGGAGTGGGGTAGGACTTCCCATTTCGAAGTTTCCAAGTATGTCTTGACCACTTCCGCAACATGGGGTCGAGCATTGTCATGCTGTAAAATCACTTTATTATGTCTCTCGTTGTATTGCGGCCGTTTATCTCTCAATGCTCGGCTCAAACGCATATGCATTGATGAGCATAACCTTGGAACCGTAAATATTCGGTTTGGCCGTCGTCGTGGAAGCAGGGCCGGGATATCCTCATGATTTTCTGCGCTTGGGATTATCGTAATGGACCCATTTTTCGTCCCAAGTCACAATGCGATGCAGAAATCCCTTCCGTCTCTGCCTTGCAAGCAGCTTTTCACAAACACACAAACGCCGTTCAACATCTCTCGGCCTCACCTCGTACGGCACCCAATTTCCTTGTTTCTGAATCATTCCCATGACTTTCAGGCATTTTGAAATGGCTGGTTGCGTCACTCCCAATGATCCTGCCAATTCTTGTTGCGTTTGACACGAGTCTTGATCAAGTGATGCCTCCAATTCTGCATCTTCGAAAACCTTCTCTCTTCCACCGCCATGCTGGTCTCCGGCGTTAAAATCACTGTTCTTGAAACGATGAAACCACTCTCGGCACGTTCTTTCACTAATAGCAGCCTCACCATAGGTATTTGAGAGCATTCGATGAGCCTCAGCCGTAGATTGCTTCATATTAAAGCAGCGAATTAAAACCCCCCGCAAATGACTAGAATTTGGCTCGTAAGCTGACATGTCCAATCGAGAATAACTCTATGATGCAGACACAAATCGACTAATATTCCGATGGCGTTATATTTACAAATACCTAAGCTTATTGTATGACATCTATGATGTATTCATTTCAACTACCACTTACCGCTACAGCCATCTATTGCAAAACGGCGGGAGCAAAGGTATACGCCTAATAGTATATCAAGCACAGAGCCCATTGCACCCACTATCGTGCCGTGTGACAGTATCTTTTGGAATATTTGACCAATCCAATTGGGAGTTGCACAGTTTTTCATTTTATGCAATACTGATTGATAATCCGTGGGGTTGTATGTGTGCCTGTCTGTCCGTCTGTATATAGGAGAGCTCTGGAGGAGGTGGACGGAATGGATTCGAATTTATAGGAGACTTTCCTGAAACCCTTTCCGAGATACCGTTTTTTGTTTCTCATTGGAATCGGGCAAATCCTTCTATTTTTTCTCGTTGGGAGTAGGTGATCGCGGAGAACATTTTCTCTGCTGTTTACATATCAAGAGACGCGGTAACGTCTCGACGCCAAGTAAATGAAAACCCTGAAAGAAAGAAAAATGAAAAAGCATAAGTCGTGCGCTACCGTGTATCTTTACACGAAAACCAAGATTTTCTATAGTCGAAAAATCTTTAACCCACAATAACTCATCACACATTGAATTCCACGAAAAAATAATTACACTTCTATGATATAATTCGAATACACACTTTCGATTTAGCACACTACGAAGTTGATCCGTTCACGCGATCCCGAGATACAAACGTTTCAAATTTTCATGCGATCAAAACATCAGGATTTTTCTTCATCATCGCCACTTTCGATTTATTTTAATCACGATAGCGACTATAGTTGTTCGTCATCGGAATTCGGGAGGGTTTCTTCCATTGGCATAGAGATATTCTGTCTCTTTCTTTCTTTGGACATCCAATATTCTGTACTTTTTCCTTCCTTCCAATATCCAATAGCATTCACTTCAGTTAATGTATATTATAATCCTAACATCCAATCGCGTTGATTTCAGTGCAGTGTGGTCTATACATTGTCAAAACATAAACAAATGACCTGTCAATGAGGCGATGTGTTCAAAGGTTATTATAATATTAAAAGGATAATTGAAAAATGGATGAATTACGAGTTACTACATTACAGGTATTACAGGTCATTATAACAACAATCAAACGCACACAAATAACCTGGAATTATATATACTTGTATATATGACTTGAAAAAATTCATGAATGAACTAATAAATGAATGATGAAGAAGTTATTTGTAAAAAAAACGGAGAAAGTTTGAGAAAGGTATGAATAAATCTATTTGCTACATTCAGGAAATTGTTATATACACAGGTAAGCTCTGTATGATATATTATTCATAAAATACGATACGAGTATTCCTTTATAGACAACAGCTCAGCAGATATACCGTAATCCCTCATGAACAGTCTGCTACTGTTGTTTCTTACCACCAGAACCACAGGCTGATGATCAAATAAATCATACAGGTCTAGTCGAAAATAATGATTCAAATTGATGCATTACTTTTTGGGTGAAATCTTATTGTATATACCATAACCCTCTCACAAACAATCTACTATCAGGTTCTCCTGCTAGAGTCGTTGAAAATGATCGAATGGATCATATCGAGCATGCTCAAGGAAAAAGATTCAAGTTTATTTGCAATTCCTCCACATACCAGAAAGTCAGAGATATATCATAAGTTCTGACGGACAGTCAACTACTGGAGCCTTCAGAAGTAGCTGATCAATACCAGATGACCAGCTACTTCGGAAGGCTCCACTGTCGATTTCTCTAATTAGGATCATAGGCAATCGATGAAAAAGATCATACCGAGCCTGCTCAAGGGTGATTATTGAAGTTTATTTGCTATTTTTTTACAGGCAAAAGTATAATGGATATATCATAATCTCTAATGGAATCTACTATTCTGCAATCAGAATCGTGAAAGAATAATAGAACGGAATAGTGAATAGATGATGAATGTCAATTCAATTATAGCAAGTTTGGAAAACATCCGAAATTAAGGTTAGTCACCGAGCACTTCAGGTATACTAAAATATGACACCCTGAACCAAAATTATGAACTGTGTACAAAATGGTTTCCCTAGATTCTTTAAGTGAAATTACAGGTGGATCAAGAAAGAGTAGAAAAGATGCAGGTTTACTATACATCTGTATGTTACTTACCACCACGATCAATATCATCAGGTAGCGTAGAAGGAAAATGAAGAAAAGGCAGGAGTGCAGTGGATATACCACAGGTCCTTGTGGTAAATACACTATCATCAGATTCTTCCAATAGAATCACAGGTAGATGAAGAAAAAGCAAGAAAGATGCATGTCACCATACATCTTTATGTTACGTACCACAATGATCAATGTCATTAGGCAGCTTCAAAGGAGAATGAAGAAGAGGCAGAAGTGCAGTGGATATACAAGTCCTTGCATTGAATAATACCACTATCAGATTCTTCCAACAGAATCATAGGTGGATGAAGAAAAAGCAAAGAGGATGTAGATGTAATGTACATCTGTACGTTGAATCCTACCATGATCATTAGGTAGCGTTGGAGGGAAATGCAGAAAAGATAGGAGCGCAGTGGATATACCACGAATCTTCGCATCAAGTGCATTCCACTGACCAATTGACGAATGATTAGAGAGACTGTTTAGGATCAACTCAACGAAACTTGAGCAAATACAATATTCTGATTATAGGAATTGTTGCAGAACAACTACAGGTCAACTTGACTGATGTGACTGGATGTGACAATTCATTCTGAATGTTTTCTTCCAAAGGTCCATCTTTTCAGTTGTTCCATTCAAGCTGGATTATATTTGTGTTCTTACGAACCATCATTTTTATCTTTACTAATCTTGGTTTTGGAATGATTCAATTCTCAAATATCATGAATATTAAATGGTTTGGATATTTGATACAATATTGCTTCTCAATGATCATGAATCACTTTGAATACATTTTGAACATTTCATAGATCCTAGAGTTACTAAATCTCTCAACCCAAAATACTCTATGACAATTGAATAAAATTCATGATATTTGGAAATTGAATCATTCCAAAACCAAGATAAGTGAAGATGGAAATGAAGGTTTGTAAGAACACAAATATAATCCAGCTAGAATGGAACAACTGAAAAGATGGAACTTTGGAAGAAAACATTCAGAATGAATTGTCACATCCAGTCACATCAGTCAAGTTGACCTATACTTGTTCTGCAACAATTCCTATAATCAGAATATTGTATCTGCTCAATTTTCGTTGAGTTGATCCTAAACAGTCTCTCTAATCATTCGTCAATTGGTCAGTGGAATGCACCCGATGCAAAGATTTGTGATATATCCACTGCGCTCCTATCTTTTCTGCATTTTCCTTCAACGCTACCTAATGATCATGGTAGGATTTAACGTGCAGATGTATATTACATTTACATCCTTCTTGCTTTTTCTTCATCCACCTATGATTCTGTTGGAAGCATCTGATAGTGGTATTATTCAATGCAAGGACTTGTATTTCCACTGCACTTCTGCCTCTTCTTCATTTTCCTATGATGCTGCCTAATGACATTGATCATTGTGGTACGTAACATAGAGATGTATGGTGACATGCATCCTTCTTGTTTTCCTCTCATCTACCTGTGATTCTATCGGAAGAATCTGATAATAGTTTACCCAACGCAAGGACCTGTGGTATATTCACTGCACTCCTGCCTTTTCCTCATTTTCCTCCTACGCTACCTGATGATATTGACGTGGTGGTAAGTAACATACAGATGTATAGTATACCTGCATCCTTTCTCTTTTTTCTTGATCCACCTGTAATTTTACTCACAGAATTTACTCACTGAGAAAACTTTCTCACCTGGGTACTCAGGAATAAGGATATTGGATAATATATAATCCAGGGGCGAAAATATTGATGGAAAATCAACAGAAACTCACGCGTTAAACGTAATGGGTCTTCCCTAATGTTGACGGTGTTTCTTCTTATTTGAATGCAGTAATGCAGTGTATATTGTACTGTGCTTCTAAGGCAAAACAATTACTTTCATCTGACCCCAATGACATCATGAATATTTCAATTCAGAACTACAATTCACAAAAAAACCTTGATATCATAGCTTTAAAACAGCTTGCAGGTCCACAATACTTGCATAATCACTCACCAGATGCAGGAGAATTCATCGCTTCTATTTGCGAAAATTCAATGGCTATTAAAAATGTAGTGGAGCACCAAATAACTACCGTAACAGAATGTACGAAATGTGAATATACCGAAAATATTGTTGGCACAAATTGTGTTACACGTCTTGGGCTACCTCCAATTTCACAAAAATCATTTGAGTTCCAAGAAATGTTCAAGTTGAATTTTTCAACATAGAAAATTTTCGAAGATTCTTGTGACAATTGTAATGACTTGCATAAAACTAAAGAATCATTTATAACAGCGTCAGAACAATATGTAATTGTGCAATTGATGATGTTCAATCACAATAATGTTGAAGCAACAAAGGTAGAAAATATAAAGATTAAAGCAGTACCAACTTCAAAAATTATAATTGCACAACACTTTTATAAAGTTATAGCTGTTGTTTTCCATCAGGGTGAAAATATTTCTGCAGATAATTTCGCATGCATGTTACGAAGTAAAGGTACAAAATGGTTATTTATTCATGATCTGCAAGTTGAAGAGCGACATTGGCCACGCAATGCTAAAGACTCGTATATATATTTCTTTGGAAAGCAATAATTCCGCTCCATCATAAAATTAGAATTCAATTACTGTGATACTGTACAGTTTTGAAGAATATAGAATACCTTCATGATACCATAAGGAACCAAATATTCTTGAAAAATTCTTTCGAATGATTTCGATGGATATTCCACAAAATTCTGAAATATGTCTGGTACAGTACTAGAAACTGTCTTCAATCTGACATCTTGAAGGTATATCTTTCTGTTGCATGATAAATATTTGCCATCTGTTTACCCAGATAGCAAAAGTTCCGAAAACTAGATCCCATTAAATCCTTCTGGAACCACAAAATGAATCAATGAAATGTGAGTAGGATGGAGTTCTTGGAGAATTCAGATCGCCTGTTGTCATACTATACTTGGTGGGGCATTTAAAGTGTCGCGGGCGTTTTTTCCAAAAATAAAGTGAGATACGAGAAAATTTTTCGGACAAAAGTTGTAGGGTACCGAGGGGGACATCCGATGGTGGCCTTGGCTTTGACCTCAAATCTCATCTCCAAGGGCATTCTGAGATCAACTCTTGTTTTTTAAATAGCATCTCATATTTTTTACTGCAGATTTGGATTCTAGGTCAAAAACCAAGAAACTTTTGTCTGAACCATTTTCCTGAAATCCGCAAAAATGGCGCTCTAATCGATATTGTTCCATTTTGAATCTGACATTCGAACAACTCGAAAACGAAGGGTCTTGCAAAAGGATGTTTCGTACGAAAGTTGTCAATACACAACACATTTCAATCGTCTACATTACCACCATTCAGAGCTCACGCGATGTAAACAAACGACGGGGTTCAGTGAAAATTCACGATTTTGAAAGTCAGTTTGTCAGTTACATTTGATTATTACTTGGTTTATGACAAATTGAAAATCATGGATATCCGATACACGGTTTCTGAAAAGATCGATATGATCTACATTTACGGTGAAGTGCATAAGAACCCCAGACAAGCATATGACTTGTATGCAGAACGATTTCCTGAAAGAACAACGCCATCCATTAGGTATTCTCAACGCATTACAAAATTATTCTCAGAAACGGGAAGTGTTACAAGGGAAAAACGACATCGAATGAGAACTGTTAGCGGAGAAAATGCGGAAGTTAATGTACTAGCTGCAGTAGCCAATAATCCACACGTGAGCTCTCGTGAAATTGAACTCCATTCGGGAATTTCTCGGAGAAGTGTTCTTCGAATACTAAAACCTCACAAATTCCATCCGTATCACATTTGTTTGCATCAAGACCTTCACGGTGATGATTTCGAAAATCGTGTACAGTTTTGTCGATGGGGTCTAGCGCAAATGCACAATAACGACTTCATCAACATATTATTTTCTGATGAGTCGACGTTCACCAATCATGGTCAAGTAAATCGACATAATATGCATTACTGGGCGACAGAAAATCCAAGATGGTTACGTCAAGTAGAGCATCAAAGACAATGGGCTGTGAATGTTTGGTGTGGTATTTTTCGATCTCGAGTAATTGGACCGTACTTCATTGCAGATACGCTAAATGGAGAGAAGTACAGACATTTCTCAGATCGAGTACTTCCAACATTACTTGAAGACATACCTATTCAGGAACGATTGAATATGTGGTATCAACACGATGGTTGTCCATCCCATTATGCAGTCACAGCCCGAGAAATATTGGACAGAGATCATCCTGGACGATGGATAGGACGTCGTGGACCAGTTCATTGGCCTGCCCGTTCTCCGGATCTTACTTCTCCAGATTTTTTTCTATGGGGATACATAAAAGATACAGTTTATCAACAAGCACCGACTACACCTGAGAATATGCGTCAACGAATCATCAATGCGTGCGCGAGCATCAATGAAGATATTTTAGCACGAGTTCAGCAATCTTTTGTAAAACGTTTTGAAATGTGTATTGAAGTCGAAGGCCATCATTTTGAGCATCTACTGCATTAAAATTATCCAAGTGATATAGACGATTGAAATGTGTTGTGTTTTGTCTGTTATACCCCATCACCTCCGTTTCAGTTCAAGGGGTCCCCCTTGGAATCAGACAACTTTTGTCCGAAACATTCTCCTCCAAGACCCTCCGTTTTCGAGTTATTCTAATGTCAGATTCAGTATGGAACAATATCGATTAGAGCGCCATCTTTGCGGATTTCAGGAAAATGGTTCAGACAAAAGTTTCTTGGTTTTTGACCTAGAATCCAAATCTGCAGTAAAAAATATGAGATGCTATTCAAAAAACAAGAGTTGACCTCAGAATGCCCTTGAAGATGAGATTTGAGGTCAAAGCCAAGGCCACCATCGGATGTCCCCCTCGATACCCTACAATTCTTGTCCGAAAATTTTATCGTATCTCACTTCATTTTTGGAAAAAACGCCCGCGACACTTTAAATGCCCCACCCTGTATACAGTACAATATACAGTATGACAAAAGGCCGTTTGAATTCTCCAAGGACTCTATTCTGCTGACATTCCAGTAGTTCGTTTTGTGGTCACGAAAGAATTCATTGAGATCTAATTTTTGGAACTTCTGCTATCTGCTACTTTTCACAATGATTCGAAAGAGTGACCGAAAAATTTTTGCTGGAAAGCTATTTTTAGCTTCATGCTAAACAGTACAAATTCTATCTTGCAAAAAAAATTTCTTTTGGATACCTTGAATATATTGTACGCAAGTTTCCTCCGTCTGTGAGATCTATGCTGTTTCGATTTCCTTACAATGATTTCTCGAAAACACATGGAGATTTCCGCACAAGACATGTTCAGCACAATATCGTGGGCTGTTTTGAGCGGCATCAGCTACTTTGAGCGCTGTGAGTTGCTCTGAGCGCTTTGAGCTGCTTTGAACTTATCAGTCAAGGGAAATTTAGTTTTCGGAATTCTTCACACGTATATTTGTTCATGGAAATTCGCTTTTCTCCCCTTCTTTTCTTCATTCTTTATTTCGATAATCTATTGCCGTCCAATGATGAGAGGACTGATGGAAATCCAAGTGGATTTTGATATCACATAAGTTATCTGAGGACATTTCCTCCATTCCTACGATTGCCATAAACTCGACAGGGGTATTTCATTTTCATCTGGGTTGAGTTGGAAGCATATTCAGAAAAAGAAGTGAAATCCCCAAAAAAAACTCCAAAAAAGTAAAAAAATAACGCCAAGTACATGACAACCCCAAAAACAAAGAATAAAAAAACCTAAGAACACATTCTAAAAGAAAATTTCACTGCATCCAGAATTTCGAGGGGATCTAAGAGGATATGCTCCATTTGGAAAAAAAAAGATATGAAATCAATTTGAGCGACCAAGTACATTGGTTATCCAAAGGATATGTGAAAGATTTTTGGTATACTGTAACTTCAGTTCGTTCCAACTGTATTGAAGGTAATTTATGATTTTCAGAGAAGCATTATGGTATTAAAAAAATAAATGAAACAAGCGTATCGTTCTGCCCGTATATAAAGATACTAAAAAGTGAAAAAAAATAGAATTCCACAAAACATACAAATGTCTCACAAAAACCCCGGAAAATTCCAACACAGTAAAAAATAACGTCAAATCCCAAAAACCATACAAACGTCTTACAATAACACTTGACAAAAAATCCTTGAAAAAAATACTTCACTCTTTCCGGAAGATTACTTGATATAACAAATATACCATTGAAAGAAAAAAGATGTGAAAGGCAACCCTGTTTCGGAATTCGCATCAACCAGTAACACTTGACGTGGCCGAGGAAGATTTTATGAAAATATATCATTCAAATTTCTTGTTTAATGTTCTATAGAAATTCATTTGTATATAATAAAGACTAAAAACTTCTACCATCGGCCACGCCAAGTGTTGCTGGTTGATGTGAATTCCGAAACAGGGTTGCCTTTCACATCTTTTTTTTTCAATGGTATATTTGTTATATCAAGTAATCTTCCGGAAAGAGTGAAGTATTTTTTTCAAGGATTTTTTGTCAAGTGTCATTGTAAAACGTTTGTATGATTTTTGGGATTTGACGTTATTTTTTACTGTGTTGGAATTTTTCGGGGTTTTTGTGAGACATTTGTATGTTTTGTGGAATTCTACTTTTCTCACTTTTTAGTATCTATATATACGGGCAGAACGATACGCTTGTTTTATTTATTTTTTTAATACAATAATGCTTTTCTGAAAATCATAAATTACCTTCAATACAGTTTGAACAAACTGAAGTTACAGTATACCAAAAATCTTTCACATATCCTTCGGATAACCAATGTACTTGGTCGCTCATACTGATTTTATATCTTTTTTTTTCAAATGGAGCATATCCTTTTATATCCCCTCGAAATTCTGAATGCAGTGAAACTTTCCTTTAGAATGTGTTTTTAGATTCCTTTATTCTTTGTTTTTGGGACTTCCATGTACTTGGCGTTATTTTTTACTTTTTTTGAGTTTTTTTGTGGTATATATTCAAGTCAGTTTCTCCGCAGTCTTTGAATATTCGTCGTTTTGGCTTGAACCGATGAAATATTAGAAAACATGGGTCCTGAAGGTTTTCGAGGGTGCTGAATCCGAATCTGGAGTCTAATCCCGAATCCAAGATGGCGGATCCAAGATGGCCGACGTGAATTGAGTCAATTTCGCATTTGTGAACAGGTTTATATGAAACATGGGTCCTAGGGGTTTTCGAGGGGGAGGAATTCGAATCTGACGTCTCAAAACGAATCCAATATGGCACACGTGAATATAGTGATCCTGGCTCCAATAAACAACGTCATATTGCTATATGTAACACGGGTTCTTAGGATTTCCAAAAGTACTGAATTAAAATCTGGGCTCAAATGTTCAAAGAAAATAATAATTCCGATCTTCCTGTGTAAGCTTCACTGCATCCGAATACTCTTGAAGAGCTGGTTGATAATATGACAACTGCGGAATAGTGAGATTCAAAAATGAGGGAAGTAGCTATTGAAACAAATGAAGCCTGAAAATATTCCGATTCATCCCTAAATTACGCCTTGATAACTCTTCGTTGCGCTTTCTACGCCTAAATGACTTTCAGCTCACGCTTTCGTCGCGCTCCCAAGCTTTATTTTCACCAGGACAGTTGGAATTCTGCAGTTCTCCAGGTACATGTTTCTGGGGGTCGGACTGCTGAGCGAAGCGGAGCAGTCAGTGGGCGGAGCCCTCTGGTTGTTATCGTGCTGAGCAGAGATCGGCAATAATGATTTTTTCATTAGTGATTTCGGAATGTATTGCTCATTATTTCTGTAATGGGAATTTTTATTGACTGTAGTTACCATTACTCCAATAATGGATAATGAAGGAAGAAAAATTTTCCATTACTTGCATAATGGACACTGTATTTCAAAAAATTGTCCATTACTTCAATAATGAATAATGAATAGCAAGGATCATCCATTACTCCAATAATGGATAATGGAAGATTGGAAATTTTCCGTAACTTGAATAATGGGTAATGAAGTAATTAAATGTTGCCATTACTCTACTAATGAACAGTGTAGGAAGAAAAATTTTGGCATGAAACATGGGGTTTAGGGGTTTTCGGGGGTGCTGAATTCAAATCTGAAGTCGAATAAGAATTTCATGTAGCGATTCCAAGATGGCGGACATAGATTGAGTCATTTTTGCATTCATGGTCGGATTCATATGAAACATAATGTAATGTCAAACACACATGGCATGCTATATTTTTATTCCTTCATTACCCATTACTCATTATTGAAGTAATGGGAAATTTTCATTCCCTCATTATCTATCATTGGAGTAATGGAAAATTTCTATTCCTCCATTATTCATTATCGAAGTGATGGAAAATTGTTTAGAATACATTACCCATTATTCAAGTAATGGATAATTCTGATTCTTCCATCATGCATCATTGGAGTAATGCATAATATATGTATGGTAGTTTTCCATTATCAAAAAAAAAAATGGAAAATTGGAAATGTTATTTTGCCGATCTCTGGTGCTGAGTGATGTGTCGTTTACAGAAAAACACATGAAAATGTACGTTTTATATCACCATAAATGTTAATGTTATGATGAATGTGAATTAGGCATATTTCCCTACAGACATGGGGAAAATAAATCAATACTTCGGCAACTATTGGTTCCGTTACTTCAAATAGAATAATAGAATTGTGTAGCATCATCAAATAGTATATGAGTTTTGAATAATCAGTGTATATAGATTATGTATATGATATGACTGTTTGCATGCAAGTATCCGGCAATAGCCTGTCCTTTTCTGAGATTTAATTCCACTTATTGATCATCAATTCCAATTCATAGGTGCCGTCAGTGATAGACCCGCAATGATGAGTTATTTGGTTTCCTCGCTTTTTCCTAGGTTCGAACGATGTCTTGAGGAATCCTTTGAGATCTACAGTATTTCGATTGATCGGTTAATTATTTATATGAACACCACTGATTGCTGATCCAAGGAATCCAGAACGGAGGCTTTTTTCCTGAGCATTCAACTATCCGGAGGTGGCGAAATTCGCTCTTACCCAGGGCGGTGAAATCTCTGGTACCAGCCCTGATTCGATTTTCTTCTTGTGTATGAAACAGCAAGATGCACTATGAATTTGAGTATATTGAAAATAAAAACTCGAATTTTCCATGTGGACGTTATTCAAATATTATGTCAGAGAATCGACCTAGATAAATGATGTATGAATTACATGTAATTATAACCTATACGGATAACATTTCACATTACACCAAGAAAACGATGTATACTTGAGATGGGGTGGAAGATTTTTAGTATAGTTCCGGACATGACTGCGATTATTTCAGATCATTTGGTTGAGATCAAGCGTATTATACTTGGAGCATAATTGTATTTCATGTAGATATAATTGCACTTGATTCTAATATAAGATATATTCGATTTAGATGTGAAATATACCTAAAATAAGGGTATTTTATGATTGTATTCCATGCTTGAGTTAGGTGTAGTTATGCTCTGGATGCTTGTAAATCACTTGATTTCAACAGAATAATACTTGAAACTTCTGACTACTTAAAACTATAATCCATGTTGGAATTAGGTTTTCAATGGTACCGTTTTCTGGGCGCAGGAAATTAGAAATTACAGTATCTTTCCGAATAATCGTGAAGTGATACGAATTTGTTTTTTCCCACAAAAATGATATTATAGGTTTTTTTTTCAATTTTATTCAATATTGAGAGTTGTTCCACTTTGTACATAATATTGATGATGAATTTCAACGTGTGGTGAGCTTACGATGAATTACGCTCAATTTGTTGACATAAAATTCTTTCGTTCATATGATTTTTATATATGGTTGATGTGAGTAAATTTCCGAACACAATAATTATATAAAATTTTACCCCATATCTTTGTACGAATCTACCGATAATTATTCAAAAAGTAATGATTTATGTTGAAAGAATTATAGTTCAACAAGGTTTCTCTTTCCGTTAATCCCATAAGATCTTTGTTTTGATTCGTCTGGTTTTTATATCTACGAGTTTAGGACAACAAATTCTATGGAGATGAATTTATCTTTCTTATTATTCTTTGGGCATCATCAAAACCTCACAGCAGCCGCATTAGAGAGACAGATCCAATATCTAAAATGAACAAATCCCCAGAATAGTTCGTATTTGAAGAATCAGAAAAAGATTCAAAGCGACTGAGATGAAATTAAAGTAAAGCAATCAGAAGAAACCTTATTGAGTATTTCATGCATAGCTGGAGATTCATGGAAATGTATGAGCTTAAAATATCAATGTATAAGCGAAACTCTTCCGAATAATGAATATTCAATTCATCACAAATATTTTGAAGCTTTTAAAACCCGAATTATCCTGATTCATGGGATATTAGTCATACTTGATACGGTTTGGCGTTCATATTGAAGTTTGCATACAGTGAAGATTTTTAACAAAATCGATAATTTCTCACAGAAAAGGGAAACAATTGAATATATAACTCAATGTATGTTATGTTTAGATCGATATTTGATGGGAACCAATGAATGTTGCATACATTTGGTTCAAAAAAAATAATCCATCAATCGTAATCTCGCAAAATTGTGAACAATGTTCACTAGAAGCAATAATTTGACAGTCGAAGCCGTTGGAAAATCTGATGGGAATATCAATTGGAATTGACTTCGAGATTGAAACAGTAGATTGTATATTTCCAAATAAGTGAACTTACAAACATAGCCGTCAAAATTTGGGATTCTATCTAATCGTATTTCTTCGGCATCAGAAATATCCTCCTCTTCGTCAATACTATATTCTCCCAAATCATGTAACTCTGTATAATCTTCTATGTCAATTTCTCACTCCACGTTGCCTCCATTGAGACGTGGATTGGGTACTTTGGCATATGCATTCTTTATATGACTTATTTGTAAACAAAATTTTGTATAATTGATCATCATATAATACTGTTGGTTGCGAAATTTGGATAATTGGAAAAACTGACCGACGAAGACTCGAAGCTTTTGAAATGTGGTGTTATAGAAGGATGTTTAGAGTAAAGCGGATAGAGAAAGTAAGAAATGAAGAAGTACTTGAGAAGGTAAATGAAACAAGAAGTCTTTTGAGACAGATCGTGAAAAGAAGAAGTAATCCAATAGGACACACATTAAGGCATGATAGCTTATTGAAAACAGTATTGGAAGGAAAAATGAATGGTCAAACTCGAAGAGGTAGATCCAGATTGAGTTATATGAAGCGAATTATACAAGATAAGGGTTGTCGTAGATATGCAGAAATTAAGGGGTTAGCGGATAATAGACAGGGTTGGAGGATTTCATCAAACCAGTCATAAGAGTGATTACTTCATGATGATGATATAATACTGTGAAGTAATTATTTTGAGGGAAAGAATTTGGTCAGAAATTTTTGAGATATCAACGTTTAACTCACTTGAATCAATCGAACCATTCCGAAAGTTCTTTGAGCTTCAGGCTCCCACGCACTGCATTAAACCTTAATACCCTGACAATTGTTCAAATAGAACCGGAACATATCCATAGGTTCGGCTTTGTGTGACACATTCAGTGCTCCCATAGCTTCCATCGCATCAACATATCCGATCAATTCTTTGTGAAGAATAAATATTGATTCATATGTAGGATTTGAATGGAAGACAATGAAAAAAAATCGATGCTCGAACAAATCAATTTGAATGAATAATATAATCATCTGGGTGGCATGAGAATTTACATCAACAGGCGAGGGCTTAGACAGTAAAAAATTTCTCGTCATTGAGTAAAGTGTTAAAAGTTGTGTGTAGAATATTCAACATTCCAGATGTTGATTCAACCCGATCGTGTTTTCTTTGTTTACATTAACAACGATTGTGTTGAATCGACACTCTAGAATGTTGAATATTCTACACACAAAGTTTAGGAGTTCGACTTTGGCCTTTATCGTATACGGACGTGTTTACAACGCGCTCTTGATGAATTTAGTATTCTAAGCTTGCTTTTACCCTGAGTGAGTCTGTATATATATATTTCAAAGAAACTCTCAAAATGATCACTTTAGAGGAATTGAAAAACCTTATGATTAACGTTCTAAGCGAAGTTAAGAGCTCTAACAATAAGTTGGATGCCTTAGAAGCAACTACAAAGATGCTAGTTGCATCGAATGAATCCTTGTGCAGTGAACTGAAAGACTTCAAAAAAAAGTGTAATAAACTGGAAACGAAATGTGAGAACCTCGAAAAACAAGTCGACAACTTAAATAGTGAGATTAATTGGCTTCAAAATAAAGAAAGAGCGAAAAATATAATAGTATATAACATAAGTGATTCGCCAGAAACAAATCGAGATCTTATCTCAACTGTTCTTGAAGCTCTTACCAAAGCGAACGTAAATATATCAAGACAAAACATTGAAAGTGTGTATCGACTTGGTAGAGTTGAAGGTTCTCGACCGATTTTGATCAAAATGTCAAACGTATATTTGAAAAAGGAGTTTTTCCTTAAACTGCAAAATCTACGTCGCTTAGGTATATCAATCTCGAATGATCTCTCACGTGAACAACGAAATGCTCGCAAGACCCTCCGAAGACTGCAAGGAACATTGACATCGTTCGGGAAAACCTCATCGCTAAAAGGAGACAAACTTCACGTTGACAACACTGTGCATGATGTAACGTCTGCTCAAGCACTAGTGGAATCTCTGCAAAGCAATGATGATCGAGTTCCACGGCACTTGGATGGTGGGGATAGTTCCGACAGTGAGGACTCTATCGTCTCTACTGCTTCTTCACATAGCCGAAAAAGAGGAAGACCGAAAGGTTCGATCTCACGGAAAATCCACAAACATAAGAGAACAGTTCATGTCAATACCGATCCAAATCAATCTCTACTATCGTTCAGCACAAGTAATAATACCAAAGATGACGGAACAACTCAGAATGTTGAAGAATAGCAACCACAACGCCACGACCTTGTATATCCTCGCGTGCTCTTCTGGAATATCCATGGATTTAATAATATCTCTGATCTTGCTGACACCACTACGCCGATGGATATACTTTGTATAACCGAATCGTGGCTCTCGACCGCCCCTACCACTCTACCAACATATCTTCGAGGATGTCAGCTGATCATCGAACCGGCCGTAAGATCTTATAATGTGGGAAGAGCCAGTGGTGGCTTAATGTCATTCTTCAACAATAGATTTCATTTTTCTGAAACCCTGTACTCTTCTAGCGATTATATATTCTTGAAAATTTCTTATGAATCTACAATTATCATTGGTAGTATCTATGCTAAACCTAAATCTGACTTCGATCACTTATTAGATAGATTAAATGATATTTTTTATACACTTTCGGAGAAATATATCGATAATGTAATAGTAGTTGGGGGTGATTTTAACGCCAGAGTGGCAAATGCAAACCAGCTAGAAGGCACTATAGATATGAATAATACTCATTTTTATTCCCAAAGGATCTCTCTTGATCAGGTATCGAATGGCAGAGGATTAAAATTAGTAGAACTTATGGAAAGCAACGGGCTGATGCTACTAAATGGTCGATCAAGAGATGATTACCCAGCTCAATTCACCTATACTAATTCTAGAGGTGCATCAGTCATAGATTTAGTCTGGAGTAATCTTGCTGGCCTTCATCACATAAAATCTCTCGAAGTTTTACACCTCCCAACTCTTTCGGACCATTTCCCTGTCTCGATCTCCTTTTCATTAGCATGTAACGAATCTCTAACCTCTGCTATCCCATCCTTCAATTGGAAACCATATTTAGCTGAATCTTTTTGTTCGTCTATGCAATTTTCCCCGAACGTTAACAGAATCTTCGACTCAGTCAGTGAACTTGCGGAAAATTTAACAGAACCAATAGAACACTCCGCTCAATCCTTGGGTTTACACGGTAAGAAGAAAAACGCGAAGATGAATCTCAAACCCTGGATCGATCTAGAGTGCAAAACTTACAAGAAAATGATTGCTAATCAGTTAAAAATCTGTAAAAAATCACATTTCTCACCAAACTCTTCAACTGTTTATAATCAACTAAAAACTAACTATCGAAGTTCGACTCTACATAAATTTAATGCTTATAAAACAGATATTTTGAATCAACTTGCATCTGCGGCGGACTCTTCTTCATTCTGGAATATCATAAATAAACTCAGATATCGACATACCTCAAGAGAATTCGTAAACCTCAAATCCTGGGAAGAATTTATTTCTACTCTATACCCACCGAGAAAAGTATTTGATTACACACTAAGATTCACTTACAACCCGATTCTCGAATCTCCGATAAAAGAAGAAGGGATTATTCGTAGCCTTCGCAGATGCAAGTCTAGGAAGGCCCCGGGTTCCGATGGAATTCCCTCTGAATTTTTTCAACATTTACCGCAAAATTGGATATTATATCTCAACACTTTTTTTCAATAAAATCATGGAAGAAGAGGAGGTTCCGGAATCTTGGGCCGCTATTCATATTAGAATGATCCACAGGAAGGGCGAAAAAGACAACCCGTCTAATTACCGACCCATTGCAGTAGTCAATTCGATAACAAAAATTTTCACACAAATTCTCTACTCTCGCTTAATGCAATGGGTAGGAAATAATGAAGTACTACCAGAATGGCAAGCAGGGTTTCGAACTGCCCGAGGTTGTACTGATAACATATTTGTTTTGAACTCTGTAATCCAGATTCATTTATCCCGGCCAAAGGGTAAAATTTACGCCCTTCTTGTGGACTTTCGCCCAGCCTTTGGCTCAATCTCTCATACACTCTTATGGAACAAACATTATTCAATGGGTTTAGGATGTGAGTTTATTAGAATACTCATCAGTTTATACGAGAAGGCCACAGTAGCAGTTAAAACTCAAACAGGGACTACTCGACCAGGTGACGTTACAGAGGGGGTTCTACAGGGAGAGATATTGAGTCCCATACTCTTCTCACTGTTCATTGCGGATCTGAAAGAATTTCTGAAGAAGAAGGGAATTAGAGGAGTATCAATCTCGCATTTGTCGGAAATCATTGCCCTGGCCTATGCAGATGACCTTGTTTTGTTCGCCGACTCCCTAATTGGGACCAGAAAATTACTTAAGGCCCTTTATGATTTCTGTCTAGAGCGTGGACTTTCAGTTAACACAGATAAGACCAAGATTGTCATCTTTAATGAGGGTGGACGCACCCGTGCGGAAGTACACCCCCCTCTTCAGTTCAGCACGGACCCGATTGAAATTACGAATCAGTACCTTTACCTGGAAATCACCTTCTCTTCTTCAGCGGTGTTCTCCAAACACCTCACATCCGCTTTGAATGAATCTAACCAAGCCATCAGCTCGACGCTAAATATTATGAATAAGTTGAAGTTAGACTCGTGGCATCCTATCCCAAAACTATTCGAAACCCTAGTGAGAAGCGTGCTTTTGTATAACGCGAGTATATGGGGACTCAGGTACCTGGATGAGATAGAGAGGATTCAGACCTGTTTTTACAAAAAGGCTTTGTTACTCACGCGATCTACTCCGAATTACGCTGTCAGACTTGAAGTCGGCAAACCGCCACTAATCAAATTTATCTTCGAACAAGCTATACAATGGTTAGAAAAAATTCTTCGAATGCCAGAAGAACGGTACCCCAGAATATGTTTTAACAAACTAAAACGCTTAGCGGTTTCCACTAACGCTCATAAAAAATATAACCGGGCTCTCCAACTCCGAACAATATTCCAGACTATCGACTCACTCGAATTATGGCAATCTCTAACCTCCGAAACATTAGCAGCTAATAAGCACAAACTGCTCAACATCCTTGAGAATGTATTAAAATAGGAAATGATAAGCAGAAAGTGCATACATCTTCTACTCTGCAGATATATCCTCATCTTACTCTTACGCAAGGGCATCAAAAATATCTTGATCTTAGAATTAGAAGCTCCTGGAGAAATCTCATGGCCCGAATACGTCTGACTAGCAATATAACAACGCGTATCATTAAAGATTCTGGAGCATACCTCTCGCGTAAATCAACAAACTGTCATCTATGTGGAATCACACTAGACTTGAGCCTGTATCATCTCCTGGTCGGGTCCCCTGTTCTCAGTACCCGTAGAGAACTTCTATTTCGAAACATCGAAACGATAAACGATATGAGAGATGCATGGATCACACTCATCAATAACCCAGACAAGTGGAAAATCCAAAATTTGTTTCAAAATCTAAGGTTTGCTGTGGCCTCTCATTAAATTAAAATGATTCATTTATTCCCTCTCTTCACTATTTTGTATCATTATCATCATTCAAACTTATATTGAAAATTGAATAAGTAATTATTATCATTATTATTATTATTATTATTATTATTATTTTTATTATTATTATTATTATTATTATTATTATTATTATTATTATTATTATTATTATTATTATTATTATTAACTCCGCTATGAACCGGTCCCAAGCCCGGGACCCCATCTCGCAAGTGATGGGGGAGGAGGAGGGATAGAGGAGTAACACCTCTCTAAAAACCGCGGTCCATCTGGCTCCGGATGGTAGCACCGCGTGAGGACCCCTGCCTAGGGTTACAGGTGACACCCGGCCAACGGCCCTGATGGCGGATGAGGGAATGAATTCCCCAACGGTGGAGGGGGCGGAAGAGCCACATCTCGACAAATCCAGGCGCGTCTGTTCCTGTATCGGGCGGCGTCCTGGTCGGCGTCTGTCACCATGTCAGGTGCGGCCGTATTTCAACGATCGGCCCGCGCTGTAGTCGACTCTGGGAGTGCCCCTGAACCAGTCGGACTTCTCACCCGGTCTGGGGAGTGGGGCTGCTGTGAGTTTGCTCTGCCGAGGAGTCGGCGCGGCGCGGAGTCAGGGACCAGCCCTTTCAAGCCCTGATCAGGAAGTGGACCGTGGATGTAGGTGTCGGAGCCTACATTGCTACAGGCGACCCCCGGTCCATGCGGTATTCCGGACTGGGCAAACGGAGGCCGAGCCCCGGGGAACTGGGGTGGGAGACGTTCTCTGAGGGTATACCCGTTCTCGGCTATTCCGGGCCGCCCCACCGAACACGATGCGCTGGCAACCAAAATAAATGACTTCTCTCGAGACTTCGAAGCACGGCGGAACCAGGAAGAAGAAGGAAGGAGGAGAGGATTTAGCCTCCCTACGGGAGCTAATCCTCGAATCCGAAAAAGCAGCCGAGGAAAGGTTCGCAGAAATGCGGCGCCTTATCCGAAGCATGATGGAGGCCATCCAGAAGCAGCCCAACGTTAATCGAACTGTGAAGGATGGCCTCCCAAAATTGATGGAACAGCTGGATGGGCTGCGGGAGGACACGCGGACCCACAGCCGTGTCCGGGAGGCCCTTGATTCCGGGGCATTGAGGGGGCGGACCAAACCAACACCATCCGCCCCCCAGAGTTCTCCCAGCAGCTCACCACTGATGAGTGGCCAGCGTTCTGCTTCGAGCCCCCCAGCTCCTCCGCTTACTGCCACTCCTGTGGCCAAGAAGAGGAAACCTTCGGCGACTGGGAAGGAAGAAGTGTGGACGGTGGTCGACCCCGAAACGAAGAAGGAGAAGAAGAAAACGGGGCAACCGGCTCAGACCACGAAGCCTCCAGCGAGGGTGGCGCCGCCCACGAATCCTAAACGTAAACGTGAACGGCGTGCGGCAAAGCCCGATGCCTTCGCCCTGAAGCCGGTTGCGGACAAGACGTATGCGGACGTCCTGACCACCATCCGCCAGACCGTAAACCCAGAGGAACTGGGGGTTCAAGTGAGCTCGGTCCGTTGCACGAGGACTGGCGATGTCCTCATCGAAATCAAAAAAGCGACGGACCAAGCCAAAGCTTCCTTCTCGGAAGCATTGAAGAAGGCCGTTGAAGAGATGGGCAGCGTCCGAGCGCCGACGCCTTCCACGAGCCTGGAGATACGCGACCTGGACGTTGCCTCCACCAAGGAGGAAGTAGAGGCTGCACTGCGGAATGCACTGCCAAATTACAGCGGGGTCCTGCAGTTGACGCTTACGAAGCCCACGCAGCGTGATCAAGTTTCGGCCCTTGTTTCAATGGAACAAGGGGCTGCGAAGAAACTGATGACCACCCCATAGGAGGCAGAAGGGCCAGGTGAAAACGGCCCGTAGGCCAGGGCATCCCCCCCGAAGTAATGTGTTAAACAGTCCCGGGGGGGAATCAATGCCTGTGAAGAGGGGGTTTTAGTGGGTAGACTGCGATAGGCAGCAACCATCGTCAGCCACTGCAGGAGTCCCACACACCGGGGAGCAACTCAGCTCCCTGATGGTGCGTAACGCATTTCCCCCTCTACAAAAAAAAAAAAAAAAAAAATTATTATTATTATTATTATTATTGTTATTGTTATTGTTATTGTTATTGTTATTGTTATTGTTATTGTTATTATTATTATTATTATTATTATTATTATTATTATTATTATTATTATTATTATTATTATTATTATTATTATTATTATTATTATTATTATTATTCAGCATGGGGAAGTTAATTACTTCATCACCCAACTGCTGGCGGCGCACGGTCTGTTCCAAGCTTACCTACACAAAATGGGTAAAGTGGCGGAACCAGACTGTGCTTTCTGCGACTCCCAACGAGATGACGCCCTCCACACGTTTTTCGAATGTGAAGAGTGGAGGGCGGAAAGGAGACGTCTCGAAGAGACATACGGCTGCGTGACCCCAGAGAACATCGTTGTGGTCATGCTGCTAGGCCAGGACGCATGGACCGATGTCGCCCGCTTCGTGGAGTCAGTCCTGCGACGGAAGCAGAGGGCTCTCGACGGGAGGGCCCTGAATGAATGAAAGAGACGGGTCAATTTAATGGGGACGTTATTTATTCACGTGTTGACTTATTTATTTATTTATTTATTTATTTATTCATTCATTCACCTATTTATTTTCTTTTAATTACATCCGACGACGACCCTAGTGTGTCTCTTTTTCAACTTTCATGACTCCACCATCTGTGACATCACCTGTGATACCACCGCTAGGGTCGAGACTTTTAACCAATTTTATTTATACACAGCTTTTATTTATTTATACACCACTTTTATCTTTACATTGCTTTTATTTATACACCGTTTTTACTCATACATTGTTTTTTAGTTATACACCGATTTTATCTTTACAACGTTTTTATTTGCTGACCAGATTTATTTATGTATTTATCCTATTTTATTATTGACTACACCTTTTCTTTGTGTTCTGTGACGTCCTTGTTGTATTCCATCTGTCCTTTGTATGTATTCATGACAAAGACGAACGGTCTCGAGCAGAGTCCAGGACAAGGAGAGGGCCTCACAACAACAGAGGCCCCATAGGAGGCAGAAGGGCCAGGTGAAAACGGCCCGTAGGCCAGGGCATCCCCCCCGAAGTGATGTGTTAAACAGTCCCGGGGGGGAATCAATGCCTGTGAAGAGGGGGTTTTAGTGGGTAGACTGCGATAGGCAGCAACCATCGTCAGCCACTGCAGGAGTCCCACACACCGGGGAGCAACTCAGCTCCCTGATGGTGCGTCACGCATTTCCCCCTCTACAAAAAAAAAAAAAAAAAAAAAATTATTATTATTATTATAAAACTGTCTAATCTAAATTCGACACAATTATGTTGAACTCCATTGTAAAGATGTATTGATCTGAAACAATAAAACAACAACAACACACAAAGTTTAACACTTTTCACAATGACGAACAATTTCTTACTGTGTATCCATGAAATTTTCCCTTGTCGAAAAATGGTGAGATGATCATGCAAAGTGTGAGTGTCTCTTTACTGTTGATGGTTTTTGTTTTATTTGACTCAGTCTATGCAGTATCCATCCGACTTGTTCACCCGATTGCTGTTTCCAATTGATGCAGAGGAAGAAAATCAGAAAGAGAAGTCGGACAGGAAAAAATCAAACGCTCACTGTATTTTGGAACTTCATGAGCATTTTTTCCACTCAAATAATCTAGAAGTGACATGATATTGTAGTTCCTGAGTTGAATGAATTTCTCACTTACGCCATTGCATCATAACGCTTGATATTCTTCAACGCTTTTGTTGTACTGATGTATCCCATTTTCACGGTGATCTGGAAGAATATCCAATTCAAATCCCTCACCTCACTTCAGATATTATACATAATTGAAGTCATACTTTTGATAATTTTGGCGGGAACAATTATCCATAATCATTCACAATTTCTCATGATTATTGAAGTGTAACCGATACAATAACTGAACGCTAGAAAAGCGGTGATTGGGAGATTTCCATGTTTTGTCGGTCCCAATCCTCGTTTCTTCTGAGAGTTCAGTTTCACCGGAATCTCCATAATTTTTCATGAGCATTCAGTATTCTTTTGCATACTTTTATACTTTTATACTTTTTGCATACTTATAACGAATTTCAGAATTCCTATAAGAATTTTGAGATGGTCGTCATTCCATGAGAACTCATGATAATATAGACAAAATTGTGAAACGTATGAAAATTTATTCAAAATTATGAGAAATTTGTTCGCTTCTATTAACAGAGGGAATTTTTTATCACAATTCGAGGAAAAGACTATAATGAAAATGTGCATGCAAAAAACCGTGGAACATTAAGTAAATTCAGACACAAATTTTGCATCGCAATTAGAAAATATTCTGAATTCGGTGAATCTACAAGAAATTATTGAAGACCTACCGAATTTTACAAGGAGCCGAATTTTCTCTCGTTTGTTGCTTACGTTGAACACAGAGTGAATGAAATATCATCGATATGCAAATATTTAGTATCTTTGAACAAATTCACAGGAATTCCTGTTCACGTTATGTTGATTGTGCTGGAAAACTATAAACACACCGAATATCAATGAATCACGGATTAGAAATGTTTATTTACACTTTTTCTGGCGATCCGCGTATGTATGTATGTAACCTGGTAAAAATGAAGTGTAATCACGGAATGTCATCATATCGCTAAAGAAAAGGAAAACGCACGAATATACATTCTGTTCTCAATAACGGTTACATTTCGTGTAATATTACTCACCGACCATGTACATTCAGTTTGGAGTTACCTCCACAATATTATCTGTACATTTGGAACACATCCAATTTGCCTCGAAACTTCGTGTACATTCGGGTGACTCCCGTTCACACAGTAACATCTTTCATATACTTTCCAATGACATCACGTGCAAATGTAATATAAGAGTAACAAGCACAATACATAAGTACATAAGAACTGCGAAACACAGAAGTCTGTGTTGCCAAAGATGTACAGAATGGTAAATTTCACTCATCGAAAAATTCCATTAACCTAAAACCCCATGAATCCGAAATCCAGTGTACCGAAATTGTGATTGTCCGAATGCCTCCAATACATATGTGCGATAACCATATGCCGAAAAAGCTTTTTGTAGGAAGGAAAAAGATGGTAGCCCTCCGTTATCTCGAAGCACAGTTGGTCCGAATTATAATATCCCGAATGAGAATAATCCCGGAATATAACTGAACGTTACTAGTCATGTGCGAATGAGATAAAATGTTACCAAGACGTTTTGGGGATTATTCTCATTCGGGCCAACGGTGCTTCGGGCTGACAGAGGGCTACCAAAAAAGATGTCCAGAGGTGTACTCTTTTCCTCTTACATGGCGCTTCCGACAATCGCACCTATGTTACAGAAACTGTATGATTCATTTTTTAATCTTTCATATCAGCGTGACCATCAGAGTACTAGATTCAGACTCGCGTCACATTGGGCTGAAAACAGGGTGAACCATGATTAACCTGAAGTGCAATAGTCCCGAACGAGATATTCCCGAAGAATATTAGTTTGTTACTAGCCGCAGGCGAATGAAATAAAATGTGACTCAACTTTCTTCGGGATTATTCCCGTTTGGGTTTACTGACTTCGGGTTAACTATGGTCTACCTGAAAACAGGCAGAAAACGAAGCGCGGAACCAGGGCTGACAGATGGGCATTGCCGTTGGGGGAAGTGTACCCCCCACCGTCGTTCATATACATACTCTCACCTCCACACGAAACCTATACACACATGTAACTCATATACATGGGATGATGGAGGGGGTACACTTCCCCTCAACGGCAATGCCCATGTGGCAGCTCTGCGCGGAACCATTAGTTGGGAAGAGAGGCAAATAGTCACCTCTCTCTTGAACCAAGGGTTCTGCGTTCCGCTCTCCGTCTTTTTTTAGCTCCAAATGACACGGGTCTTAGGCCGGCGTCACATGAAACTGAAAAAGGGCGGAAAGCGAAGCGCGGAGTTCTTGATTGGAGAGAGTGGTTATTTGCCTCTCTTCCCAACTAATGGTTCCGTACTCCACTTCTCGCCTTTTTTCAGATCCATGTGATGAGGGCCTTAGGGCTAGTTTTACATGGATTGGAATTTGTAGGGAACGGAGTGGATAGGGATTCTCGAAACAAATCTGATGAAGCAACGAGAGAACATGAAATGCCAGCATGAGAAATCATACATTGTTTTTTTTAATTATATGAATATTAATACAGAAATATCAATCACAACCAATGTAAGATACTATATGTGTAGGCTATTCTTACTTATTATGTAATAATAATTATTAGGGATCCTTATTGAAGAATTCCCAACCCAGACTTTCATATAATACAATGAACTGCTAACTGTAAAAAAACGAATGGGAGCCAACCACCATTCGTTGAATATGACGACCAACCATACAGATCATTGTTAGAACAGCTTGTAATATGATATTCTAAAACTAGATTTGATATTTAAGAAAAATTAAAATATATCACAGTACATGGTGACTCAATCATGGAGCATAAATAAAATATGAAAACAAAATCGAACATTGGAATGTGATTTTTGAGGTTGTGGATTGCTCATTGCCCTTTTATAATACGTAATAATAAAATCATTCTGCTAGTTGAATGAATAAACCACTTTTTTCACATAACACGTGTTGATATTTGTCCTCTGACAATTCTGTTAGTTCTCCTGTACTGGAATCTAATACACTGTAACAAAAAACAATACCACATTCGAAAATATTCCATTCAATGAAGGATGAATACATGTATGATATTCATTACTCACAATGATTTGTAAGACTTACAATTCCATATATAGTGTTTGGTCCGACTCTTTTGAACGGGTTTTCCGAACTCGTTTTTTATTTCTGTTCCCGCACATGTCTGTGGCTACGTCTGCTAATTCACCTGGCAACGTTTTCAAACCATTGGTTTTGCTCATGTCATTGAAACCACATCTGTCCAAATACCGACCAAAGTGAACTGAAAATATATGGAATATGTAAGAAGAATTAGTGTTCAATAGAGGTGCTTGATTTGATTTTGAAACACCTCAACAGAACAAACATTTACAGACAGTCGATGAATATTTACAAACATTTGTTGACGATACCTTGAACAATTCAAATGATCAAGTAAGATAGCATGTCCCGAAATTGCATTTACCCGAAGGACGATGATTTGTGAATCCAAGAATAATTACTAGAAATTGCTAGCCTTCCGCAAATAGCCACAAACTTCACCGTTTCCAGATGAGTAGCCTTTCAGGCGTATGCTATCTTACAAGATTTTTTTTACGTAAGGAATCAAGCTCATGTTCCAAAACCTTACCCTCGTACTCTGGAGTATCGTTTTTCTCTGTCCTCCTGATGAATTGAAAACAGCTGCACTGACACTCTAGATTAAGAGGGCAAGGTTTTGGAACATGAACCAAGATGTAATCCACTTAAGAAACTCACATAAAGGTTGTAACGTTCGCTTTGGTAGTACGCAAGAAGCCCGACTGCTCGTCATTGACTGGAAATTGGTGATTTCTAGTAAAATGACTAAATATCCCTAGTGACGAACCAATAATAGTGGAGTCGAGCTTCTTGCATACAACCTTCGCTTTTTATGACAACTGAAACAATCCAACAATTTGATTTGTGGGAATCACCATTCCCGTCGGGAATTCCAATTTATTTCTTCCGTTTTTTCATTCAACTTATCAATTGGATGGATCGAAAATCGAACTGCTGCAGTCGGTGGATTTAATCCGTTCCCTCTTAATTTCATCAATTCATGAACACCTGTAATTGAATTCTGATTGTGATCATAATATTTCATTTCGGAACTTTTTAACTATATCACCGATCAACATGAATCATTCTCCAAGTGTTAAGGCGGTTTAGATTCAATTTATGTCGAGAATTTGTCAAACATGACAGAGGTTTCCACACCTCATCGAAAGTTGAAGGGAACGGAATCAATCCACCCACTTGCACATTGTTTCAGCTGTCAAAAAATGCAAACTTCATGTTCTTCGTGTAGGAATTCAAGAGAATAATCCATAAGTATCCATACCAATGTTGTATTGGAAAACATGGAAATCTACCTAGATTAATGTGTGGATTTTAATTTGGATTTGTAATACAGTTGTAATTATTACATGTTCCCTGTTTTGACACGTCAAGGCCCACACAGTACCACAGTCCTAAAAGAATTCATAAAGAATTCTCAATGAACTGATTGTGTTCTTCATGAATTCATCTGGGACTACGGTGCTGTGCAGGGTATTACTGTTCCAAATATACCTTTAGCAACTTCAAGGAAACGTTTTGGGAAAGCTTTCAATTCAGATTTTCAAGGATATACTTTGTATAATTTTGCATCCTCTCCAAACACTCCCAATAATATTGCCTTACACCATTCAGTAATGCTAGCTGCTGTGTTCATTTTATCCCAGCATGGTGATAAACACCTAAAACCATCACCCAGAAGAACCTGCAAAATAAAAATATTGCAATGATTATCAATCAATTTCCGTATCACATCAAATTTCATAATACTACATGCCTGATCATTCACAACATTCAACCCATGTATACAAAAGTCTCCTGTGTGAGGTGTATTAGTCATGATACTGGCAATAGGTTGATTATTTACAGCATCCTGGTGAATAAACAAAATGACTGTTGTATAAAACAAACAGAAAATTCAAATTCAACAACGACATGAAATTTAGATACACAATGAAATCAGCGCATAAATATGTACGCGCTTCATAGTAAACTTGAAATTACATGGAATACTACTCAACGAACACATTCGAATGAAAGATGAAGTATTCAAATCTACACTATTACTGTTTTGAATTAATTCACTGTTATTTGAAATCAAGAATTATATCGTACCTCTCCCTATGACATCGTCAAATCTGTATCTATACCTATTATATCGTTATTGAAATTATATTGCCCTAGTGGGAAATTCACTGATTCAAAGATTCAAGTCATAGGCAATTTTATTTCAAATGATACTGATGGATGATGGTGTATTGAATTTTGTTTCAATTTTATATAACGACATTCAGTGTACATCCCTACAAAATGCGGTTGATGAAGATTCATGGAGAATCACATGTTTTTATGACTGTTGACATGAAACTATAACTAGTACTAACCAATTTGATTTCGATGCAAATTTCGGATGAGCAAACCGGAGATAATGAGGATTTTGGTATATGTATACCTCAAACTTCTTATCCACAACGAATAAAAATTAGGACGAATAAATAACATGCATATTTTTGATCAGCATAGTTTGGAAATATCTGAATGAAATACTTCCCTGGAATAAGAAATTTATGATGCTGAATAAGAATTGGGTTGATAAGAAATGCATTCTTCTAAAAGATTATTCAGTTTTCAAATTTTTCAACAGAATTAGTCAGACAATCCGTCAGTTTTATAATGCATTCCACGTGAAATACTTATGTCATTATTAATTTCATTAAAAGTAAATATGACATAGAGCATTTGTTAAGTTGGCAATCTCCTAACACCTTCAAATTGCACACATACCTAACACATGAGATTATATCCAAATTGATCTTTTATGTGCATATTTTTTCATTCACTGCCATACACTATTAATATGCAAGCAGCACATGCACAAATACATACATTTGTCATTCCCAATGTTTTTTCCACATTATGTACTTTTTTTAAAATATTTTTCATCATTGTACTCTGTTCATCTGCTTTATTCTCTGTAGACTTGTTTGTAATCAATTCTGTCAATTCTTTTATTTCATGCGCCAAAACCTGAAAATGATTGGAGTCTTTTTGCATCAGACTTACAGGTGTATTTACATCTATGATTTGTTCATTCATCGCAATAATTGTTGGAGGTTGGTTTTCTTTATGAGAATCTAAAAAATCGTTCATCTTTAATGAATTCTCATTGGATACTATAGAAACATTCATTCCCTAAAATGATAAAAAATTCACATTTTTGGCATACATCTTTCAATTAAAGAGAAGTTGAAACAAAAATCTTACCAAGCTAGAAGAGCGGGAATAAACATTTTCACTATCCACATCTGAAGTGGTACCTCAACAACCGTTTCGAACATCTTTACACCTTTTCACCTTCCTAGGTCCCTTTCGTTTAAGACTGTGTACGAGCATATCCTTTGATTCTATTCATATATATTTTGAATGAGAAAATTAAAGAATGAATATGGTTGGATGGAAATCATTATAATTCCAGAAGATTATAAATGTCCGTTGAAAAGAGAGATTTCATATGACTTATTTTTTCGTCAAAAATGAACAATCTCATGAAATTAGAATGTTTTTCATTCACTGTGAGTTTTATATTATTATTATTATTCTTTATATTGAAAATCTATATTGAGTATGTTTATAAGTTCAAAAAAGATTAAATGATTTGGTGTCTTACCTGCGAGACGTTCAATGGATCCATAGTACTTTTCTTCTTTGCCATCAGCGTTCCAAGAAGTAGTTTTAATTTTGTACAAGGAGTTTGGGTCGAAGTCTGTTAATGTGGATGGTTTAAAATGTTTCACTTGTGTAACACGCACATTCTCTTCAAGTCAATCATCGTTATATTTGACATGTGCCCACCATTCTTTCCATGGTTCCTCTCCAGCATCCACAGGACTTGTCATAATGGATTGAACTTTTAAAATCACAGTTATAATTACGTTATTAGAGATCAAAATTTCTCGTACGAATTTCATTTAATAATTTTCATGCAATATGATTTAAGCACACTATCACATCAAACATAAAGGTAGAAGTGAACAGCTTCAATTACTTCTCATACTCAAGTATCTTTTGACTCAATAGGACTGAAGATGTTACTAAAATAATAAAGTATTCGACAAAGAAAGATATTTCAAATATAAAAAGTTATTAAAACTGCCTATCTGTCTCTGCATCTTTGGATGAATTGAATGAGTACAAAATTTTCAATTATATCAAGTATTATTATTGCACATGGAATAATTTGTTCATCTCCTGTACATACTATAAAAAGTATCATACAATTATACAATGCATCACTGTGGACAGGGGCAAAACAAATTACAATTCACATCCAGACAGACAGACGGACACGAAACCGAAATTGTTCCCCGAGTCGAGAGAAACGTTTTGGCCTTAGAGATTTTGAATTTGGAGACAAAAAAATTTTCGGTCCCTCGAAACGATCACAAAGCTTCCCTCTAACGAGGAAGCAAAATTATGAAGTTTGAAGATTAAGTTTTATAATGTCCTCATGTCATTGAACTGTAAAGAGAGTTTTGTAACTTACCTACATCGACAGTGGAAAAGTACAATAATGTACAACAGTTTTACTCTCAGCGTAAGAAAATTACATACGGATTCAAAAACTTTTACCTCCAACATCTTGATATCATACTAAACATATACATTGTTTATGCGCAGCGTAAATAGCCCCCCAGGCGTAATATTGAGTTGTTCGATATATGATTTTTTCACATCTGTATATATTTTTCCTACGTT
Organism: Gonatopus flavifemur; assembly: GCA_018340375.1. NCBI lineage: Eukaryota > Metazoa > Arthropoda > Insecta > Hymenoptera > Dryinidae > Gonatopus > Gonatopus flavifemur. The sequence continues at coordinate 1,304,645 of JAFFJZ010000035.1, read as the reverse complement.
GAAAGTAAGACTTTTATATGATATTATGATTTAATTCCAGCAAAAGTAATTTACATAACTCTTCTTTTACAGTGTAGAAAAGTGTTATTCAAGCCCAATTGTCCAATGCGAAATACAGATATTCATTTTGTTGTTGTATATATTCTGATCTGTTGTGGAAATTAGATATTTTATTTAACAAATATTTCGTTAAAACACTCATGGCAAATGTTTTCTGAGAATTGATTGACACGCAAAATAAGTATTTTGTTTATTAGACACTGTGAAGTTTATGAAATGTGTCTTCTTGAATTGAATGACATGAAAAAAATTGAAGTTAATCACATTCTGTATCACTAATTTTCATGGAATACAAAATAAATGACATGCAACTATGGGATATTTTTTCTGATAATAATTAATGTATATTGGTGTATTTACCTGTGTGCAATCTGGCTAGCGAATTTCAGAAAAGAGATCTCAATAAATCATGTTCGCTATTATTGATGAGCTGAGAAGTTTTGAAGATATTAACACGCCGTTCAATACTACCACACGAACCATATCCATAACATTATGAAACGACCAGTATATTCTCGTCCCATTAGTTAGTAATATGAACACTGATTGGCCCAATGTTAAACTCACTAGTATCGAACCAATGGCATGACTATGATTCGATAGAGGATAACGAATATGAGCATACATGAGAGAACAGTCATTATTTTGGCATCCCTTCACAAGTTTTAATATTTGAATTTGGCCGTAGATTATAGTTCGTTACAACCGTTACAGTTCGTTGGTTTGAATACGTGGATTTGCAGCTGAGTTCATATGATCCTAACATGCCATGATTAGGTATATAATAATGTCAAAAGAACAAATTGATAGAAATTTGTATAAAATGATCATTTCCTTGTGAGAAAGTCAGATATGCCAATAAGATTTAACGATTGAATTCTTCATTAAATTAGAACAAAATGCGATTGGTAGGTTATACGCTAAAATATATTTCCATGTATGTTTATATATATATATACATGTATAATTGATTCAATTTTGATTTTTATAGCAATAATGTTCATATTGAATATTTTATTAGAACATTAATGAACTGTATCAGCCTATGGAAATCTGATTTTTTCATCAACATTCGTTATTTCGAATTATAAATCAGTTGTGTTCTGTGCGTCAGCAACAAATTTGACAAGGTTGATATGCCTGTGTGTACCCTCATATAGTTCATCGGTGATATCTGTGATGTGTTTAGGATATTACAAAGTCTAAGAGGTATGTATTTTTGTATATTGGAAGAATTTTCAGTGCAACACGCTGACAAAATATTTCTTGTAAGCGACTCATATAAAAATTGGAAAATCACAGTTTTTTATGAAAGTATTACGCTCAGCATAGGAGAAATATATTTTTATTGTAAAAGCCCTACACTCAACATAGGAGAAATTAATTTTTCTTTGGGACAGTCTCGCACTTGGCGTTGTAGTATCACACAATGTTTAAGTTGTCTACACTCAGTGTAGATAATAAAGTTCCTTATGTTGAGCATGAACAATTTACAGAATTTTGTGATATTACAGCACTAAATGTAGGACCTTTCCAGAAAAATTAATTTCTCCTATGTTGAGCGTAGGACTTTTACAATAGAAATTTATTCTTTCTACGCTGAGCATAGTACTCCAACAAAGAGCTGTGATTTTCCAATTTTGATATGAGTTACAAGAAATATTCTTAACATTGCATATGAGTACTGCAGTATTGATTGTACAACATTTGAAAATATAATTTGCAAGCCTATATAATGTACGTTCACTTATAGATATAACAATGTTTTTCACGTTTTTAGAAATTGCAGTTTTGAACACTATATTATTACGAGAAGTTGGATGTAGTATATCTTACATATTGAATTTACCTACAACAGTAAAAAATAATTGCTCCTATAAAAGTATTATCATGAAACGAGGACCATACAAAAGATACGAATATTTACCTGGGAAAAAAATTCCATCGTCAACTTTGCAATCCAAGAAGGAACATGTTGGTGTACAATGTAGAGTGAGTGAATAATTGCTTTCCAAGATTTCTCTAATTTAACTTTCTCTGGAAGGATATTGATTCTGGAAGTGGAGTTGATTGTTTCATTCCAGAATACTCCAACATGCTTGAATGAGTTCTAAAACATTTCTACAATTGCTGTACAGAATGATGTTTTGATTTTATTGAAGCTTCTCCAAGTAATATGGAGAAAGAAGATATCCAGACAGCAAAATGCTACAGATTCACAGCGAATTCTCAACAACCTCGAACACCCAGTTGTTGAGAATCTACGATGAGGTTGCCTCACTAAATGCGTAACAGAATGCTATAAACGTGGAAATTGTCATCATGTTGGGATGTTGCTCGGATACAGCAATTGAAAAAAAGTTGCTCATCAACTTTTGCTGTCTGGTTAGATTGAAGTCCTAGTACCAGCATGCAAAAAGTTCAATGTTCAATGAAAATTTCTTGAACCTTTCGCCACAACACAACAGTTCAAAAGGAATGGCCAATAAATCTATCTGGAACCCTAGTGGAAATAATTCATATAAGACCACATATAATCCACATGTCATCTATATTTAATGCATATACGGCGCATATACGGCTCATATATGCATAAAGATTGACATATACGGGCGTACAATGTACGCCGTACATGCCCGCATATGCGCCATGTATGCATTAAATGTGAATTAAATCTGAATTACATGTGTTCATATATGAAACCTCAACGCATATATGACCATATATGATTTATATGTGGTCTTATATGAATCATTTTCGCTAGGAACTATGAGAAATCAAAGAGAATTCATTATCACCACTGTTTGAAAAGTTCAGTTATGTGAATTGCTTTATTTTTGAACAATGACATTTAAATCTTTTCAATTACAATTCAATTGAAAAATTTGGAATTGAAAATAATAGAAAAGAACAGAGGTTTAAGAAATCAAATTCGAATTCTGAAAATGTAGAATTCTATCCTCTTGTATTCTACACTGGTGAAAATGATCTTATAATCTTTGATAAAAGTTATACGCTTCCATAATTTCTCATAACGTTTCAATTTCTAGACGAAATCGTTATATTTCATCTGGGAATTAGAACTGCATGAGAAATTACCAAGAAGTACATACTTTATTAAAAATTATGAAAAACTATGAGATTATTTTCGTCAGAGTATTCCTATCATTTAAAGTGTCGCGGGCGTTTTTTCCAAAAATAAAGTGAGATACGAGAAAATTTTTCGGACGAAAGTTGTAGGGTACCGAGGGGGACATCCGATGGTGGCCTTGGCTTTGACCTCAAATCTCATCTTCAAGGGCATTCTGAGGTCAACTCTTGTTTTTTAAATAGCATCTCATATTTTTTACTGCAGATTTGGATTCTAGGTCAAAAACCAAGAAACTTTTGTCTGAACCATTTTCCTGAAATCCGCAAAAATGGCGCTCTGATCGATATTGTTCCATTTTGAATCTGACATTCGAATGACTCGAAAACGAAGGGTCTTGCAAAAGAATGTTTCGTACAAAAGTTGTCAATACACAACACATTTCAATCGTCTACATTACCACCATTCAGAGCTCACGCGATGTAAACAAACGACGGGGTTCAGTGAAAATTCACGATTTTGGAAGTCAGTTTGTCAGTTACATTTGATTATTACTTGGTTTATGACAAATTGAAAATCATGGATATCCGATACACGGTTTCTGAAAAGATCGATATGATCTACATTTACGGTGAAGTGCATAAGAACCCCAGACAAGCATATGACTTGTATGCAGAACGATTTCCTGAAAGAACAACGCCATCCATTAGGTATTTTCAACGCATTACAAAATTATTCTCAGAAACGGGAAGTGTTACAAGGGAAAAACGACATCGAATGAGAACTGTTAGCGGAGAAAATGCGGAAGTTAATGTACTAGCTGCAGTAGCCAATAATCCACACGTGAGCTCTCGTGAAATTGAACCCCATTCGGGAATTTCTCGAAGAAGTGTTCTTCGAATACTGAAACGTCACAAATTCCATCCGTATCACATTTGTTTGCATCAAGACCTTCACGGTGATGATTTCGAAAATCGTGTACAGTTTTGTCGATGGGGTCTAGCGCAAATGCACAATAACAACTTCATCAACATATTATTTTCTGATGAGTCGACGTTCACCAATCATGGTCAAGTAAATCGACATAATATGCATCACTGGGCGACAGAAAATCCAAGATGGTTACGTCAAGTAGAGCATCAAAGACAATGGGCTGTGAATTTTTGGTGTGGTATTTTTCGACCTCGAGTAATTGGACCGTACTTCATTGCAGATACGCTAAATGGAGAGAAGTACAGACATTTCTTAGATCAAGTACTTCCAACATTACTTGAAGACATACCTACTCAGGAACGATTGAATATGTGGTATCAACACGATGGTTGTCCATCCCATTATGCAGTCACAGCTCGAGGAATATTGGACAGAGATTATCCTGGACGATGGATAGGACGTCGTGGACCAGTTCATTGGCCTGCCCGTTCTCCAGATCTTACTTCTCCAGATTTTTTTTTATGGGGATACATAAAAGACACAGTTTATCAACAAGCACCGACTACACCTGAGAATATGCGTCAACGAATCATCAATGCATGCGCGAGCATCAATGAAGATATTTTAGCACGAGTTCAGCAATCTTTTGTAAAACGTTTTGAAATGTGTGTTGAAGTCGAAGGCCATCATTTTGAGCATCTACTGCATTAAAATTATCCAAGTGATGTAGACGATTGAAATGTGTTGTGTTTTGTCTGTTATACCCCATCACCTCCGTTTCAGTTCAAGGGGTCCCCCTTGGAATCAGACAACTTTTGTCCGAAACATTCTCCTCCAAGACCCTTCGTTTTCGAGTTATTCTAATGTCAGATTCAGTATGGAACAATATCGATTAGAGCGCCATCTTTGCGGATTTCAGGAAAATGGTTCAGACAAAAGTTTCTTGGTTTTTGACCTAGAATCCAAATCTGCAGTAAAAAATATGAGATGCTATTTAAAAAACAAGAGTTGACCTCAGAATGCCCTTGAAGATGAGATTTGAGGTCAAAGCCAAGGCCACCATCGGATGTCCCCCTCGGTACTCTACAACTTTTGTCCGAAAAATTTTCTCGTATCTCACTTTATTTTTGGAAAAAACGCCCGCGACACTTTAAATGCCCCACCCTGTATATGTATTCCTGAGAAGAATCTTATTTCAAAACTGCGATTGCATTTTAATTTTTCTCATGTCAAATTCAGAATACAACTACTATGTTATGTGAATAATTGCCGTTCATATTATGATTTCAACAATTTTCAATTCCTCTGCAAGAATTCAATATGAAATAGCAACTGAAATCCATTTACATCATTGAAATTCGAATACGTCTGTTTATTTGGTGCAAAATTGAAGATTTTTCACTGAGATTGCTTTCATTCATTCATTATTGAGAAGTATATATTTCTCTATCAATCCTTATCATTCCTATTCTTATAGGATAAAATCCCTCTCAATTCAGAAGTCCAAAGTGCATCTCAGATTCCTGAAAGTTCCAATGTGAGTAGATTGATTGATTATTATTTATGTACATAATTTTTGAAAATCTTCAAAAATATATCCCCCTGGCGAATCAAGAATAACGAATTTCTATGGTTTACTTTCGGTTATTTTTCAATGAGCTAAAAATTTTGTCAGTAAATGGTTAATTTATAGTTTCCACTATATGATGACCAATTTGTGACTGGAAAATGATGGTTTGTGCAAATTTCCCATTAAAGGTGACCAAAATAATGCCGGCCGTTTTTGGAATCTTTCTGATATTCTTGAGATAAAACTCAAAAAATCATTATGAAATAACTGGAAAATAACCGAATCGAGATTATTTTAATTCTTATCGATGTTTGTTCAGAAAAATTTCCGAAACAATCATCAAGTGACCAAAATGTAGCCAAAAAGGCTTCGCCAATTTTGATCGCTTTTCGGTTAATCAAAATTCATTAGGGTTATGATGAGTTTTGAATTTTAAATTGCTGAATATGAGAACTTGGAAACGGTGGACTACTATAGAATAACTGAAAAGTGAAGCTTATCTGCTAAAAAAAATACCAAAGAAAAGGATACAATCCGGGTGGAATTTTTATCAGTTTTGATCGTTTTGTACCGGTTCTAATTGTAACATCAGATGAACATATTTCATGATCTACCCTGACGAAAATTTTTGTCATAATTTCTCATTGTCCCAATTCATGGAGAAAATATGAGAAATTCTATTGTTCTTTCTCATATTTTCTCTATGAATTGGGACAATGAGAAATTATGACAAAAATTTTCGTCAGGGTATGCTTATCATACTCCAGCAATATATCCGTACAGAATTTTTATCGATTTTCATTGTATCATATCGGTGTTGAAGAACGCCATGAGTTTTTATTGTAATTTCATCATAGAATTATTATATTTCTTTTTCAAGTGTGGTTTCATCATGATCACATGATTAAACTCTGAGAATGCACGATGCAGAAACCATATACACAACGATACCAAATTTTCACGTTTTTCTATCGTATGTTTGTACTACAGTTGTCTTCGAGCTAATTTCGTTGATCATTTCGCTGATCATGTCCATCTTCGTTTATCGTCCCATAATGAGAAAAAAAACACCAAGTACTTGATATTACAGAATTTTTAATACCTCATATTTATAATTATCCAATCGCAGCTTCATGTGCAAATGGATGAATCGACGGACTCTTCCTGGTGTTCAAGTGACACTGAAAACAGTATCACGATATCTATGCCGACAGATCAATCTAGTGATGTTTCAAATGTGAGTTTATTTTTTACATATACTCTTATTGATAATTAATTGGTGAAATTGATGAATCATATTCCATATTGTGTAGCATCTTAAATAATCCACCAGTCACTGAGGGATATTTCAAAGTGTTGGAACTGTTCAAGGTATTTCAAAACCTCCGTAGTCTTCAACTGTTATCTAAAAAGTAGTATTTTCATCATTGATACTTGAAATGAGTTTCATGAAAAGCAATAAGCCAGCAAACATGTTACAGGAATAATTGTTTCATGACCATTGTATGCTCATCTTCCTTGAAAAAATTAATTCAATAAGCCCTCCATGCATACATACATACATACATACATACATACATACATACGTACATGCGTACATGCGTACATGCGTACATGCGTACATGCGTACATGCGTACATGCGTACATGCGTACATGCGTACATGCGTACATACGTACATACGTACATACCGGAAGATGCCGTTCCTTAGGAGGCTGAATGAGGAATTTTTTGTGGCAAATTTGAACAATATAAGCATATTTTTTACAAATACATTTCACTTATGCATATGAATGTTCGTTCAAATAATTATTCACTTCAATGTAGTTGAAATTGCATTCTGAATTATAAACGATCGTACATATACCACACAATAATACTCGTTATTAATTTTTTGTATTCGATGGGAAAGAATGATATTTCTCATTTCAGAATAGTATGTGTTCGTCAAAATAGCAATCGATTATTATTGTGAAATGTTTTTTTATGATATGATTTAAAAATAATGGTGGGAATTCAATCCTTACTGATGAATTGTATCACAGTCTATTTGTGAGTTGTAAATCTCCCTCCCAAAATTGTCATTGAACCTCCTTACTCAGGGTTTTCTATCATCTTCAATTCATCACAAAAATGTTGTATTACGAAGCAGCGTATCCCCTATCCAGTGTATAGTAGAGATCAGTGATCGGGATACTGATCCGAATCAACTTTTCAACCAATCAACAAATTAGAAAAATATTATATAATTTTTTGATTGGTTGAAAATCTGATCTGGATCAGGATTAGAGTTACCATTCTTATGAAGACCGTAATTTGATTTGCTGGTTTTGAGAGAATAATCCAATCAGGTTTTTGATGGCAACTCTGATCAGAATCCAGAGAGAATCGGAAGCACTCTAAATGAATTCGAATCATTTTCAATCAGAGATTCACACCATTCATCGGTTGGATTGATTCGTTTGTACAGGGGAACGCTTATTGTACCGAAAATCCATATTCCGTACGTCAATAGACCGAAATTTCATCATGCCGAAACCAATCAAATGCGTCAGTCTCATATAATCCATAAGAAATCGCCGTTTTATCCAATCAAATACATTTGGCACAGAGATCTTTCGGTTTAGGAGCGTTCAGAATATGAATAATCGATATAATGAGCATTCGGTACGAAGAAGATGAGGATTCGGCGCACAATTTTAGGATTCAGATGGCACACAAAAATCCTAAATGAATTCTGGAGAGAGAACCCTTTAAGAATACTTTGAGAATACAAGCAGTTCCTAAACCCACACAGCACCACAATCCCAGAAGAATTCTTTTGGAACTGCGGTGCTGCGAGGGAAGAATTTCAGAAAGAATCAGATTCATCAGACATTTGCGAGCTCCGTTCAAATTCTCAAAGAAATCTGATAGAATCTGAGGAGAAGTCGTGAATGTCCCCTGAATCAAATTCTTTTTTAAACTCTTCAAGAACTCTTTTTATCCTAAAAAAGTTCTTGAAGAGTTCTGTTTTCAGAATTCATTTGGGATTCATGTGTGCTATCTGGGGTGAGGTAACAAATGCTCGAAAGGCCATTTACCCGAAAGCAGTAAAGTCTTTGGCTATTTGAAGAAGGCTTGGAACTTCTAGTAATTTCCCTCGAATTCACAAATGATTGTCTTTCGGGTAAATGCAATTTCGGGTACCTGCCACCTTACCCTATCTGGGTAGCGAATGGTTTCAAGCTCAAGTATGTAACACTCAAAGCTTTTGAATGATTTTGATTTGAAAAAAATCTATAAACGCTTATATCTTAAAAACCAGACCTCAAATTGAATTTCGCCAAATAGGAAAGTTGTTGCATTTTGACTGCAGAACATGCCTTGGAAATATAATTATCCGACTTGAGTCACCCTATACAGTATGGCAAAACCCAAGTCGAATTCTTCAAGGACTCGCAGACATTTCAGTGATTCATTTCGTGGTTTCAGATAATTCAATGAGATCTGGTTTTGTGAACTTTCATTATGTGGGTTAGTGACTCGAATTTGAAAAAAAAAACTAAAAATGCTCATATCTCCAAAATTAAGTCTCAAATCAAATTTTCGAAACGGAAAATGATGGTGATTTGGCAATAGAATATGCCTCAGAAATCCGTATGATGAATTCTGAAACACCCAGTATTCATGAACATGGAAATAATCAAATCCCCATAATTGATGAACAGTATCATACACTTGAATTTTGACTCAAGTGTTCATGAAAAAATTTCTTTATTCATTGCAGGATGATTTACTTGATCATAATGTGCCCGTGTCAACTGAAAGTGAAGAAACTGATACTCTACATTCCATTAATTATCCATTGAATGATGAAATGTCAATTCACCCAAAAATGAACAAAGATGAAAAATCTCTTCTTAATGAGAAACTGTGTGGATGCACTTTGACCAGTGAAGGAGATGCTTTGATTATGTGTTTGGCATTGGGACTGCGACATAACTTATCATGGCTAGCCATGATGGATATTTTAACAATGATCAATCATCTGTTTGGAAAGGAAGTTATCCAGAACAGTAAATATTTTTTATTGAAGCATTTAGGAGCTGCAAAAGATAATACAACGTTCCATTTATGTCGCTCTAGTTGTCAAAAGTATTTAGGCAGAAGAGCAGATGTTTTAAATACTACTGGACGTTCCGGTAATGTCATGAAATGTGTATGTGGTCAGTCATTTGAAAACATTGACAAAACTTCCAGTTTCTTTCTTTCATTGGGTATGAAAACCCAAATTCAAGATTTACTAAAAAATCAGGAATTTGTGCAAGCCTTAAATTGGAAATTTGAAAGACAGACAGGAAATGACAAAAATTATGAAGACATTTATGATGGAAATGTATATCAAAGATTTCAACGTCCAGGGGAAGTGTTGTTTGTGTCACATAATTTCTCTTACACATTCAATACCGATGGAGTGCCACTTGGTGAAGCATCAAAACAAAGAATGTGGCCAATATATTCAACTATTCATGAACTGCCTCCGCATCTTCGAGCGAAATATATTCTTTCAGTTGGTATTTATGTTGGAAAGAAAGATCCAAATATGCAGGCATTTCTGAAACCGTTTGTACAAGGAGCAAATGATTTGTCAACGAATGGAGTGGACTGGTCATATGAAGGACGGAATATTAATAGTAAAATTATTCCTTTATGTTCCTCAGTTGATTCAGTGGCGCGTTGTAAAATGTTAAACATGAGTCAGTTCAATGGTCATTATGGATATACTGTATGTTACCATCACACCGAAAGAACGCCAAAAGGTCCAAGATTCACTATTCACAAGAAAGCGCCTGACCGAAGTGATGAGAATATACGTGCAGATGCTCCAATAGCTTGGGCTCATCGAAATGATGCGAATCGTTCAAAAAAGATTGTAAAAGGAGTGAAAGGACCTTCACCATTGCATGATCTTCAATATTTCAATTTGGCTGATGGAATGGTTCCCGATTACATGCATTCGGTATTATTAGGTAACATACGACATCATACTCGTATACTATTAGATTAGATTGGAAAAGATTACTACATTGGCACTGAAACTGCTATGAAAGCTATTGATGCCCGATTAACGTCTATTCGACCACCCACAACCATCACAAGAACTCTAAGAAGTCTTGAGGAGATGAGTCTGTGGAAAGCATCAGAATGGAGATCGTGGTTGATTCTCTACTGTATTGTCTGTCTAGATGGGATTTTACCAACAAAATATCTGCTACACCTCGGAATGCTTTCTTCAGCTATGAACATTTTATTACAAAAATCAATTTCTCCGAAAGACTTAGATACAGCCCATGAACTCCTTCTGCAATATGTGTTTTTATATCAAGAATATTTCGGAAGAACGGCTATGGTGTATAATATTCATTTATTAACCCATATCAAAAATGGAATTCAAAATTGGGGCCCGCTTTGGACACGCAATACATTTGCGTTTGAAGGCCAAAATAGATCCTTACTCCAAATGAACAAAAGTCCCTCTCACATTGCGCAAGAGGTAGCTCGCAAATATCTCACATTCAGAACGTTACCGATGTTATGTGAAAAATATGCAACGTCTGATGCTCTCTTGCAATTTTGTGAAGAATTGTGTAATAAATCATTGAGGTCTTCTATTCGCTCTGGAACGTGTCTTCTTATGGGTCAACGTACATCGCACCATCTCACAGCAGAAGGACAATCATGTTCGTATGATTTTAATAACCATAGTGTAAGAGTGAATTCATTTGATAAAATGATATTTCGCAATATTCGGTACACCTGCGGTTCATATGATCGTTCACTGAAGACTAATGACTCGAATATTTCTATTGAAAGTGGTAGAAGAGGAAAAATCATCAGTATTTATGAAATTGTGGGAGAAAATTCTAATGATGTTTGGATATTTGTGAGAGAATGGATTGTTGATCCCAATCCAATTCGTAATTATGGACACACTGGATTGACTCATGTGAAGAAGATAGTAAAAGAGGGCTGTTTGGCAGCTATCAAGCCGAAATCTATTACTGGACAATGTATGCATTTGACGGTCAATGGTGAAAATTATATTTCGAAAATTCCATACGGTTGTTATCACGATCGAAACATGATTTTCTTTGTAATTTATGTGGTCAAAATATATTTTCTTCTCAAAGCAGAAATACGATCCAAATTAGCAGTAGACTGAAAACTTCTCTATCCTTCTCCAACTCGCGTGGAAACAAGGATAAGAGCCGGGCGATCTCCCACTGAAAGGATAAATCCTTTGTTTTGTGTAGATTAAAAGAAGATAGAGAAGTTGGTAGTCTGCCACTGATTAAGGTGAAATTACATGCGTGCGTTTGTCGCATGCGTTGACGTTGGATGAAAAGAGAAGACCTAGGGAAAAACACTTTTAAAATTGGCGTATAGGCTGCAGAGCTGCCAGATTGGCATTGCCGTTGAGAGGAAGTGTACCCCCACTATCGTCACATGTATATAAGTTACATGTGTGTATGGGTTTCGTGTGAAGGTGAGAGTATGGACACGAACGATGGCGGGGGTACTATTCTCCTCGACGGCAATGCTGAACTGGCAGCTCTGATAGGGTGTATATTGATCTAAGCCATTCATAATCATAGGGAAAACACTTCACCCCGTTTTTCATCTAATAATTTCGTATGCATCAAACGCACGCATTTAATAGAGACTTAAAGTGATTAATCCCATATGACATAGTTGTTGTGCAACCGTTTCTCTCATGTTGTTCTTTGAAAACTATGTGAACTTACTGGAAAGTTGCTACGCATGTGATTGAAATTTCCATGAACCCGAACAAGTTCCCTGCAACACAACGGAGACTTCCGAACAGACCTCTCCGGAGGAGGAATAAACTTCCATACTAAAATTTTCATAACTATCAACAGCCCCGCTGTACGAGCCGCTACTTGAGCTAATTCACACGTATACACTCATAGTAGTTCTCAACCTTTTGACATTGGTCTCTTACTTGCATTAGTGTACAGCTTATTAGAATAATTTTCAATAGCGGCTCGTATGGCGGCGCTGAAATCAGTCTGAAATTGTCCATTTGAGGTTTATGACCCTTGGGTTCACATATTGAGCAAGGAATTCAAATGGCGATTTCATCTAGTTCCAGCACCGGATTTAAAAGGATAGAGGCCAAGTCAACGAAACCAGGAGTACGATCGAGGTCGATTTTCCCCAACGGGAAGTGGCCAAAAATTGGCGTCTAGGTAGTTCCGATTTTTTTCATATTTGATGGCGCTTGCAACAGTAAAAACCGGAGTCCTATTGATTGACACTCAGTTTCTATGGCTACTCAGTAGTACATACTAGTAAACAGGTACAACAGCGCCACTTTCAAGGCTAATCTAGGAAACGTCCATGGGAGAGCAGCCTAACTCCGGGTACTCATGCTAGCGACTGTCGCGTGCAACACCATTGGAAACCAAAGGAGGGAAGATATTTTCAACTCGGATCTCTGTATTCTTCTAATGATGTCGCGCGCGACAGTCGCTAGTATGAGCGCCCGGGGTAAGGCCGGAGCTCGTGCTAGCGACTGTCGCGCGCGACATCATTGGAAGAATAGAGAGATCCGAATGGAAAACATCTTCCCTCCTATGTTTTCCAATGGTGCCGCCAGCGTGAGTACCCGGGGTAAGGTTGGCCTTCCATGGACTGGCATTTCTAAGGGATTTTCGGTGAATTCTAGTAAGGTACCATCCACGAAGCAATCAGGTTTTCGGATTTCATTCCGCTCTCTAGAAATTCCGGTCCATGGAAGGCCGGCCTAACAGAGTTGTTAGAAAGAGTTGCCCAACTCTAATGATTGGCTGCTTCTTGTATAATCAACCAACTGTATTCTCGATTCCATAAGAATTCACCAATGATCAAAGTTTGGGAAACTTTTTCTGGCAACTCTGCAGGTAGTATGGGTGGGGGTCATTCCGCCGAAAATGTTTTTGGCCGAAAATTTGTTCATTGGCAGATTTAATAAAAGTAACTACACATTCCTAGGAAATACTAGTAATTCTCCAATGCAGAAAATTCGGCCAAAAACATTTTCGGCTAAAAGACCCCCTACCGTAGTATGCAAGAAGCCTGACTGCTTGTCATTGGGTGAAAACTGGTGATTCATAGTGAAATCACTAAATATCCCTAGCGATGAGAGAATAATAGTAGAGTCAGGCTTATTACCCGTTGGGCCCAAATAGCACAAGAGTTCTGAAAAAGCTCCTAATGAATACAATGTATTCATAGAGAACTTTTTTAGAACTCTCGTGCTATCTGAAGGCTTCTTGCATAATACCACTCTGCAGCCTGAACGTACCCTTCCATTAGAGAGCCTCAAGGGAGAGAGTCGCCAACTTGCTGTGCTCTGATTGGCGTAATCGCGAAGAGCTCTTTAAGGGAGACGCCATATTGAGAATTTGACGTCGTCGCAGTATTGTAGTTGACGATTTGTTCCCGGATGTCATAACGATAAAATCAGCACACATCAGTTATAGCGAATTGTGAGCTTCATTTCGTTTTGCAACCTGCCAATTCATTTTTATTCACATTCAAAGTTGAATAACATCGGTATGACTGATTGCTGATGTTATGGTTATGACAGCCTAAAACAAATTGTAAACTACAGCACTGCGGTGACGTCGAATTTTCAATATGGCGACTCCGACAGAGTTGTTCGCGATTACGCCAATCAGAGCACAGCAAGTTGGCGACTCTCTTCCTTGAGGCTCTGTACCTTCCATGCACTAGAAATTCCAGGGGATTTGTGGGACATTTTAGTGAGTAGTTATCGACGAGGCAGGCTGATCTCCCATGGGTAGTATACGAGAAGCCCGACTCCACTACTATTGGCTAATCGCTAGGAATGTTTAGTGATTTCACCAGAAATCACCAGTTTTCAGTCAATGACAAGCAGTCGGGCTTCTTGCATACTACCCTCCCATGGACCAGAATTTCTGGAGAATGAAACCATCAACATAGAGCATGGACCACCAAGTCCGGTAGAGTATCGTAAGCCCGAAGAATCATACGCCCGAAAGGCTATACGCCCGAATGTCCGTTAGCCCGAAGTTGCATAACCCCGAATTTGAAAGAATGAATTTATTATAAATCAAATGTCTGATACTTTCGTAAGATGTGGAGTGTTGTTCAACCAGCAACAGAAGCACATTTCACTTTTGAATGGTGTAAAAGTATCCAATTGTTGATTTATACTATAATTTATTCTTCTTAATTCGGGCTTATGCAACTCCGAGCTTACGGACATTCGGGCATATAGCCTTTCGGGTTTCTGAATTTCGGGCGTATGATTTCTCGGGATTATGAATTTTTGGGTTTACGATACTCTACCGCCAAGTCCTACTCACCCAATGTGTGAAATGCGACGCTAATTAGAGCGAGAGAGAGCACATATTGTGTACTAAATAATGATGATATTCCTCTTTCTCATGGTTAACCATACTTATTTGCATTAGAAGCATACGCAATGCTCGCTCTAGTAGTATATGCTCAAAGTCCCGAACCCTACAATTTTTTGTCGTAAAATTCGGCTGTCTTCATAATCTTTCAAGATTCACAAGGTACAAGAAGGAGATGATAGAAATTTTTTTCAGATTCGTTGGTGACTTCAGTTCGTACACCATCTAATGATAATATGTGTACATGGAATAAATTTTACATACGTGAGACGCATAATTCAATTTGTCATTGAACACAACAAACAAAAAAACCATATCAAAATATAACCAAATTTCCCCGTGATATAAATATTCCAACCTCAATTTCTTTACAGTTCGTGAAACATTTGAATACACTTGTTTTCAAATCAGTAACCTACTCGCATGACACATCGGATACATTTCATTTATCTTTTTTTTATACAGCCCCATTTAACGAATTACATCTTTGTATACATTTGGTATGTACTTCCATCATCTTCGGACCATCTTATGTTACATTTCGATGACCTTTTAACAAGCAGTGCGATGACATCTCGTGGTACACTTTATTTTCGCCAGGGTATGTTCATATTGTTGAACGGGATACGATTGCGTATTTCCTACTGGGGTAACAAAACATGGAATCTTGGAGCGAATTTAACTGTAGATTATTCTTAAATTCATACTATAAGGTCTACTGTGAATATAATGAAAATTTCTTCCCACGGCACAGGGATGAGCTCTTCATTCGGATAACTATGATTATGGGCGTTATTATACGAACCTTGATTAGAAAAAGACAGGTATACAATGGAATCTCTCTTTCTATATTGTACATATCTCTTTTTTTCAATCAACGGGCTTGATCGGTAATGACCTATCCATACGAGTACGTGAATTTGAACGTTATGAACGAAATATTGCACAGAGATGACATCTGGTTTTCACACGGTCTTCCGTTCCTCCATTCAGTGATCCCAGATGAGCTCCGAACTGAGGGGAAGAGTGTCCCCCACCACTATGCCATATATTTACGAACATATGTAGTGGTGCACCAACACATACGTTACATGTATATATGGCATAGTGGTCGGGGATACTCTTTCCCCTCAGTTTAGAGCTCATCTGGGATCACTGCCTCCATTCACGTGTACGTGGCTTGTGTGGGTAAGGCCTTTAACGCTTGTATTTTCTCAAGCCCAGGTGAGTACGCGTGCGCGTTCATTCTGGCAATTTAGTTGAACACGAAGCATACATCTGTTATCAATATCAGTTGCATCATTGATAGTTGATCTTATCATCTCTTGACATTACATACATTTTATATTTTTATTTCACGTTATTGTAGTCATCATCACAATACATAATAAAAGACTCTGCCAATTGGTACATGGCTTCCTCGTTTGTGTTGGAAAAAAAATACATGTCTGCTTTCCACCTCCCGTTTTTCTTGGAGAATCAGGTTGGAATTTTCATAGGACTGCGATCCACACCAGCGCTGCCAGAAATGAAGGAGCTCCAGCGTTTTACCCTCTCCATGTACTATCGCAGAGCACGTACGCTATAACTATAGATGTCATATATATAGTTATAGCGTGCGTGCTCTGCGATGGTACATGGAGGGGGTGAAACGCTGGAGCTCCTTCATTTCTGGCAGCACTGATCCACACTGCATACAGCTGTGGTGGAAATTTCATGGAAATTGGATGATAGGAACGGAAGTTATTAGGTGTACAAATAAGTTTCCGCGGTTTTTTATAAAAAATTAGGAATTCATTGTAAAGGAAAAGTACATTACGTTTTATTCAAAGTATTTTCCATCATTTGCCATTACTTTTCCCCATCTTCCTGGCAACATTCGGATACCCCGTCGAAAAAACTCTTCATCTTTTGACGCTATCCACAAATCTACCCAATTTTTGGTGTCTTCATATGATGTGAAGCGCTGCTCAGACAGACCATGTGCCATCGACCGGAACAGGTGATAATCAGAAGGGGCTGAGTCTGGTGAATACGGCGGGTGGGGTAAAACTTCCCAGTTGAGTGTTTCCAAGTATGTTTTTACCGGCGCCGCAACATGTGGACGAGCATTATCGTGTAAAAGAATAATTTTGTCGTGTCTGGAGTAGTAATGGGCGCGTTTTTCCTTAAGTGCCCGACTCAATCTCATCAATTGTGTTCGGTAGAGAGCTCCAGTAATGGTTTCGCTTGGTTTCAGCAATTCATAATACACGACACCAAGCTGATCCCACCAAATACACAGCATGAGTTTTTTTCCATGAATATTCGGCTTAGCTGTCGATGTTGATGGTTCGCCGGGCTTAACCCATGACTTTCTCTTCTTTGGATTATCGTAGTGAATCCATTTTTCGTCACCAGTGACTATACGATGCAAAAAACTCTTTTTTTTATTCCTGGCAAGCAGCATTTCACTCATGCATAATCGGCGTTCAACGTCTCTCGGCTTTAGTTCATATGGAACCCAATTTCCTTGTTTTTGAATCATTCCTAACGATTTTAAACGATGCGAAATTGCTTGTTGAGTCACTTGTAGAGTAAGTGCAAGTTCTTTTTGCGTTTGGGACGAATCTTCCTCCAATAGTACTTCTAATTCCATGTCTTCGTACACTTTCGGCCTTCCACTGCGTTCTTTGTCTTTAACGTCAAACTCACCGTTCTTAAACTTTTGAAACCATTCCTGACAACTTCTCTCACTTAAAGCAGCTTCACCATATGCTTCTAGAAGCAATCGATGCGCCTCAGCTGCAGATTTTTTCACATTAAAGAAGTAAATCAAAAGTTCCCGCAAATGATGCTTATTCGGAATAAAACTTGACATTTTTGCACGAAAAAAATTACGTGATGCTGATACGGAATCACTAGTACTTCAAGGTTATGGTGTTGCCAGATGACTAAATTTGGGATATTACGTTTTACATCTGACAATTTCTCCATAACCTTCTGGTGGGGCCATCTTTTGACAAACCGCGGAAACTTATTTGTACACCTGATATCCACATGACAACGATGTTTACGAAATTTTCAAATTTTGTTTCAAAGCTCAGTGCTTACCACTTTCTTCCTTCAATTCCGGTTTGTTTGAAATTGACACCATACAACTAACACCCCGTAAACTGATTGAACTCAAAGTTTTATGGCATTTGGATGATACCAACAGGGGGAAGGCATGGTTTCAAAACAGTGTCAAATAATGTGAATCACAAAACAAAAATTTTCCACAGTTTTCAATCGATTAGGATAAAACTCATATGGGACCACTCGGATCATCACCAGAACGTGGGATGAGTTTCATTGCAATCGGATAATAGGGAGTGGAGGTATACGCAGTCGCAAAATCAGGATATTTTCATAACATTTTTCCCCACCCCTGCCGTTCTTCTGCAAGAATACCCAAGTAGCATCGGAATATACTATGAATGTTCTGTGAATATTCGAAGTATATTCTATGCACATTCCAATGAGACCGTTTTATAGATACTATGCACATTCATCGAACGTATGTAATCGAATATACGATGGTACGTCAATCGAACGTCGATTGAATGAATATCGTACATTCCGAATGTACTATGTACGTACTAAGTATATTTAAAACAGTCTCATTCGAATATTCTATGAACGTTCACTGTATGTTCTTCGTATCTCATTCGTACATTCTATGAACGTTTCTATTTCGTATATACTTTGAACTTCTGTTGCTGCTTGGGTAAGGTTAAAACGTATATGGGACCACTATCAGCTCGGGTCCCAACTGTGGTATAAATTTCATGACGATTGGATAATAGGAACGGAAGATATGCGTGGTCGCAGAATAGTCCACAGACACACAGACACACACACAGACAGACAGACACGGAACCAGAATCACTCCCTGAGCTCTGTGGAATATTTTGGTTTCAGAGATGTTGAGTTTGGAAACAAAAAAATTTTTGGTCCCTCGAAACGATCACAAAGCTTCCCCCTAACGAGGAAGCAAAAATACACGACTGTCAAAAGGTGTTATTAGTCATTTCAGGTTGAGTCGTTTTGATACATTCGCGCGGTGTAACATTCGGGTGATATGCTTGAAGTTGGTGTTGAAAAAACAAGAAAATCATCGCATTTTTCATGCAATGAACCTGATTGGAATTTTGGCTCGCAGTAAAGTCATAAATTCAAGTGATTCATTGTTTGCAATTTGAGAAACACAAGCTATGAATAAGTGGTTCATACGTGGGCTTTTTTCATCATTCATATGATGAAAGTATATAGTGTATAATATTTTGTGGTTCCCTTGTTTATCTGTTACACGAACTACATGGATGTTGTCAGCCAAATCATGGAAAAGAGTTTTATTGTGTCTTGACTGCGTTTCGTTAAAAACTTCTTTGAAATGGAGGGAGTCATGTGATTTCACCATTCAAGTGATACAGGTTCCATTGCAAATATATCTACTTATGGAATATTGTATCAACATGTGCATGCAGACAGTGTTGAGAATCCAATTGTGAGTCACCAATGAGAAAAATTTCTTATTATCTGAATCAAAAAATGCAGAGGTTCATATTATCTAAGCAGATATATTGAAGGTTTATATTTGATGAATATTTGATAGGTCGATGAGTTTTCTGCACTGAGGAGTTGGGGACTCAGAAGATTGCTGCTTCACAATGGAACTCTCATTTGCAGAACAAAATTGCTCTACACATGCAGTGCTTTCAGTAGTGGAGTGCCATTAGACGTAAAAATTGAAAAACCTATAAATTCTGTCAAAAGTAACGGATTTTCGTGAAACGTTTTTCATTGTGTTTTTCATCATCATCATCATGAAGTAATCAGTCTTACGACTGGTTTGATGAAACCCTCCACCCCTGTCTATTATCCGCCAAACGTTCCATTCCTACATATCTACTACATCCCTTGTCTTGTACGATTTGCTTCATATAACTTGATCTAGGTCTACCCTTACCAGTTTTACCATTCATTTTCTTTTCCAATATTGTTTTCAATAAACTCTAATGCCGTAATGTGTGTCCTATAAGATTGCTTCTTCTTTTCACGATGTGTTTCAAAAGATTTCTTTTTCCATTTATCTGCTCGAGTACTTCTTCATTTTTGACTTTGTCTATCCATTTTATTCTAAGCATCCGTCTATAACACCACATTTCAAAACCTTCAAGTCTTCGTTGATCAGGTTCCCCCATTGCCCAAGTTCCGCAACCATATAATGCTGTGCTCCAAACGTAACTCTTCAAGAATTTCTTTCTTACTTCCAAGCTTATATTTTTTGAGCATAATAACTGTTTCTTTTGGTAAAAAGCCAGTTTCCCTTGTGCCATTCTTGCTCTTGTATCTCTTTCGCTTTTGCCGTTTTCTGTAATTATGCTTCCTAGATATTTGAATTCTTTCACCTGTTCAATTGTCTCGGTATCTATTTTGATTTTCTTCCTTCTAGCTGTTTCCGCTGCTGTACACATCATGAATTTTGTTTTGTCTTTATTTATACTCATACAATAGTTTTCCAATAATATTGTTCTCATAGTGTTGAGAATATTTCCTAACTCAGTACTACTCGTGGCATATAATATTTCTTTTTCAGTATATATTCATAATTTTTCAGCTGAAAATACTTCAATTTGTTAATAACAATTTCTTGAAAAATTAAAAAAAATATCTAATTTGTACGGCAAACAATCTTTTCAAAGTAAGATATTATTTGAAGAGAGAAAGAGAGAGAGAGAGAGAGAGAGAGAGAGAGAGAGAGAGAGAGAGAGAGAGAGAGAGAGAGAGAGAGAGAGAGACCAAATGAAATGGAAGGAGAGATGGAATTTTGCTCCTTCTGTTGAAAGGTAGTTCTATTCACTATTCTGGTATTTATCAGAAGCATCTCTGTTACTCAGATTTTTATTATCAGTGATATAAACGAATTGATACTAGTGTCATTTGTTGTTACAGGCTTGTATCAAAATGAATGAATTATTCAACAGTGACAATAGTGAAGAAAATAATTGTGCGATTTGTGATAAAATCGGATCGGATTCGCAATTGAATTTTGATCCAGGAGAAATTGTAAAAGTACTTACTAAAGGATTAATCACTCTAAAAGCTGTTTCTGCAGAAAGAGCGGATGGACTGCTTACTCTTTTAAATAATCGCGAATTCGTCTATGTTCATTCAGCGTGCAGGCAAAGATATATCAATAAAGAATGTATTGAATCGTGTTTAAATAAAAAACAGACTGCAGCAGCATGCTCTCTACCAAAGAAGAAACTTCGAACAGCCGGCTTCGACTGGGATAATAAATGTTGTTTTTTGTGAAGAAAAAGCAAATGAGAGAAAAGAAACGAAAAAACCTGTGGGGAGGAGACGAAAAATCTATCATGTACAAGAAGCCAATTCCAAAGAAAGCCTTCTAAAGCTACTGGCTCCCCAGAAAGATTAGGAGGATCGTGAGATCTACAGAAGAATTTCAGGCGAGAGAGATCTACAGGCTATGAAGGCTAAATATCATCATGATTGCCACTGAGCTTTGATAAATTCTTTGAACGCAGCACAGTACGGAAAAAAGTTGATCCTCGGACTGTACTAGTGGACACAGCAATGCAGCAGATTTATAAGTACATTGACGAAAATGACGACTGTCAATTTTCAATCACAGAATTAAGAAATATATTAACAACCAAACATATTCCTAGTGATACGACAATAAAACAAAGATTCATTCAGCACTATGAAGATGATATTGTATTGTCGAGTAAATTTTGTTCCAATACTATAATATGCTTCAGAAAAAAACACTATGATATACTGTCTGATAACTGGTGCAAAGAAAGGTCCGCTGATGAAATTGAAGAAGAATCTCGCATTTCAAAAGCTGCTGCAGAAATTTTACGACAACGTATCCGGACAAAAGTTTACGATGAAGAATCTCACCCTGCTAGTGATAAAATGTTTGAAAGTGTTAATGACTCGATCCCAGTTCAACTGAATGATTTTTCATCAGAAATAATTCTCACTGATAAAAAGGGTAAACCCGAAAATTTGCATTACTATAAAACTAAATGCACCTCAATAGCACATGCCATAATAGCTGCAGTGAGACCTCGATCATTTATATCACCACTACATGTGGCTTTATCTGTCACGTTACATAGAAAATTTGGTTCTAAAAAAATCATTGAGATATGTTCCAATTTAAGATTTTGCGCTTCATATAAAGAAGCAAAACTGTACGAAACTTCGGCGACTTTTGCAAGTCCTGCAAAAATAAAACCTGGCACTTTTGTTCAATTTGTACACGACAACGCAGACTTTAATGTTAACACACTGGATGGCAAAGGAACTTTTCACAACTTAGGTTCTATTGAAATTGTAACACCGAGCAACGGGATAGAACCGAGAGAACCAATTAGATAAAATACCGTCAGGGGCCGAAATTTCTCAACAAGGCAATATTCCTCTTCAAATTTATCCTACGTCTGCTGGTGAAGGATTGAAGAAACTTCAAATAAAAATTGCGGAACAAGAACCTACTTTGGAGTCCACCGTTTTTTCAAACTTGAATGTAATTTGGATGTACTCGAAATTCGCAACCAATAATCATTTTGAAGGATGGAATGGATATATGCATAACTTGACACTCGATCGTCTTGATTTTGATTCTTCTTCTATGATTTTTTTACCATTTATTAACGCATCTCCAAGTGATTATGATACCTTATTTACAGCAATAAAAACTTCTGTGGAAAACGCGAGCTAGTTGAATATGAGGACATGTATTACAACATTAGATCAACCCCTGTACACAAAGACACGTGATATTACTGCAGCCTTGTGCTTATCAGTTGAAATTTACATTGTGGTCAGATTAGGTACATTTCATACTATTTTGTCATACTCAGGCTGTATTGGTTATATTATGGGTGGCAGTGGAATTGAAGAACTTCTCTCAACTATCTATGCTGAAAATTCGATAGAGCATATAATGTCTGGCAAGGCCTACGCAAGAGCAGTACGCGCGCACATACTTGTGCAGCTAGCTTCATCAAGATTAATTTTTGACGATCTCGTCAAGAATAATTCAGAATTTGCTGCTTTGGTTGATGATGAAACGGACTGTAATATTTACCGTGAAGGCAATTACACTCAAACTCAAATAACAGAAAATCCTAGATTTAAAAAAATCAGCGAAATTTTCGAAAATAAATTAACAGAACTCGAAAATAAAAACCTAACATCGAGACTCTGGGTTAGATATTTTCGAATGGTATCTGTGCTGAAAGATTTTATTGCAGCTGAGCGTATGGGTCATTGGCCGATGCACTTGCTTGCGTCGGAAAGAATGATACCATTTTTTCATGCAGCAGGACACTTTCCGTATGCAAAGTCCATGCAAATGTACGTGCAAGATATGCGACAACTATCTACCAAAATTGATCCAGTAGAGTATAAAAAATTCACGGATGGCTATTTTACGGCGAGACGATCAAACGGATTTTTTGCTGGAATTTCCACACATCAAACTATCGAGCAAACACTGATGATCTCTCTGAGTGTTGAAGGAGGACCGTTCAAGCGTGGTGTAACAGAAAGTTTGGTTTACAAATGGGTAAAAGGTGTTACCTTTACAGAAGACATTATGGAAGGGATCGAAGATTTCTGTAATGTATCCTTTAAAAAAGGTTATCAAAACGTTGATTCAACCGATGCTCGAATCGAAAGGGACGCCAGTGACGTGAAGAAACTGGAAGAATATTTACTCCAACATAATCCTTTTCTCGATGATGTTATACCCGTTATGTCAATCGCTACTGGAATAACAGGTAGAAAGAGCGTGAACTGCTATAATGCTTTTGGAGAAGGACTGAAAGCAATAAGGAAAATAGATGGCAACAATTTCAAAGATGTGAAATTATCAAGAAATGATGAAGTAATTACCTTATTGGCTGCGAATAGCAAAATAAAAGTGGGCGATGATATTATTCCAGTTGATCCACAACGGCTATTTCAGCGGATTTGTGTATTAAAAAAGTCAGAAGAAGAATTAGCAACATACATGACTCACGAATTTGCTCCTTATCCTCTTTCACTTTTTGAAGATGGTGAAATGCGCGAAATCAAAAAATCTGCTTTTTACGAGCTTTTTCCAGAAGTCTCAGTGAATGTTAACGATGCACAGAAATTCACGTACGTGATTGATGGAGGAATGTTACTGCACCGTGTCAAGTGGCAACTGGATGAAACTTTCGGCACCATTTGTGAACACAATGTGAGATATTTGCGTAAAAATTATGGAGCAAACCAACCCGATCGAAGGAACATGTATGTAGTATTTGATGGTTACAACAAAGACAGTACAAAATCAATGGAAAGAATTCGCCGCTCTGAAAAGAATGTATGCACTGACATCATATTCGACAAAAACACGCCTCTCAAAATTGCTCAAGAAAAATTGATATTCAACTCACAAAATAAAAGTCGACGTATAAACATGCTGCGAGACACACTCTCGGTAAATGAAATCTTTTCTTGTCAAGCAGATGCTGATGCTGGTCGTTGATTTATTGAAACGGCGATCAACTTACAACGTGAAAATGTTGCTGTAGTTTCCGAGGATGTGGATGTTTTGGTTTTGCTGACTGCACTTGCACCAGAAGATCGAGAAATTCATTTCCGAAAGCCAGCAAAAGGAAAAGTAGAACAAAAAGTGTATTCTTCCAAATGCCTCGAAACTACTTGAAATGCCAAAGTGTAGGCAGCATATTCTGTTCCTGCATGCTTTCACTGGCTGTGATAGTACATCTGCTTTTTTCAACCGTGGAAAAAATGTGTTTGCAAAAACATTTGAGAAACGTCACGATTTGCAAGATGCTGCAGCGATTTTCGCAATGGAAAGCGGAGGAACGAATAAGATTTTCAACGCTGGTATAACGTGCACTTCAGCTTTATACTCTGCCCCTAAGAAAATTGAGAATCTTGATACACTCTTTTATTGAAGGAACTGCAAAAACTGGTAGCGTAAAACTTCAAAATTTGGCGCCTACTTCTGATGCTGCTTCTGAACATTTCAAAAGAGTATACCTGCAAGTTCAAACATGGCTTGGAAAAGAGATATCGGCAGAAGAATGGGGTTGGAAGAAAGAATCTGGAATACTAGCACCAGTTAGGATGAAGCAGCCACCAGCTCCAGAAAATCTAATGAAAATGATGTTTTGCTCGTGCAAAAGCGGATGTGGATCGTCTTGCGGGTGCAGGAAAAGTGGATTAAGTTGCAGCGTCCCAGATAACATCAGAAGTCTTCTGAACGTTTCAGCAACATAACCTAAGTTCTGCGCGGCTTGATGTCCGGGGAGTAGGTTTTGATATGTTCAGAGAACCTTCATTTTTAGTGCACCCGAATACGCTCCCGGTACGTTCTTTTCATCTCACACGGAACGTCCTTAGTATGTTTTCCAAACGTACTTTCATGGAAACTAACCTTTACAAACATATGTGTAGTATCGCAGAACGTCATTGACACCTTTATTGAACACATCCCCAAAACGTCGTTTGGTGAAGAGAAATAGAACATTACGGAACATTTGTATGTCCCTGGGACGTACATGCGACGTTCTTAGAACGTCTTGGGATCTCATTTGAACGTTCTCTGTGTGAGCAAGTACGTTTTGTGAATGTTTAGAAAACCTCCGAATGCTATCCGGAGTCGCTTGTTTGAAATGTAATGGCAACAGCTGTACTAATCCTGCCCCTATAGTGCAAATGAATGAAGTTGAAAATGACGTCGATGACGCAGATGATGATCAAGTGGGCCAAAAAAAGTTTAATTTTGTGAATATCTATGTGATTTCCAATGCTTTTATGTAATGAGATAATAAATAATTATTATTTTCTCTTTAAATATATTGCTAAAGTTTGAATCGTTTATTGAAACGAATCGGGGATCGAATAACGAAATACTCAGCTGTTAAGAACCCAAAATTCTAGAATACATCCTTTGAACGATACTTTGAGTTTCAAGGAGTCAATTCCAGGAGAGAAAAATTCATGATTTTTCAGATTTTGTGAGTTTGAATTTTCGTTTCGTTCCTATAAACGATTCAAACTTCAAGAACATCTTTGAATATCGTCTAATTGTCATTTATGAGTTATGTTTGACCTATTTCGAAATAAATTGTTATCAACAAATTAGAGTATTTTCAGCTGGAAAATTATGGATATATGATGAAATAGAGATATCATGTGTCGCGTTTACCATAAAAAATTTTGTTCTTCATTTTTTTAAATTTTGCAATGAATTGTTATTAACAAATTATTGTTTTCTAGTTAAAAATGGTTTATTTGTACTACAGTAAATATATCAATATCATTTCTATAATATAAAATTCAAATCTAGTAGGCAAAACGTATTTTCATCGATTTTGACAATTTTGCAATAAATTGTTATTACCTAATTATGGATTTTCACTTGCAAAATTGTTGATTTATACTGGAGTGAGTATGTACATATCATACACTGTATATTAAATGAAAATCAACTCTGCGACATATGTTTTCGTTGATATTTTGGAATTTTGCAATAAATTGTTCATAACAAATTGTTAAAACTGAAAGCTCAAACTTTTAATTTTTTAACTCTTTTACTCAAGCCTTGAAAAACACAATGAGAAAGGTTTCGCGAAAATCCGTTACCTTTGACAGAATTCATAGGTATAAACCTAAGGGCACTCCACTACAGATTGAATTCGGAAACCTCATTATACCCCGGCGTCATGATGTATAGGTGTTAATCTATGATACTGCGTGTCTTCACACATATACATTGTTACGACTATATGGGTAGGGTTGGCAAATCAAGTCTCAATGTACTACGTACTTTTAACAAGAGATTCACTTGAGAGAAAAACACTGAATGCTGATTTTTTCATTCATTATAAACGCAGAGTCAATGTCTTCACCAGAAAAATAAACATTCACACTTTTTATTTTAGTTTAGGAAAACGCATCAAAGTTTCAGGACCGTATTTCAATTTCCACAGCATATGTATATTTTCATGAATTTCTTATTCAGGAAACATTTTTACACCATACACGGTCTCTTTTGTATACACAGTATTGAGTTCCGAATCCTCACATGCATAAATCTGTGAATCAATAAGTGTTGTGTAGAGTCACAAATTAGTA
The DNA here is from genome assembly GCA_018340375.1 of Gonatopus flavifemur. Lineage (NCBI taxonomy): Eukaryota > Metazoa > Arthropoda > Insecta > Hymenoptera > Dryinidae > Gonatopus > Gonatopus flavifemur. The sequence continues at coordinate 1,277,345 of JAFFJZ010000035.1, read as the reverse complement.
AACCAATGAAAGAACGATTGTACATGAAGTGATATTTATGAAGTTCAACTCGTTTATGAAAATCTTTGATCAGAATGGGAGAAAAAATTAAACTGATATATTTCCATATTCTCTTATAGGATATTCGATGGGTACATTTAGTTCAATAGAGTGGATAGTGACACACTTTTCCTCAATTTGAAACTCGTTCCAATAAACAATGATCAAACTCCATGGATATGATTACCAATAAATGTGTTCAAGATCATACACGCGTATACGATAGGAGGAGAGATCCGCCCTAGTAAAAATATCCGTTATGAATGTGAAGAATACCGTTAGATAATGTATCGTTTTCTAACGGACTTTTGTACGTTGAACGGATTGTATCGGTTTGGAGCGGTAAAGTTGCGGTGATGGGGAATGTATATGCGGGATGTAAATGCATCTCACGGTTTTGTAACTGCGTGACGGTATATATCAACGATTACGGATGAAAGGAGCGACGAATGCTGTACGCATTGTTTCCGCTCCGAGTTGGAATGGTTTTTGTGAGCAAAGTCAAGAGGCGATGTTGACTGTATGTATCAGTGCATGTGGTTATAACGGTAACTATCTGGAATTGCGAATACGTGGAGTGTTGGGATATGTGTGGCTGAACAATACTAAACGAGCCAATGGTTCCTATCAGCAATTCCGAACCAGAGTCAAAGCGGATTGTGTCTGTCGGTTGGGGTTGTCAGCGAGTGACTTTGATTCCGAGCGCCACCAGTGTCGGCCACTGTACGCGGTTTTTGTGCTGAGCGGACGGTCGGTTCTCATGAGCAATCTCCGAATGCAGTTCTAACGGTATGTGTCTGCGGTTCCCAGTGTAACTGAATGCTACGGGATTAACGGAATATATCCTGTCGGTTTCTAAACGCGTGATCCACAATTAGAATTTAGCCGTTTCTGTCAACGAATTCGGAGACTTGCAATGACAGTAATTATACGCAAATGATGGATTTCCTGCATATAACGGATATTACGGGAATGGCTTTCCCCGGTATCTGTGCACGTTTTTCGTGGTGAGCGGACGGTTGGTTTTTGTGAGCAGTTCCCAAATTTGGTTATTGCGGTATGTGTCTGTAAATTCTAATTGTCCTGAGCACAACGGGATTAACTGAATATACCTTCTCGGTGACTTTACGCAGATTGCAGGATTGAGCAGCATCCGCTCTTGTCCGTTTATCCGAGTGTCAGCTACGACTGTAACTGTACGCTGATTATGGAATGACTATTGCGACTGTACTTACGATAATTCCTTTTGCCGGTATCTGTACGTGTTTTTTGAACTGAGCGCATGGTCGGTTCTTATGAGCAATCTCTGAATCCAGTTCTAACGGTATGTGTCTGCAGTTCCCAGTATAGCTGGATGCTATAGGATTAACGGAATATATCCTGTCGGTTTCTATACGCGTGATCCACAATCGGTGTTTATCCGTTTCTGTCACCGAATTCAGAAACTTGCAATGACAGTAGCTACACGCAAATGATGGATTTCCTGCATATAACCCAGGTAGGAAATCCCAATACTGACAACTGGGCCAAGCTTGGCAAGATATTGGGCTGCCAAGCACCGTCAACCAATATTGGTCCAATATACAACCATTGGTTATTTCCGAACCCATACCGTGTTTCATAGGGAATACCAATATGGCAACTGGTGCAAGCTTGGCAAAACATTGGGCTGCCAAGCATGACGAACCAATATCGCCCCAAAAATTATCTTAGTATAAGGTCGCAATTATTGCGCGGAGCTCATAGAATGAAAATTCTTCCTGCACAATGATGGATTTTCGTTGGGTTAAGACGCTGGTGCGTAACGTAATTGCACGTGACTAAACCGCGAAGTGGAATGTTTTCACTGCTGTCTACCAGGGGCGCTGCGTTCTGACTTTTTGAAAAATTCAACGACAGTTTGTCTTTTCTCTATTGTTTTTATACGTTACTATTGATGCGTATTTGTTCCGTTTATACGAATGTACGTAAAGTTTCTCAGAGTACATCTGAGATTTGTGCTAACGAAGTGATGTAAACCAGTGAATTATTCTTCTGATCGTTAGACATTTTTATTATTCCGGTTAGAAACTGATTGCGAATTTCTAAACGAAAAAAAGCAAATTAGTGTGAAATCAAAGTGAAAAATTCTAGAAACCATAAAGTTCTACTTCAGACCACGTGTTTTTCTACATTTCGTAAAATGACTGATTCCATTAAAACAGCAAAATATGCTATGGTCAGATTTGAAGAAGAAGTCAACGAAGACGGCCTCAAAATCGTTGATTTGGTACTCAGATCATGGATTTTCAAACATAAACAACATTGGTTGTGTCGATATCCACCGAAAAAATATTGGAAAAATGTTCCGACTTGGGTTGAAAACGATCACGCACCTGATCTTGAATGGGATTGCTTCGATGTCACTATTATCTCAGAGACAGGTAAACTTTGTTTATGTTAATCAACTCAAACAAGATCCCTTACGTGATTTTATTATGATTGATTCCCATTCGAAGAATATTTTTCATTTACTTGTTGATGATATTTTCAAATATTTCCTCAAACAAATTTCAGTTGCAAAACTTTTTCTGACTCATATTCTTCCAACTATGATTTATTCTGGTGTTCTGTATATTTGTTGACATTGAATTATTCATTTCAATACTGCAGATGATTTGGCACAAGCAAGACGCAGATTAGATCGTTCATATACTCAGAAAGAAGTAGACACAACGGACATCGAGCATGCAAGAGAAATGGAAAAGACACCGCAAACCTTCAGTAGTGATAAAACAGCTGAATTATCAAACGAAAAATTGAATCCAGTGGAATTTTCCTCTTCGTCGAAACCAGCAAAAATTGAACGTATTGGAGATTTGGATTCATCGAACGAATCATGTGGTGAGATAGAGAGCAACATTTTGTTGTATTTCTTCAAGGGAGTTTTGTTTGTTTCAATAATTTGTAATTTTAACTATAAACCGCAATTCCTACAAACTTTGACTTTTTCCAAAAATCAAAATCTTGAAGTTTACTTCAACTAAAACCCTTGTTTGTTATTTGAATCTCATTGTTTTCAACAACTTAGTTTTTATTTCAATTGATCAATAGAATGGGAAAAAGAACGCCACTTGCAAACCAAGTTTCAACGAAGGAGAAAGAAAAACACCATTACATCTTCGAGTAGCAGTGAAAGCAATGGTACGGAGTATTGATTTCAGATTTGTTTACAGTTTATGTTCAATTCAATATTTTGACGATGGCCCTGGTAGAAATTTCACAAATTTGTTCATATGACTGATGAGGCGCTAGAGAGGAAAAACTGAGCACAAAAAACTAGCGGTTACTGGTCAATTACTGATAAGTTGAATCCAACTAGCGTTGGTTGATCAAAACTAGTGAGCTACTCATTAGTATGTAATAAGTTGAACTAATTGATAATGTGGAGTAAAACCATCTCTAATAATTACACGAGTGCTTACTAAAATATATATAAAATGGAGAAGAATGAACTTTTCAATTCTAAAATGAATAAAATATTGTTCACACTCGATATCGGAAATGTCAGTACCCATACAGCACGTATTTCATAAAGATTTTTAAACAGCTGAACAGGTTTTTCCATTAATTTCTACATATAATTACAGGTGATATAAATGAGAAAGAAAATGTAACAAATCTGTTTGTATTTTAGAATTGAAATATAGTTTACGGATATGAGGTTGACTTCTTTGAATTGAAAAATGAGGATTAATTATTTTCGTGAAATGTGTGATCGTTAGTTCTTAATTAATATGTATTAAAAAAATCTATTATTCAGTGCAACATGAATTATTGAATCAGTCATAGCTGTTGTAATATGTAAAAAATCATAATTTGTTGATGCGGTGAGAATGAGTTTTATTCAAATACTTACATCAATATTTCTCAGAAAAAACTCGGAGATCAAATAATTTTTGTAGTAATATGAGTCATGAAGAACTCATTTGATCAAAACTATTTTAAGCGAATGTTTAAAATAAATTTCCAAAAACTTGGATTATTCACATGAAGCTCGTTGGATGGTTTTACTCTTGAAGAGTACTGTCAAAGTTGAGAGTTGCAAATTGGAGAAGAAAGTCTTATTTTCTGTCTTGAATTTGTCATTAGAGTAGTGACAAACTTGTGGGAAGAGTTTGAAGGTTGTACTGAAAACCGTACTGCAAAACTTGGAAAATCTGTTAACGTAGCTGACAATACTGGGGTATCGAGTCAGCTTTTCCTTACTACATGAAATCTAGGCAGGAGAAATGTATCAAAATTCAGTGAATTCAAGTTGGTGTCAAGTAAGAGAGGATAGAAATATTCATTGGATTTTATTGGTTATTATAAAAATGTCAACAAATAAGGAAAGGCTATGTAGGACTCACTGTATCGTCTTTCATTATTTTTGTTTCAATAATTTTGTATTGTGGACATTTTTGTATTTTCTTACTAATAAGTTGAAGGAACAAGTGTATTGAACCTGTTTCACAAATATAATAACATTCATTCGTAGCAGCATGATACAACATTATTGAAACAAAAATATTAAAAGACGATACAGTGAGTCCTACATAGCCTTTCCTTATTTGTTGACATTTTTATAGTAACCAATAAAATCTAATGAATATTTCTGTCTTCTCTCACTCAACAACAACTTGAATTCACTGAATTTCGATACATTTCTCCTGCCTAGATTTCATGTAGTAAGGAAAAGCTGACTCGATACCCCAGTATTGTCAGCTACGTTAACAGATTTTCCAAGTTTTGCAATACGGTTTCGACTTTCCTGATCAATATGGATTTCACCCAACCTTCAAACCCTTCCTACAAGTTTATCACCACTCTAATAACAAGTTCAAGACAGAAAATAAGACTTTATCTCCAATTTGCAAATGTCAACTTTGACAGTACTCTTCAAGAGTAAAACCATCCAACGAGCTTTATGTGAATAATCCAAGTTTTTGGGAATTTATTTTAAACTTTTGCTGGAAAAGATTTTTGATACATAATAATTAAACAATAACGACCACATTTCACAAAAATAATTCATTCATTGTTTTTTATCACATAAACTTAACCTCACATCTGTCAACCGAATTGCAATTTTCACATAGGTTAATAGATTATTATACTCAACCGATGGATTGAATCAGATATCCACGTCATTTACATTGATCTTTTCTAATAAACCACGTAGGTACCGGTTTAGCTTAGGTCGTTAGGGCGTTAGGATAGTAGCTCGCGCAACATTAGGTAGGGATTGGTTTAGGTGGTTCGTTTCTCTTCGAGGTTTACAATTTTCTCTCCATGACATGAGAACGTAGTGAACAACGTGGTCGTCAATCTGCAAGTGTTCTCCTCCGGAACATGTTCTTTGCCTAAAATTCACTTTTTTATTTTTAAAGACATTTTGGGCCAAAGCATAAATATTTTACTGAATAATCATTGTTGATGTATTATTATAATTTCACATCTTTACTGGCATATAATTGCTGTCATAAATTTGGCGTTAGTTTCTTACAAGTTCCTGGTCAGTTACTACTGAGTGCCTCGCTAGTTTTTATGACTAGAATTTGGTTGAGTGAAGCGTTACATTCTGCTGGATTACTCGTAATTTTTCCCTATGAGTGCCTCACCAGTAAGATGGGTAAACTCATTAGTGCCTCTCAAAGTACTAGAGAAAATTTCTACCAGGGGGAATTTCATCAGACTAAGTTGATAAAAACTGGTATTTACAATTTGGAATTTTGGTGATTACTGCAGCTGCAGATGCTTTCTTTACTACGAAAAATTATGCGCAATCGAAATTTGTTCATACTTGTTCTTGTTGTTGTTTTTCTTAATTTGTTAAAATTTTTATGATTCTAATCCGAGGTTTTTTGTTTTTTTAACCATTCGAAAATTAATATTCATATTGTTTTATCAAGTGAAAAGTGAATCTGGAGAAGAACAACCAAACGAGAAGGACGTTAAGAAAAATAGAAACAACACACTTCAAACTAACGAGAAAAAATCATCTCCACTTGCTTCTGAAACATTAACACGTACGTAAGATTGATTTCAAACCATTGAGTATACAAATTTGAATACATAGTGCTCATTGTGTTCACTGAATATTCCCAGTTTTTCATATTCTTTTCAGTGTAATTTTCTGTTATATACATATATATACATAATTCACAGTTCTGTCTGGTTTATAGAACTCGTAGATGAACTACTCAAACAATTAATGCCGCAATTGCAAGAATCTCTTGCGAAAATAGTAAAAGAAGCTCAAAGGAGCATCCAATATGATTTCAATAAAAAACTGGATGAAGTGAGAATTGCAATCAATTGTAATGGCAGGATTGAAACAGATGACGTATCAGAAGCATGGAAACAGATGAATTCCATTTTACCTTCCGAAAATCACACGGACTCCTCAGCCTATGAAGAAAAACTGAATGCTGATCCAAACCAGCAAAAAATTTTGGTGAGTATTTTGTAATATTATTACATTTATTATGACCATATGAAAACTGAGTTTTCAAGGAATTAAAATTATTTTGCAGGAAAAGATTATGATGATACATGTGGGAAATGTTCCACAAGATTATAAAAGAGATGTGGCGATCATAATATCGAAAATTATGAGAAAAAATATTGCTTTACTTTATTCTGGTCAAGGAAAAAAAAACGAATTGGGAAAATTAATTTTAGCGCGACAACTACTTATTCAATTATGTCTGGTGAATAAAATACAATATTTTACTTTTCCTACACTATTACACGGCCATTATTCTATTGTTTCATTTATGTAAATATTTTCATCTGTTCTAGCTGTCTTGAAGAACAAGTATGAAGAATCAACGCAACAAATAAACATTCTAAAAGAAACCAGTGCATTTTTATCAAGAGCAGCCGACAGAGAAGGTGGAAGAAAACATCGATAATATGGAGGAAAATATTACACTATGAACGTTATTTAGTTTCAATTTTATTAGTCAAATTTTATTACATAACGTTATCTGATTTCAATTTCATCAGATGAAGATCTTATATATAACAAACCTCATTTTAAGGAAAACATCACAACCTTTTATATTATTGTTTCTGCTGATTGTTTCATTTTCTATTGTGCTAAGAATTTTTGGGAATTCGTCAAATACTTCCGACCAGAAGCAGCTAAAAATATTGTTGAACGTTCCCAAGATGAAGTTCTACGAAGAAGACGGAATTTCTCCCTCCAGTTTGGGTACATGGGAATCCAAACCGGGAGAAGTTACCCAAGCGGTTAAAGATGCCATAGACATTGGTTACAGACACATGGACTGCGCCTATGTTTACAGAAACAAAAAGGAAGTTGGAGACGCGATTCAAGCTAAGATCAAAGAAGAAGTCATAAAGAGAGAGGACCTTTTTATCACGAGTAAGCTATGGAATACTTTCCATAAACCCGATCTCGTGGAACCAGCTACCAAAGAGGCATTAAAGAGTCTTCAGTTGGATTATTTGGATCTGCATTTGATCCACTGGTCAATGGCTTACAAGGAAGAAGACGAAATCTTCCTGAAGAATCCTGACGGTACTCCCCAACTCATTGTCAGCGATGTCGCTTATTTGGATACATGGAAGAGTATGAAAGGTGTATTGGCCAAGGGACTGACCAAAAACATTGGTGTTAGCAACTTCAATTCCCAACAAATCGATAGATTACTGGAAAACTGTAAAGTCAAGCCTGTGATCAATCAGTTCAAGTGTCATCCATATCTGACTCAAAAGAAGCTCTCCGACTTTTGCAAGCAACGAGGTATTATAGTTATCGCCTACAGTCCTCTTGGTTCACCGGACAGACCGTGGGCCAAACCAGATGATCCCAAACTGATGGACAACAAAAAATTGATCGAACTTGCGCAGAAATATAAAAAGGCTCCTGCTCAGATTCTCATTCGTTATCAGCTCGATCGTGGTCATGAGGTTATTCTGGAATCAGTTACCAAAGCAAGAATCCTTGAAAACTCTCAAGTATTCGATTTCAAACTTACAGCAGAAGACATGGCTTACATCGATACGTTAGATTGTAATGGAAGGATTGGTCAAATGTTTGGATGTGAAAAGAGTCCTTAGTATCCATTCCACATTCTATTCTGAGTAATTGCGTTAACTCATCATGGGCGAATTCGAAACCAGAACCAATGACAAAAATCATACTTTTCAGTTATCATAGGCGAATTTGAATCTCTTTTGAATATATTACCTGAATATAAGTTTTAAGAATTCGTTGCCATACTGTTTTTTATCGATGAAAAAGGATTTATTTAACACATTTGAATTAAAAAAATGTGGGAATGCAAAATAATTATAACAAATATTATATATATATATACAGGGTGGGGCATTTAAAGTGTCGCGGGCGTTTTTTCCAAAAATAAAATGAGATACGAGAAAATTTTTCGGACAAAAATTGTAGGGTATCGAGGGGGACATCCGATGGTGGCCTTGGCTTTGACCTCAAATCTCATCTTCAAGGGCATTCTGAGGTCAACTCTTGTTTTTTAAATAGCATCTCATATTTTTCACTGCAGATTTGGATTCTAGGTCGCAAACCAAGAAACTTTTGTCTGAACCATTTTCCTGAAATCCGCAAAGATGGCGCTCTAATCGATATTGTTCCATACTGAATCTGACATTAGGATAACTCGAAAACGAAGGGTCTTGGAGGAGAATGTTTCGGACAAAAGTTGTCTGATTCCAAGCGGGACCCCTTGAACTGAAACGGAGGTGATGGGGTATAACAGACAAAACACAACACATTTCAATCGTCTACATCACTTGGATAATTTTAATGCAGTAGATGCTCAAAATGATGGCCTTCGACTTCAATACACATTTCAAAATGTTTTACAAAAGATTGCTGAACTCGTGCTAAAATATCTTCATTGATGCTCGCGCATGCATTGATGATTCGTTGACGCATATTCTCAGGTGTAGTCGGTGCTTGTTGATGAACTGTATCTTTTATGTATCCCCATAAAAAAAAATCTGGAGAAGTAAGATCCGGAGAACGGGCAGGCCAATGAACTGGTCCACGACGTCCTATCCATCGTCCAGGATAATCTCTGTCCAATATTTCTCGAGCTGTGACTGCATAATGGGATGGACAACCATCGTGTTGATACCACATATTCAATCGTTCCTGAATAGGTATGTCTTCAAGTAATGTTGGAAGTACTTGATCTAAGAAATGTCTGTACTTCTCTCCATTTAGCGTATCTGCAATGAAGTACGGTCCAATTACTCGAGATCGAAAAATACCACACCAAACATTCACAGCCCATTGTCTTTGATGCTCTACTTGACGTAACCATCTTGGATTTTCTGTCGCCCAGTAATGCATATTATGTCGATTTACTTGACCATGATTGGTGAACGTCGACTCATCAGAAAATAATATGTTGATGAAGTCGTTATTGTGCATTTGCGCTAGACCCCATCGACAAAACTGTACACGATTTTCGAAATCATCACCGTGAAGGTCTTGATGCAAACAAATGTGATACGGATGGAATTTGTGACGTTTCAGTATTCGAAGAACACTTCTTCGAGAAATTCCCGAATGGAGTTCAATTTCACGAGAGCTCACGTGTGGATTATTGGCTACTGCAGCTAGTACATTAACTTCCGCATTTTCTCCGCTAACAGTTCTCATTCGATGTCGTTTTTCCCTTGTAACACTTCCCGTTTCTGAGAATAATTTTGTAATGCGTTGAGAATACCTAATGGATGGCGTTGTTCTTTCAGGAAATCGTTCTGCATACAAGTCATATGCTTGTCTGGGGTTCTTATGCACTTCACCGTAAATGTAGATCATATCGATCTTTTCAGAAACCGTGTATCGGATATCCATGATTTTCAATTTGTCATAAACCAAGTAATAATCAAATGTAACTGACAAACTGACTTTCAAAATCGTGAATTTTCACTGAACCCCGTCGTTTGTTTACATCGCGTGAGCCCTGAATGGTGGTAATGTGGACGATTGAAATGTGTTGTGTATTGACAACTTTTGTACGAAACATTCTTCTGCAAGACCCTTCGTTTTCGAGTTATTCGAATGTCAGATTCGAAATGGAACAATATCGATTAGAGCGCCATTTTTGCGGATTTCAGGAAAATGGTTCAGACAAAAGTTTCTTGGTTTTTGACCTAGGATCCAAATCTGCAGTAAAAAATATGAGATGCAATTTAAAAAACAGGAGTTGATCTCAGAATGCCCTTGAAGATGAGATTTGAGGTCAAAGCCAAGGCCACCATCAGATGTCCCCCTCGGTACCCTACAACTTTTGTCCGAAAAATTTTCTCGTCCCTCATTTTATTTTTGGAAAAAACGCCCGCGACACTTTAAATGCCCCACCCTGTATACAGGGTGTCCCATTCTAATTTTTATATCGGAAGAAATAAAAAACGAGGAGTTTTGGAGGAAAATGTTTCGAACAAAAGTTGTGGGATTCCGAGGGGGACATCTGATGGTGATCTTGACTTTGGCCTCAAATCTCAACTTCAAGGTCATTCAGAGGTCAACTTTTGTTTCTTTAATGAAATCCCCTATTTTTGACTGCAGATTCAGATTTGACGTTGAAAAACAAGAAACTTTTGTCTGAATTATTTCTCCGAATTCCACACAGATGGCGCTCTAATCGATGAAAAATGAGTTTTATGAAACACTGGTATTGCTTTCTGTGTGAAACGGCATTCAACTGTTCAGGTTTCTTTCCAGCTTCTGAGGATTATCGTCGCCATTAGAGTTACCCAATGTGCACCACGAGGAGGTTGAGCGATCGGATCTTGCACATCTTTGTGGCCCTGAAAATTTGATGAAACCCCATAAGTAAAAACCCAAAGTGGTAAGATCCGGAGACCTAGCTGGGATTTTCCATCGACCAATATTGACAATTATGTCTGTTCGTAGTACCGTTACTGTGAATTGTTGCCAAACACAAGTACACAACAATACTTGTGTTCATCATGGACAAGAAAGTTCATACTAGAGCATTGTTTACAAACATTAGTGATACGGAATGTTTAATATCCTCCATTCATTCACAAATTCTTTTCGATATACGATTCAAACTTGAAGAAGATCTTTGATCAGTGTTGTGGAGGTCTCAATACCAGGGATTATCCTTGGGGTGAAATACTTGATACTCTCCTGACACTAGGAGAATGTCGACGTTATTACGGTGCAGCATCAAGATTGTATGGAGAGAGGTATCCAAATAGACGCCAGCCTTCACTTCAGGCGATACGCTGAATAGAAAGACGAGTTATAAGAATGAATATCCCACGAGTCAGAAGGCGTTATGATGGAAATCGTATGAATGCACGCTCAGTAGCCGTTTTAGGAATGGTGCACCTGAATTCTCACGTTAGTACCAGAGAAATCCAGCACCAATTAGGTATCCCAAGATCAACGGCACACCGCATACTAAGATCTGGTAAATATCATCCTTACCACATTACATTGGCGCAAGCATTAGGTGAAGATGATCTCAGACGTAGGGTGGAATTCGGTCAATGGGCCTCGGAGCAACCACCTGGTTTTTTCGATTACGTGATGTTCAGTGATGAGGCAACATTTCGCAGTAACGGTGTTATGAACAGACATAATTGTCATTATTGGTCAATTGAAAATTCCAGATGGCATCGACAAGTTGACAATCAACACCGCTGGACTCTGAATGTGTGGTGTGAGATTTTGCATGGTCAGATCATTGATCCTTATTTCTTCCAACATACTGTTAGGAAGGAAAATTATCTGCAATCGATTCGGGACAAATTACTAAGGATGTTGGAAGATGTTGATCTCTATACACGGAACAGGATGTGGCTTCAACATGATGGGGCACCACCTCATAACGCTGCAATTGTCAGAAATTTCTTAAACACATCTTACCCACACAGATGGATTGGTTGCGGTGGATACTTTGCCTGGCCAGCTAGGTCTCCGGATCTTACCCCTTTGAATTTTTACTTATGGGGTTTCATCAAAGATGTAGTTTATGAAAGACCACCAACGACCAGAGATGACATGAAACGCCGAATACGAACTGTATGCCGAACAATTCCACGTCATGTGCTTTCGTCGTTAGAACCACATTTTCAGAGACGAATTAGGTTATGCCAACAGGTCAACGGTGCAAATATCGAAAATTTGATACGGTGAATTTTCATACATATTGCAGAGCGTTTGTCGTGAAAAATTACACACCTCTACAGTCCAGACAATCGGCCCTTTTCAGGGCCACAGAGATGTGCAAAATCCGATCGCTCAACCCCCTCATGGTGCACATCGGGTAACTCTAATGGCGACGGTCATCCTCAGAAACTGGAAAAAAAACACTGGGGAGTTAAATGTCGTTTCACACAGGAAGCAATACGAGTGTTTCATAAAACGCATTTTTTATCGATTAGAGCGCCATCTGTGTGGAATTCGGAAAAATGATTCAGACAAAAGTTTCTTGTTTTTCAACGTCAAATCTGAATCTGCAGTCAAAAATAGGGGATTTCATTAAAGAAACGAAAGTTGACCTCTGAATGACCTTGAAGTTGAGATCCGAGGCCAAAGTCAAGGTCATCATCAGATGTTCCCCTTGAAATCTCACAACTCTTGTTCGAAACATTTTTCTCCAAAACTCCTTGTTTTTGAGTTATTCCGATATAAAAATTAAAATGGGACACCCTGTAAATGTAAAAATTGAAATATTGTATCTGATAATATAATATATGAAAATAAAAATAAAAATATTGTGCCTGGCAAATGAAATTCGTTCTATGTCATGACTTACCTAAAAAATGATATGGTTTGAGATGAGATGGTGAAATAGACCCCATTCCTGATGCTGAAAATGACATGGATGATGGAATTATAAACCATATGTTTTCCCACATCATTTTTCGTGATAACTTTTGTCATAAATCAATTCAAGATTGATGAAGTGTTGGAAAATTATTATCATTTGTCAAAAAATGCTTACGAAAATGATGTGAGAAGTCACGTGATTCATTACATCATTATCTACATCATTGACAGTTTGAGGAATGAGCCCATTATATCATTCTGAATCACTTAATGTTTTATGTCATTTCCTCGTCTAGGAAGCATGTTTGGAGAATTAGCTTAAAGCTTGGCAAAAGTGAATATACACAACTTGGGCCAGGCTCTGTTTTATCATATAAGCCAAGCTCCGAAAAACTCATGGTACATGTATCGTAATACATTGGGCCATGCTTGGTGTTATATTCTGGCCCAATATTGGGTACCAAGCCTGGCACGAGGTCATCATCCCAAGCTTGAACCAAGCTTGGGCCATTTTTAGTTATGGATTCTGGGCCAATATAAGTCATAATTGGGCTAAGCTCGGGCCAAGCTCGGGCCATTTGTTAATTCCTACCTGGGAACGGATATTACGGGGATGGCCTCCGCCGCTACGCGTTTTTCGTGGTGAGCGCACGGTTGGTTTTTGTGAGCAGTTTCCGAATTTGGTTAGAAAGAGATTCCAAAATTGACCTGACTTCCGCTGATGGGTGTCAGCTATAACTGTAACTGCACGCTAATGGTGAAACAAGTACGAGGGTGGATTGATAAGTTTCCGGCCTGACCAAGAAAAACAACGTTTTTAAGAATTTTTTTTTTTTATTTCTCAACATAATCTCCTCCAAGGCTGATACATTTCTCATAGCGGTGTTCTAGTCTAGTAATGCCATCTCTATAGACTGATTCGTCAAGCTCCTCAAAAAACCCATTTACAGCTTCGATTACTTCTTCATTGTCCGCAAATCTCTTACCGCCAAGCCATTTTTTGAGGTTAGGAAACAGATAATAGTCACTCGGGGCTAGGTCTGGAGAGGAGGGAGGTTGCGGCATTAATTCAAACTTCAGATCGTCGATTTCAGCCATCGCAACGATTGACGTGTGCGCTGGTGCGTTATCGTGATGAAACAAGATTTTTTTCTTCGCCAGATGAGGTCGTTTAATTTTCACTTCGTGGCTCAAACGTTGCAATAAGTCTGCGTAGTATTGACCAGTGATAGTTTTACCCTTCTCAAGGTAATCAATGTATATAATACCTCTTGCATCCCAAAAAACAGTAGCCATAACCTTGTTCGCCGAAAAAATTGTTTTTGCCTTCTTTGGAGTTGGTTCCCTTGGTCCAATCCACTGTTTAGACTGTTCTTTGGTTTCAGGAGTGTAGTGGTGGACCCAAGTTTCGTCAACGGTTACGAATCGACGCAAAAATTCGCTTGGATTACGCTTATACAACGCCAAATTGGCGGTAGAAATGTTCTTTCGAATCAATTTTTGGTCGACTGTTAGCAAACGCGGCACCCATCTTGCACAGAGCTTTTCCATATACAAATGTTGGTGCAAAATATTTTGTACACGTTCATATGACATCTTACAGGTCTCAGCTATCTCACGAACTTTTAATTTGCGATCTTTCAGCACTATTTGATGGATTTTTTCGATCATATCTGGAGTTGTGACCTCAATGGGGCGTCCTGAGCGAGGCTCATCAGAGGTGCTCACACGACCCTTCTCAAACTCGGACACTCACTGCTTAACGGTTGAATATGATGGAGAGGATGTCCCCAGTGTTGAGTCCATCTCTTCTTTAATTTCCTTCGGCGTTAACCCCTTTAAATAAAAGTATTTGATGACAGCACGATTTTCCAGCTTTTCCATTTTTACGAAAAACACAGAGGCGTCTTGGTCAGCGTGCTCTCAAAACTAAACTAACATGGCGATCGAACTGAAACTATAGCTACAAGCTATCTAAGGATGGTACTATAGAACGCCACCTCAAGGTAGGCCTAGTGGCGCCATCTCTTGGTCAGGCCGGAAACTTATCAATCCACCCTCGTATTGCGGCTGTACTCACGAGAATAGCCCCTGCTGGTATCTCTACGCGTTTTCTCGTATCCAGCAAATCTTTGGGTCCTATCAGCAGTTACTAAAAGTAGCCCTATCGGTATGTGTCTGCAATTTTCCAATTGATTGGACTCAACGGGATTAACCGAGTATACCCTTTTGTGTTTCTACACTGGAGAGAAATTGGGAAGAAGAGCTTTCCAAAATTGCCGGTAACAGCGCTCCCCACATATTGGCCTATCTGTCCTTCCTCTTTGGATGGCCAGATCCCCCAAGATAAGAGAACAGCGACTTCTGTTGACTCCAGTTGATGAGATACCTTCTCATCTTGGTGAATCTGACCACCCAAAGTGGAAGAAGAGATACGCCAATATGTTGGGAGCACTATCCACGGCAATTTTGGGAAGCTGGTCTTCCCAATTTTTTCCCAGTGTATACACGTGATTCACATTCGAAGTTTGTTCGTTTCTGTCAGCAAATCTCGAAATCTGCATTTACTGTAAGTGTGAACGGCCACATTTGACTGAGGTATCATATGATACCCCAAGGAATGGTACTCTCGTACTGATATACAAGGGCACGGAGAAGGGATCAAATCTTCTCATATTTGAATCCTGACATTTGCGGCATTCCTTCACTCCTCCAGTAGTCAAATATTCGGACCTACAAAGTTTCTTTCAAGAATTCTTGCTAGTTATTCGCCATGTCGATCCCCTGTGCGTTCTTTTAGCGTCAGGATTAAGAGAATTTCAATTGGGTTCAATTAAGGACTCAACACATACGTCAAAAAACTCCCAAAAACGATCTGGCATTAGAAGAACAGTTATTTTTTTCCAACATCATCTTCCTGTAATACATTATCACGAATATCCAACATATCTAAATCATTACCGAATTGACCCCTTAATGACCACACGAAGAAAATCTTCCAACACCCAAGTGGAAACTGTGATGAATTCGAGACAATCGAATTTCTGAATACTGTTCATTTTGTTTTTGAAGGTTCTCTTCCCAGTGGCGATGATTGGAAGTTTCCCCAAGAAAGCTTGACCATTGAAAAATCGAAAGTGCACAATAAACGTGATTTTGTTATGAAATATTTTTCCATCTTGTGATTTCTCGTTCCGTTTGTGTATCTGACATGCTCCAAATTTGTCCAGATCGCGTTCTCGATGTATAGACTTGAGATAAATCAACTCCCTTCCCTGGTGCAAAAAAAAAATATTGAATGCCATTGATTAATGAGATTCAATACAAACTTTGCAATGGTAAATGACCATTCGAATCTATTGCATTCTCATGGAATCCTATTAATTTAATCGGTTTTGATGGGTTGCAACGAGTTTGAACAAGTGTGAATGTCATCACCATTGCAAACTTTGTATTGAATCTTATTGTTCAATCGGATCCAACGGACTTTTCAAACAAGAATGAAATTTAAATTTTTGGTAAATCAAAATGGCGGCCGAAATGAACATTTTTTTAGACTTTTTATAGACTTCAGTAGAAATTTCCTGATAACAATCATATCTTAGGATTTATCAAAGAGTACTGTCAGTTTCTTTCAGAATTTTTTGAGACAATTTTGGAATCTCCAAAAACTCACAAAATCTACATATTGGATAACGTCATAAAAATTCTGAAGGAATGTATGAGTTTTGTTGAACTAATTCTAAAACATTTTTTTTTCCTCAACAATTTTCCATTCAAGCTTAGATATATCCAAGCTTAGCTTTCGAGAATTCTTTAATGGTTGGAGGAGCACAGGCGCTTTAGAATTATAAATGTGTAGGTACACGCATACATCATATACACTGTGTTGCATAACTTTAGCACCACCTACATTTTTGCCTGTGTCACGGATTATAATGGGGATAACTAAATCCCGCACCAGTGGTGGCAGGAGTATGCCCAATTACTCATGGTAAACAAGTTTCATTAGATTTCTTCATTTATATCAGAACATATAGAAGGAAAATACATTTTTTATTGTTGCATAACTATAGAACCACATGAATAAACGTAAGAAATAATGAAAATAAATAATTTTAATAATCTGTAGGACCACCTTTTTTCAGTATTATTTGGAAAACTCGATTGGGCATGCTATTAATTAGGTTACAGAAAATTTCCTCACGGATTTCTCCGCTTGCCTTCAATAGTGCGTCTTTCAGCTCTGAAACGTTTCCATATTGTTTATTTTCTGCGTAAATCATCCTCACGATGATGGCCCAAATGTTTTCCATGGGATTCTGATCGGGGGAACATGCTGGCCATTTCAGAACATCGATTCCATTTGTTTGAAACCAGTCCATTGTTTTTTTGCTGCTGTGGATACTCGCATTATCTTGTTGATAAACCCATTCCACTGTATCGTTTTCTTCTAGAAACGGTAATAAATTATTTTGTAGGATACCTATGTATTCGTCACTGTTCATACGTTTTGAGGGGAATGCCAGCTCGAGCATGCCATCAATACAAAAAGCTCCCCAAACCATAACACTCCCTCCACCAAAATTCCTTTTGGAAAAATACTGGGGTTCTTTTCGCAGATCTCGCCAATAAGAATTATAACCGTCAGGTCCGTCGAGATTGAATTTTTTCTCGTCCGAGAAAATAACCTAATTAGTAATAAAACAACGTCGAAATTGTTTGATGTTAAAACATTCGAACGTGTGGAATCAACTTACGCATTTCCAATTCCGATCCATATTCGCTCGAGCATATTCAAGTCTCGCAGCTTTATGACGTGGTTGGAGATTGGGTGCCCCCTTCAATTTCTGTCGACAAATGCAAGGATATTCTACTAGAGCTCTGTGAATAGTCCACCGTGAAACATCAAGATTCAACTCTTTTTTAATTTGATTGCAGCTCTTCAATGTGTTGCTCGCGGTGTTCACAATCATTCGTTTGGTACGAGGGGTCAATTTTTTCTTCGGTCCACCCTTTTTATTCTTGCCGTAAGTGTTCGGATCCCGCAGGAAGTTCAAAATAACTTTATGGGATCGTCCTAGTCTTCGAGCGATTTCTCATATACCCACATTTTCCTCTCTGTACGCGAGAATTTTACCTTTTTCTTGTTCGGTTAAATATTTACCTCGTGGCATGGTTTGTGTGACTGGTGAAACAACTTTTGGATTGAATTCAGTTCTCAATAAGCGGAGAATACACGTAATGAGGTTAAGAGGTGGTTTAATCCATACAGACGCAATGAACTTGTCGTAATACGTATGGTGCTATAGTTGTGAAACAATCAAAAATCACACTTTCGATTATATCGATCTATGTAAACGAGGATTCTCAATGCAATGTGTTCTGAAATTCATTATTTATGGTTGTGCTTTGACTCCTGTGATGCATTTGATTAAAATCGTATCCCATATTCCGGAACCTCGAAAAATATGGGTGGTGCTAAAGTTATGCACCGCAGTGTATGTATAATCGATGCAAGGAAAATTTTGCGCCAAAAATGTCAAATTGTCTCGCGTGTTCATGAATTTCCTACAGAGAATGAAAAGCAGTTTCATCGCCGGATTCATATTTATGGCACAATCTCAAGTGAGTAGTACACTATAATATTTTCGAAATTTTACATCAAAATTTTCCCTCGCTTCGGCTTGCGGCACATGGGTCTAAAAAAGGGTGGAAAGCGGATCGCGGAACCTGTTGTTGAAAATCGAGGCACAGAGTCAACTCTCTTTTCAATCAAAGGTTTCGCGATCCCCTTTCCGCTTCAATTCAGCTCCATGTGACGCGGGCCTTAGACTGTCACTGTATAATATCTGTGTATACCGACACATTTACAGTTTTATAGCGATTCTCTTAAGCTTTTTAAAAGGAAATCTTAAGTATCACTTTTGAAAAAAGTACCTTTGAAAACATAAGGGACAGTGATTTTCGGATTTGTTGGTTCGAATTAAATACATAGCGGCAGCTAAAACTTAGATATTGGAATTCCATCTTGTGGAAGCATTAATCATGGAGAATAGAGGAAAGGAGTACGATCGCAATACTTTCGAAGTGCCCCCAAAAATGTAACCTAGATTGGTCTCTAATTTGCTGCTATCGTACATGGTTACCAGTATGTACTACTGAATTCCCATGGAATCCAAGTGTTCAACCAATAAGACTCCTGTTTTTAATGTTGCGAGCGCCATCAAATGTGAGAAAATTGCAACTACCGGGGGCTCAATTTTTGGCCACTTTCCGTTGGAGAAAATCGCCTTCGATCGTACTCCTTTCCTCTATTCTCCATGGCAATGATTAAGGAATATATATACACTGTCTTAAAGAATATGTTTAAATGTAACATCGACCATTTTTACACTAAAATTAAAAATAAAATTATAAATTGAAAACATTCGGAATTCGCGCAACATACTCATTGTCTTCGATTTTCATAATCATCATTTTCTCTTTGATATCTTCAAAAGTAATTCTTTCTGTAGTGGCAGCATAATCTATCATTTCTAATATGTGTGGGGTATCAAAAACGATATCTGTATTAATTTTTCGTACCTCAATAAAACATCGTTCATTCAAGCTCAAAATAGCTATTATCTCAGCAACATCCCCTGTCTTAAGCTGTACTACAGAATCGTTTGTTCTTTTATCTCGTTTGTATTTAGTCGTGTGGTGTATATCCCCTTTATAAATACAACGATCATATTTCACAATACCAACATCATTCGTTTGTTGCCCTTTGCCGAGTAATACAACATCATCTATTGTTTTTTTCAAAGATTTGCAATAAAAATTTGAAAATAAGCGATTAAAATATTCCCTCCATATTTCCGACCTCCCGAATGTTTGATCTTTCTGCCACTCATACACATTTTTATGCACAAATTTTGCGGCAATTTGATCTAACGCGCCCTTTGGCCCACAGATTTGTTGCTTTAAATGGTAATTTGCACTTTCATAACAAAACGCGGAAGTAGCCCATAATGATCCAGACATTTGTACTGATTGCATGATGTGAAGTACGCTATGAACGTTGAACGTTACATACTTTTCTCCGTATATGTGCTCGAAATCTTCCACAAAAGTTTGTAAATTGGCTTCGCACTCATTTAATTCATCTTGAGTAATACGGTATTTTAACAACGTATAAATACTTCGTACTAAAAGGGATAAGCGTGCTAAAACCTCATCCTGTATCACGCCATTCGAACAAGGCAAACTATAAAACAACAACCAAGACAACCACTCTGAAGCCTTCCACTTGGATTTGTCGGTTAAAAGCCTCGGTAATCGTTGAATCTTCAGTATTGGCGTTGAACCTTGCAATCTTACATTGATCTCAGTCCTTTGGCCTACAGTCAGATGAATTGGGGAATTTGCAGTGGTCCAAATGTCACATCTGTCTTGTAACTCCCAATGTTACAGAGTGCATGAATTCGTAAGGAAATCCCCATACTAAATCGAAATGTGGTAACTGTGCCACAATAGTTTCTCCCTTGACTCCTCTTACAGGTTTTTCTAATTCCGCACATTCCGTGATGTCGGTCAAATGTGATTCGTGAGTTCTAATCCTTTTTGATGCATCGTTGTATAGGAAACGTACAGTTCCGGGCAAATATTTGCCATGAGCATAGGACCAGCAACAACCATAGTATGCATTATATTGGAATTGATTTTGTACGATAGGCCTCGCTACGGAGTCG
This sequence comes from Gonatopus flavifemur, assembly GCA_018340375.1. Taxonomy (NCBI): domain Eukaryota; kingdom Metazoa; phylum Arthropoda; class Insecta; order Hymenoptera; family Dryinidae; genus Gonatopus; species Gonatopus flavifemur. Next base: position 1,256,726 of record JAFFJZ010000035.1, on the reverse strand, counting down.
TGGATGAAGCACAAGGGAATCATTTTGAAAATCATTGATTCTTCTCGATCAGTTGTGATTTGTACACCATCTTTGAACAGTTTCAAGGCTTGCTGAACAAATCCTTTGAGAAAATTGTTCATTACTATTGGAGTGGGTTCTTTATCTCCAATTCACAAAGCACATAATATGCAATTTTTAAATCGTACATCAGGAGGTAATTCATTGATTGTGACTAGAATTGGCCAACTGCTCCGTTTCGAACTGTGGAAAATCGGCATACCATCTGTATTATTATTATATGTTATTATGTGCTGTGATTCCGATGAATAATTTGGATGTATTGTCTTGTACAATTCACCATCGCTTATATCTGTTATACTATCACTGTCATCAGAATTTAGTCTGTCATCGCGATTTTTAATGTACCCCAACAATTGCTCCCGAATTATTTTATTATTCAGTAACTTTTTCAACTGATATTCAAAGTCTATGTACACAAACTTATTATTGGATCGCATAGTCAATTTATTTTCTTGCTTGCAATTGTCGCAAACCAAATTCTAATTCCAAGAGCCTTTTTTTGGGATAGGACCTAACAAATTTTGTTGGCAAGAATGACAAATGAATGTGTAACTGAATATTCTATCAGGTAGGTCATAGTCTTTTTTAAATGTGTGTTTGGTCCCACGCAAATTGGCAAACTGAGGTCCAGCTCAACATTTTACCATGTCTACAAGTGATTGTCGTGCTTCGTATGATTGATTAAATCTTATGCAGAATCCGTTTATCATATTCATGACTTCGCTAACGGTCAGTCCAGGCGTATCAAACATGATTGAAGAATCATTATTTTCATGGTCTGAGAAATCTTGATAACCATGTTCGGAAAAGCAGTCCTCATTTTCTCCACTACCTTCAAGTCCAGAATTTTCATGTTCAGAGATTTCTTGAACAATCTCCAAAAAATGGTCTTCAAATGTAACATCTTCATCGATAATCATGATCTGATGATGATACGTAATGCGAAGAACTTGATCCGGAAGCCATTTGCAGTCGTGCGTTATCATCGCTTGAATCTGAAATACATTGATAACAGTTCTTAATTCTATTATTCTTCATTTTGGAGACAATGCTCAACAAATATTTCGTGCGGGCAGATATTTCTCAAACAAGAAACATCTGCCAAATTAAACGGTTAGAATATATCGGAAATTTGTCTTTTATAAACTTATTAAACGTATCATGGACTGGGATGAAGCCGATCTTTAGATACAGCATTTAATTGGGTGATGAATGTCGATTGGGGTATTAAAACCGAATGAATAGCATGATCGTGATCGCTCTTACCCCATGGTAATCGGCTTCACTCCAGTTTACGGTAACAAGTATTTTACATATCTCCTGGAAGATGTGCAAGTATGTTGTGTGAGACATATTGAGGTCGTACTCTTCTGACAGCACTTTCCCTTCAGAGCTGAAGGGAACGTGCTATCAGAAGATACCAAAATGTATACCGTTTCGTATACCAAAATGGAAATGAATTCATCTGATTCATCTGAATATTCTCTCATTTTCGTTTATTTGTTATTTCCTCTACAAAACTTCATTCTTATATTCGAATCTATGAATTTCCTCAATGATGATGTATTCAAAAGACTCAATTCAAATAAACTTATGAATTTCATATCCAAAAATTTGTTCAATCATTGGCTTTCGAAAATGCTTTTGAAGTTCGAACCGTTTATAGGAACGAAACGAAAATTCAAACTCTCAGATCTAATGGACCAGGGTTGGGCACGATGTGCTCATTTCTTCGCGAGATGACCAATTCGGCGGTATACTTCCGCGCGGAAGCAGGGACGCAAAACAAATGAGCCGTTCGCTCGAATAACATCCCAAGTCGACTTAGGGTGTTTTTCCGGAGGTGCATCTATTTGTGTAGCTGAATCCTTTGAGAACATATAAATATTAAAAAACCCCCAAGTTATCGAAGTCTCTATGTGCTATATACAAGGATTTCCCGAGCGGCTTCCTACGCGGCGACCGAGTTTTGAAACTTTGAATCAAATTTTCGTACCAAAACCTACGTCGACTTAGGCTGTTATTCGAGCGAACGACTCAAATGATGGTAGGGTAATCACATAGTACACAACAGCAATATCGTACCACAGCCTGCCCGTACAGGACCGGACATTTCTACGTTGCCTTGCCGTTGCCTCTACGTGGAATCTTCGTTCATCCACCTTGTATCCTATCCACGTCCACCATTCATCCACGTACAGCCTACGGAGATGCGACGTGAAGATCGATGGATGTGATGTTAGGGTGCTGTTCAATCAGAATTTTTTCCTGCCACTTTATGAAGGTTTATGGGCATTTTTGCTATCGCAACTTTCAATAAACATTGTAAACATAAATCGGTAACCAATGGTCTGTATTTCGATTGTATTTTATTCATTACTGAAAATTAACTTTCGTTCGTAGTTATGCTACGATACTGCTCTTGTGTACCACGTGATGACCCTGCCTCCATTTGTTTTGCGTCCCTGCCTCTGCGCGAAGTATACCACCGAACTGGTTATCTCGCGAAGAAATGAGCACATCGTGCGCACTCCTGTAATGGACCATCGTAATTCATCTTCTTGAACTGACTCCATGAAACTGGAACAACATGGCTTGAAAAATGTGTCTTTATGTCAATTGAGGATTCCATGATTTTATCACTAATTTATTTCAATAAACGATTCAAATTGCATCAACATTTTTGGGAACTACTACACGGAAAAAAGAAAACACTACTGGTTACTGTGAATGACAGCAATCGGTTGAAAAACAAATGAAAACACGCTTGGATAATGAGGATTAGCGCGATCACAGTGATGGGTATTGTAATGAAATGCGTCAACGCTGACTGGACAGTAATGAGGACTGGGAAACGCAGTACTGCATAGAATGAATTTGAGTTTCAATGTATTTTTATGATTCACAGTAACCATTGGTGTTTTCTTTTTTCCGTGTATTGAATGTTATCAGTTATGCTCAATTTTTTCAATCTATTTCCACAAACTGTGGTCAAATCAACTATCGTCAACAACTTCCGAAATGAAAAAAGAATCGATCGATTCGATCCTGGCAAATCTTTGATCGATCCGTGGTGGATCAGGTTTTTCAAGGATCGGTGAAAGATCGATAGATCGATCAAAAGATCGACATCACTAATTCCTATTACGAGGATAAATGTCCGTGAGAAATTTGGACAACGCACAGTTTTAATTGAAGTAGATCAAGTGTTTCTATTCTTATTCAACTACTTGGAAGGAATTATAATCGGAAAATAATTTTTAATTTTTTTTTACGAATAATTTTCATAAAACAAAGAACTATATCATTTTGCTATCTGATTCCAGGAACCACTGCTGCTCACTAAACATTCAGTTTTATCCGTGTAGTCAAAACAAATTAAGTGTAATCGTTTGAATTTGTGATGAGTATGTTAAAAAGTCATAATTATTATCCCCAGCAGAAAAAATCTAGGGAAATCCCCAGGTTTTATGTGGCCCATACATGGACCACATATGAACCATATATGGCCCTCATGGAACCTGGGGACTGCCCTAGAATTTTTCTGCTCGGGATGTTAATTTATGGAAGGAAATAAGTTCCTAATACTCCATGATCAATGAGTTTTCACTGCTATAACACGTATTTCTTTTCTGATCTGAATTATAATTCTTCTGAACGATTATTCAGAATATGAAAATAATATAGTATAATTTGTTCTAACCTGTGCTGATCGCTGTTTTCGTTGGTTCACTTCTTGCTACCCATGATGAATGTGTTCTCGATGAAGTTCATCCTTCTTGATAATCTGGGTCTAAGAAACACTTGTATCGTCTCTTTTTCGGGTTTGGCGGATCCATCCTAATGCCAAAGCAATACCTACTACAGAATATTTATATAATAATATTATTTTCTTCAATGTGTGAGCTTCTATATATAGTCCACTAATTGGAACGGAGATATAATTGTCTCGATTATGAATGGCTTAGATATTTTTTCTACCGTCTTTCGGAACCGTCATAATCGATACTCTCAAACAATCTTACGAAGAATTCTTTATAAATACATTGGGGCCAGCGTGCTGTGTAGGATAGTTTTGGTGTCAATACTCACATAACAATCCATGTCTTCACATATCTTTTAGACAAGTTTAAGATGTCTTATGCGAAGTATTTAGATATGTGATGAAGGTCTAAAACATATCTAAATACATTGCATAAGACATCTTGAACTCAGGTTTCAAATTGTTTTGAGGATACTTTTCCGGAACGATTTACTCTTAATCCTTGAAAAGTGAAGTGTTTTTTGGCACCCTTCAAAGGTAAACATGGGTCATTTGTGCCTGGCGTTTCAAAAAGTACACAAAAGCGCTCCAAAAAATCTGAAAGAATTCATGGTATTTCATTGACTATCCTAGTATCAGGACCAATCACCAGCGCCGAATTTAGAAATTCTGTTTCTTTTTCCAACGCACGTATAACAAAGGATAAATTATAGGCAGCCACCTAGTGTTCATCTTTTGTTACACGTCGATTGAAGAGGGAAACAAAATATCTGAATCCGGCGCTGCCAATCACTATATTGATGATTTATTAATTTATTTGAACAATACAACAAAATAAACGAATGAAAAAACTGGAAAATTTCTCCGTGAGGAAGTTTTGCCGAGGCACGATTGACCCATGTTTACTTTTTAAGGGTTACTCGTCGTCGTCGTTTTCGTGTGTCTTTGGGCACACGAATTTCCAAAAAAAATGTGTCTGTAATGTTTCTGAAATTCTGTAATATCAGGGACATATCTGGAGTACGGAAAAAAATTATCGGTAGAGGCTACCGACTGGCAATCGGTAGCCTCTACAGAAAGAAAATCCGTAACAGCTACAGATTTCGTCTGTAACTGCTACCGAAAAAATCTGCAGCTGCTACAAATTTTTTTCCTGTAGTGGCTGAAGACAAAATCTGTAGCAGCTACAGACTTTTTTGGTAGCAGTTACAGATAAAACTGTAGTTGCTACAGATTATTTCTTTCCGTAAACATGACCGAAAAAAATTAACCGAAATCAACCGAAACCGAAATTTTTCTCTATGAAAAATTTACATCAAAAAACGGATCAAAATCTTATCCGTTTATTATGCGTCCTTTCCATCGCAATTTATAACAAATACGAACAAGGATATTTGGAATTACGAACATTCGCGATCAAATACGTATCAAACCCATGAATTACGCATAAAATCTAACAAAAAACCGTTTGTTCCACATTTGATGTGATTTATTTGCACTTTCCTCGTGATTCATATCAAGTGCGGATAACTCTATTTTTTTTTTTATTTTATGCGTAATTTAATACGTATTTCATCGCAAATGTTGGTGATTCCAAACATATTGACTCGTATTTGTTGTTAATTACGATGAAAAAAACGCATAGCAAACGGATAAGATTTTCATCCGTTTTTTATGTGAATTTTTCGTTGGGTTTACACTGTACGAATATATACACTAAGGAAAAGGTACGTAGCTGCCAGGAATATTCAAGTGGTATTGAGATCTATTTCGGATATCTTAAATATGTCCAACACAAAATTCTGACAAAAGCTGCCCCATCGACCTATAAGGCAAGTTTGAGATGAGTTAACTCAACGTTATGATAACGTTAAGTATGTTTCAGAAGAGGATCCAAGTGTTGTTCTCTGGATTATGATTAATTGTTACATTATCATAAAAAATTCGATTCATCCATTGGACTAAATGATTATAATGAATTAATGTAATGAATAAATCCAATGTTTTATAATCAATTATATAATGTGATGAATGGATCGAATTTTTTGTCATAATGTTACAATTAATCATAATCCAAAAAACAAATCTCAATTCGACGTATAAGGCGAGTTTGATATTGTAACGTAGACGCAAATTTTTTCAAATTTTTCCGCCTAATGCAAACACACGCGCACAAAATGTTCGCGGCATAGGGCCCAACTATGCCAATTACATAAAATATGTACAGAATGCACATATCGAGCGTTGGGAGAGTAGTGTACTCATTTACCGACACCTGTGCTACGTGGGTAACGGAAATAAACTGGCTTGGCACCCCCAAGTACATTCAAGAGTACCGTTTTTTCCAAGAGATTGGAAAAAACCGAGAACCCTCTCCTTACCCTCATTTATGACCTCCTTACTGGAACGGAGGCGCGCATTTTATTGCGCTCGTCATAAAGGGCTGATTAAGGATAGACACCTGGGCACCTGTTTATGACCTCCTTACTGGAACGGAGGCGCACACTTTATTGCCCCTGCCATAAAAGGTCATTAAGTATAGACATTTGGGCATTTGTGCGAAGAATTGTGTCGCCAATCTAAATAATGGAATTTGAAAAGAAAAACATCATCAATGATGAATCGCTCATTTTTACTGAAGAAAATCTTTCTTTTACTCTGGAAATTCATAAACAGAGTTATTTAAGTTTTGCGAATCGAATTCCTGAATTTTACTCACATGTGGTTACCAATTTTACATTATTATTTCCACACAGCACAACCGGTTCTCAAACAGTTCTTGGAGAATGCCATTTGAATGCCACACTTTTTGAGGGAGTTCTTTAAGAATGCGCACAATCATTAATTTGAATCCAAAAATAATTCCAAAGGTATGCCTGTTGTGTCAGTGGGGATGAAGACATGTGGAGATTTGGAAAGAACACGTAATCTTCTCGGGAGAATTCATAATGCATCTACACCTGAATTCATTCAGTATAAATAAATCATACCGCAAAACAGGCATCCTGAACTTTCTCCTAATTGAATGAAAATTTGTAATTAAATATCAATTCTTCTACAAGTTTCTTATCGAAAAGGATGGAAATCACAGAGTTTTTCCATCGTTTTCTATAAGGGATTTCCCACACACGATACAATCGATTAGTTTTTCCATACACGAAAGATCATTTGTATGAATGCATTTTTATAGCCAATTTTCATATATTTTGAAGTAATCAATAATTTACTTCATTATCCACAAACAATTCATGAATCTTCACACACTTCTCTTCTTTAAGGTTACATCACTTTGTTGTATATAAACTTCAACCTTAAGATCATATGATATGTCATTTATTCTCACATATTATATGTTTCTTGCACCGAAATGAATTACTCACTGAAAATACATTGCATAATTCATTTCACTAAGCACTCTCCAAATCTCGTACACGCACCTATTCGATAAATTTATATGCTATCAATTGTATCTTGGACATTACTTTTATCCAAAAACGTTTACAAATTCAGGAGGACTCTGATTGAATTCTTGTTGATCGAAGTTCATGGTGTTCGTTGTGGATCCTTTTTGAGCGGAACAAGACTACATTTTGAACTGCCATGGGGATTCATGTTCACTGTCATGACGAGTAGTCTTCACGATTGCTTCAGGCATTTTCTGTGTGTATTTCGAGAACTCCCACATGTATTCATTAAGAACTTTTCAGAAAATCTTTTGATACTCTGTGTGTTCATTTGGGATACTTCATGGAATCATAGAAATGCATTCCATAAGTATTCCTTACTCTAAATTCTCTGCAAACTCAAAAGGGACTCGTGTGCTGTAAGCATCTTAAATTTAAAAACTATATTTTTTGTATGAATATTATGATCAATGGGTTATGCAAAAATAATCTTAGATATTAAACCTCAAAAATAAGAGATATACTGGTTAAAACAACCTTTGATTTGTAATATGTAATTGAAACATTATGGACATGGAGACGACGAAGAGGGAACCCGTCACCCCCGAGCGAGAGTTGAGCGCGAAGTTTGAATCATCGGCAACCGTCGAGAGCAGAAACCTGGATTCCTCATTGGTCTAGAGTTTGAAAATCCCTTCCAGGGAACCTCTAACCAATCACGGCGCTAACCAAGAGAACTCGCGTGTATAAATATCGCGACATTTCCTTAGCTTCACTCACTTCACTCCACTACACTTCACAAGACACTTCGCTCTTGTCAAACTTGCAACGCTAGAACATCAATAGTCCTTTTTAGGACTCTACAATCAAAGGCCACACTCTACACTTTGCTCTTGCTAAACTTGCAACGCTGGAACAACAATAGTCCTTTTTAGGACTCTACAATCAACGGTCGTATTCTACACAAGTGCTTGAACAGAAATTGAACGGAGTTCAAGCACTTATTATTCAAATTCCAACGAGCAAGCTTGGATTGCTGCTCATCATCTACACAAGTGCTTGAACAGAAATTGAACGGAGTCTAAGCACTTATTATTCAAATTCCAACGAGCAAGCTTGGATTGCTGCTCATCATCTACATAAGTGCTTGAACAGAAATTGAACGGAGTTCAAGCACAAATTTAAAATTCCAAAGGAGGAGAAATTTTCAACGAGACAAGCAAGGATTGCTTCAACTACGCGGAAGGAAGAACCATCGGAGCCACATTTGTTTTTCTCGACAACAGGCGGTAAATGCGATCCTGTGCTACAAACAGCCAGGATCACTAGCGGTTTTAACGAAATTTAAAACAGAACGTGAAGCGAGTCGCCAAGGCACTTGCGGGGTGATTATAAGAAGTAAGTGTTTTACACTATTTGGGTGGGTGAAAAACCTAAGTTTCCTAACTCAATGGTAACATTGAAATGTCGATGAAACCTTGAGTTTTTAGAATTCAAATTAAATTCAATCCCCGTGGTTTCAAGCCACATATTTGAATATGAATTTCTTCCAATTCTTTATGAAATCAGAAACTCTTTTTTTTTATTTTTAAATCGAAATTTTTATAGATTCAAGTCTCATACTTGAATACAACCAAAATTTGTCAATCTCTCTTTTATTCTCATACTCGGAAGTAGTATAGAATTATATTTTAACAAGTTTTCTTTTTCTGTTCTTCTTTCAGTGGAAATAGATATATATTAGAATAAAATATCTAGAAGATAGAATCCGGGGAACGAAGAGAAGGATAGAAACTCACCATAGGGACGTTAGGGAAAATAGAATTCCACCCGCAGGAAGGAAGAGAACACGTTTCCTCAATAACTTAAATACCTATGAGGAATCCCTAATGAAATTAAATGAAGAATTAAATAATTTAAAATTATACTTAGCTTCATTGAAAATAAGAGGGAACTTATTTGTAGAAGGAGAAAATTGGGATATTCAACCAATTCCTCCATGCAAGGAATTATATGAATCTAATTCCTGCTCACAATGTAAATCCTAAAATTAAATTTAATATACAAATTTATATAATGATTTAAATTTTCTTTTTCAACTATAAATATACGAGTTTAATATTAAACCTCTTTGTGAACAAACACTGCCATAAATAATAATAAATTCAATTTTGTAACCATATTCTAACGAGTCAAACAGTTTCATTTAAGTATCCTTTCCCCAGTCCTTGTTTAGTCTAACTAACTAAAGTGGGGTAACAAAGGGGTTGTCAAACTTTGATTTGGCAATTCCTAATAGCTGCTGTCTGTTTCAGATAATCTATATAAAAGGTTTTGACGTAACAATATAATAAGTTTATGATAACTTCAAGAAGAGGAGTTTCAGAAGAGGATCCAAATATTGTTTTCTGGATTATGGATTAGGATTCATTATATCAATTGATCCAATGAATGAATCGAATTTATCGTCATAATGTAACAATTAATCATAATCCAGAAAACAATATTTGGATTCTCTCCAGATACATTCTCAAAGTTATCTTAAACTTATCTCCAACTTGCTTTATACGTCGATTTGACAGATTTGCCATAAATTTGTATCAGACATATTCAACATATCCAAAAGAGCTCTCAATACAACTTGAATATTTATTGAAGTGTGAAAAGCTATTCCAAACAAACGCATTGAATAAATTTGAGGTATTTTGAAAATATCTTTAAAAAGATTTGATTAAAGTTTTTCAAAAATATTCACTCTGCATATACAGAAGAATAAGTTGTGTTATGATTCAATAACCGTTGTCTCATATGTAAAAAGAACAATACTTTCTCTTTTGCCAAGAAAATGTTATGTAAACAGAGCAAGAAAATGTCCTTTAACCAGAGATAATGGTGTTTACGCTCAAGAATACACTGAGAACGAGATTCGAATTGAAAAAATATTCTCCTCTTTCAAAGAGGATTTTCTTGGGAGAAAGTATTATTTTCGTTATCGGTTCATGGATCAAGACAACTTTTTTCTGTGTACAAAAACCCATTCCTCCAATTCACATGAATATATCTTCCCATCTATACATCAACTGACAAGTAGTATCAAAATATGTTTGGAAACTTTTCGAAATCTAAAATTAATTTCATTCGATCCAACGTATTTCAGTTCATGTGAATAATATAATCACGTTAGATTTCTGAAAGTAATAAATGAATAACAAGTACTTACATTTTCAACGGATTTTTCAATCAATATAAACCAATATTTTACATTCAACAAAATGAAGAGCAGTGAATATGCTGGTAAAAACTTATTGGACGCTTCAAGGAATCGAAAATTGATAGTAAACAAAAGACAGGCGCGCCAGAACGTGCCCAAGTGGAATGAGTGATGGAACGAGAGGGAGAACAATTTTCATTACGCGTATAATATATGTTTCCAGATTGGCGCACATTCTTTGCAGGGTTTTTTGTCTGCTGTGATCACCAATCATAATTGGTTAACCTGTGCTCGCTGCCTTCATCCCTTTCCTTATGTTCTTAAACGCAAACGTTCAGATTATTTACTTGAACATCGATAGCGGTAACGGTGGTTTGGCCATTATTTCGAATTTATTTATTGTTCGAATTGACAGTGATTTTTGAAGGAGAAAAATAATGTTTGCGTACGTGCAGTGTGAGAAGAAATGTGACCGACACATAGAAAAATTTATAGTGCCAGTGTCGGACATTAAAAATTTCGATACGACAACAAGTTCTCGGCAGAAAAGGTATGAAATCTGTTGGAATATTATGGTCACCCGGTATTGATGAACATCAGGGTTGTCGCGCATACTCAGGACCATAGTCTCGTTGCGCTCTTGCGACATCTATTAATATGTACGCGGGAGATTTGCCGCCTTTTATATACCTGTACTTGTAAAACGTTATCTTTGTCATTTATAACATTATACGCACTTATATCAAACGCACGTGTGTCTTGTTACTTCTTCCTCAATAATGTCCATCCTATGCTAAAATAACTTCAGGTTATGGGCCCAGGATGAGACACATTAAGGAAAATAAAATGAAAGGAAATAAAGTGCCTGGAAGTAATCAATAGGTTCCGAAAATTAGTTCAAAGATAAATGAATCTTCTTTGAACACGCAACCGCGCGTTTAGAAACGTGTAAAGTATTTCACAACGTATACGTGAAATCTGTCTTTCTTCGCGATCGTGAGAACTGGTGAAGAGGACAAAGAAAGATGTCTAGTAGTTCAACGTCGTTACCAGCTATCGAAAAACTTCGTGGTCGTGAAAATTATTTAACATGGCGGTCCGCGATGGAAAATTATCTTCAACTGGATGATTTGTGGAAGTGCGTGAAAGGAACCGATCGAGATGAAACGAAAGTGACTCGTGCAAAAGCAAAGATAGTGCTCAGTGTAGAGACGGTAAACTATGTGTACATACAGAGTGCAAAAACTGCTGAAGAAGCTTGGGATAAGCTCGAAGAAGCCTCCCAGGACAACGGACTAACGAGAAGAGTTGGACTGCTCCGCAAGATGGTAACAACGAAGCTGGGAAATTGTGATTCGATGGAACACTATGTCACAGAAATAATAACAACAGCACAACAGTTAAACAACATAGGATTCAAAGTTGAAGAGGAATGGATAGGGCCTCTTCTTCTTGCTGGTTTGCCAGATGAATACAAACCAATGATCATGGCATTGGAGAGCTCTGGCATAAAAATTACTGGAGATTCAATTAAAACGAAATTGCTCCAAGAAAGTGGGTCAAATAAGACTCGTAAACCGAAGACTGGGGATTGTGACACAGCATTTTATTCGGAACGACCTTCATTCAACAAAAACATGAAGGAGGGACCAAAATGTTATTCATGTAACAAATACGGTCACATAGCAGCCAACTGTACGAAGAACAAATCAAAGGATAACAACAAGAAACCGTCTAAACAGGGAAACTTCAAAGCTTTCCTCACCGGGGAAGAAAAGGACAAAAGTGAAGTTTGGTATATCGATTCAGGTGCCTCAGCTCATTTGTCGAATCGAAAAGAAAGTTTTGAAAATTTAAAGTCGACGGACAAGTTGAACATTATTGTAGCGAATGACAAAAGGTTACAAGTGAAAGGTGTTGGTGACATTGAATTGAACGTATGTACCAACGGTGATATGGGAACAATCTTAGTGAAAAGTGCGTTATATGTCCCCGAAATCTCAAAAAATTTACTTTCTGTGAGTCAAATGGCTGAAAAAGGTTTAACAGTGACCTTTGTTAGTGATAAGTGTTTCATTTTCGATCAAGAAGAAGCCCCACTAGCTACAGGGAGTCTCGTCGATGAAGTGTATCAACTTGATCAAGTTAATAAAAGAGCTTAATTGTGCAAAGAAAATAAATCTAGTTCATTGTGGCACAGAAGATGAGGACATTTGAATAGATCGAGCATGAAATTACTTCGAGATAAACATGCTGAAGGATTAAAATTCGACGATCCTGAAGAAGATCCTTGTGTGATATGCTTGAAAGGCAAGCATCAACGTGAATCTTTTAGTAAATCCGGTAAAAGAGCTAAACATTTACTTGAACTGGTGCATACCGACTTGTGTGAGCCAATGGAAGTGGAGTCGATCGGAGGCTCAAGATATTTTATGGCAATCGTGGACGATTACTCTAGAAAAACGTTCATATATTTCTTGAAGTCGAAAAATCAAGTGTTGCACTGTTTTAAAGATTTTAAAGCTCAGTGTGGAAATCAAACGTTCGTACGCTCTGATAACGGAAGAGAGTATATAAACGAAGATTTCGCGAGTTTCTTGAATGAGAGTGGTATACGACACCAGAAAACTATACCCTACACGCCACAACAAAACGGGTCGGCGGAACGAATGAACAGGACAATCGTAGAAAAAGCAAGATGTTTACTCGAAGATGCCAGTTTACCTACAAAGTTCTGGGGAGAAGCTTCGTCCACAGCGGTCTACCTGATAAATCGTTCGCCTGCTAAGGCATTGCAGCACAAGGCGCCGAAGGGATTATGGACGAATCGAAAACCGAATTTAAGTCATTTGAGAACCTTTGGTTGTAAAGCAATGGCTCATATTCCAAAGGAATCGAGAAGAAAGTGGGACAACGAGTCTCAACAATGTTTGTTTTTAGGATATCTGGAAGATGCGAAGGGTTATCGTCTTTTCGACGAGAAAACAAACAAGATCTCCAAGAGTAGAGATGTGGTTTTTCTTAATGAAGGATTATCTGAAAAATCCAAAACAGTACAACCACGCCATCATAAGACAGTCGAAATCATCGAAAATCCTCTACAGATTATCGATGAAGTGGGGGAAACGATCAGTGTGTCGAGCAAGGAGTCTAGTGTGGCGGAGGAAGAAGAAGAAAACCTCTCAACATCACAGGAAGCTAGTGATGCGGAAGATACTCTTTCAGAAGTTTTTGATGATGCAATCAACGAGTCAACAAACGTTCAAGGAGACAACGAAGAAGATGTTTCACCCAATCAAGGAGATGAAGAGGACTATGTTCCACCTGCTCAAGTAACAAAGGAGAAAACTCCAGAAGTGCAGCCGCTGAGAAGATCATCGAGAAAACCGAAACCCAAGAGCATGAGTGATTTTGTGAGCTATAGTGCGATCGAGAATTCGATCAGTGATCCACTAACTGTGTAACAAGCGTTCGAAAGTGACAAGAAAAATGCGTGGCAAGCTGCCATGAAAGAAGAGTATGATGCTCTAATCAAAAACGGCACTTGGGAACTGTGTGATCTACCCGTCAACAGAAAGGTGATAAACAATAAGTGGGTTTTCAAAACCAAACGTGGTGAAAACGGGCAAGTCGAGAAATATAAAACTCGTTCAGTCATCAACGGTTGTGTTCAGCAAGAGAGCATTGACTATCAAGGAACGTATGCTCCTGTAGTGAGATACAGTACGATAAGGACATTAATCGCTCTGGCGGTCAAATACGATCTCGACATGGAACACCTCGACGTAGTGACGGCCTCTTTGCACGGTGATTTGAGTGAAGACATTTATATGAAACAGCCCGAATGGTTTAGTGTGAAAGGTCAAGAACAAAAGGTGTGCAAATTGAAGAAGGCCTTATATGGCCTGAAGCAAGGCAGTTACGCCTGGAATAAGAAACTCAATGAAGCTCTCACCAAGATGGGTTCCACGCGATCAAAAGTCAACCAAGGAGTTTATTTGAAAAAACGTAACGGAAAAATCGCGATCGTCGCGACTTATGTCGATGACTTACTTCTACTCTCCAACGACGAAGGAATGAAAACTTCAACGAAGAAACAACTTAAGACTGCGTTCAACATGAAGGACTTGGGAGAAGTTTCCAAGTTGTTGGGAATACGTGTCAGACAAGATCGTGAGCTTGGAACCATTTCTATAGATCAGTCTGAATATATTGAGGAAATATTGAAGAGGTTCAATATGTCGGAATGTAACGTCGCGATGACACCATCAGATCCAAATCAGAAGCTGGACAAATCCATGTGTCCGAAAACGTCGCAGGAGTCGAAAGAAATCGAAAATGTACCTTACCGTGAAGCTTTGGGTGCATTGATGTTTGTTAATCAAGGCACTCGTCCTGACATTGCTAGTGCAATAACTTCCTTGGGGCGGTTTGCATCGAATCCTGGCAAACCTCATTGGACTGCGCTGAAAAGGGCCTTCAGATATCTGAAAAGGACGAAGGACCTTAAACTCACCTTTTCGCTGAACGGTAATCATTCACTTACTGGATATAGTGATGCTGATTGGGCCGGGGATTTAGATACCAGAAGGTCAACGACTGGTTATGTCTTTCTGCTACAAGGCGCCGCCCTTCCTTGGACCAGCAAAAGACAACCAACGGTAGCCCTTTCGACAACGGAAGCGGAATTCTTAGCGCTCGGAACAGCCTGTCAAGAGGCGATTTGGCTTCGACAACTCTTGCAGGAGTTGGATCCACCATCAGTAGCAGAGCCGACGGTGTTGTACAGTGACAACCAAAGTTCAATGAAGTTGATTGAAAGTAGTGCTCATAGAGCGCGATCAAAGCATATTGATATTCGTAATTATTTTATTCGCGAGAAAGTGAATGATGGTGTAGTTCAATTAATTCATTTAGGTACGAAAGAAATGACTGCAGACATTTTAACGAAGGGATTTTTTTCGTGAAAAATTAGAATTCAGTAATAGGAACATGGGTTTGATTTATTAATGGTTGGTTTTAAAGTTTGAATCTAAGTTTTATTCGTGTTCGCCACAACCTGAGTTCAAGTGGGGGTTTCGGAATATTATGGTCACCCGGTATTTATGAACATCAGGGTTGTCGCGGATACTCAGTTGACCATAGTCTCGTTGCGCTCTTGCGACATCTATTGATATGTACGCGGGAGATTTGCCGCCTTTTGTGTACCTGTACTTGTAAAACGTTATCTTTGTCATTGATTACATTATACGCACTTATATCAAACCCACGTGTGTCTTGTTACTTCTTCCTTAATAATGTCCATCCTATGCTAAAATAACTTCAAAATCAAGTCTGGATCTCCTCAGTGCACAGTGTTAGTGCTTTTCATAGAAGGTAAGGTATCAATAATATGTCACTTCGTTTATAATAATGGATTTGAATTTCTTTCCTTTTTGTACAGTTATATGGTGTTAATATTAGTATTTTCGATGGTTCTTCTGTTGGGACAGCAAAAATAATTGTACAGTTCTTTTTTCCAACTCCATCCGAGTTAGGTGTTTTCGATTTTATATAAAAAAAAAATTTTGACACATATCACTGTTCGATTGTACATTTAGTTACATTCTTGAGCAGTTATGAAATGCATGGCAATGTTTAATCAAATTGTTTGACTGGAATCAACGGGATTCACAGAACATCCCCCACCGGTTTTCTGTACGTATATTCTACAATTGAATAGCATCCGTTCCTATCAGCTAATACGGACACCTGCCATTACTGTGAATGTACGCTGCAACTGGTCAAATAATTGCATGCCAGTGCATGTAATTACGAAAATTGTCTTTTCCGATATCTACACGCGTTTTCCGTGTTCAGGGAATGGTCGGTATGTGATGGTGTCCAGTGGTGGTTTTAATGACTTCTGAAAGGGACTACCTAAACAGAAAAGTTTTAATTTTCATGAAACCATCTCAACTTTCCTGGAATTCGAGCTTATGGAAATTTTCTCTATCAATCCAATATTGAGTGCGGAGAAAAATCTTTGATAGATGACTCGATAAAAGTATGATATAAAATGATTGTTCATGGGAACTAGGGCCTGAAGGGCGCCTGAAGTTTTAGTCTCCGAGGAATATTCAGGAATTTTTGTACATTTTTTCAGCAGCATTTGGATGAAAGAAGATAACTTCAAGTACAATTTCAGACCGGATTTATCAATGATCGCGATTGTTGACTAATGTTTATCAGCGATGTTTATAGGGTTGAAATGGCAATATTCCAAGTTTTCCTTCATGAAGCATCATGAAACAAGTCAGGAATGTTTGTGAATTATCTCAAATGCATTTTCATAAAACGTAATAATGACCCTAACAACAATTAGAAAACGCATTTATCAATTCTCGTAATTGTTAACCAACTTTATACATAACTACAGTAGGAGTCATGAAATTCAAAGTTTCTCTCTGTACAGGATTATAAAAACTATTCCGGAATGTTTGTAAATTTTGTACATGCATTGTTATGAAAGATTATAAGCCTAACAACAATTAATTAAGGCTCATGGAGCTCCAAAAAAACAGACAGAATTTTGCTACGTACTTTCTTAAAAATTAAATAATAAATTGACATTTTAAATAGACAGCGTTTGAATACACAGCTATGATTGCGCTCTGAATATAAATTAAAAGTTCGAAATAATATCTAAACATCAAAGGAAACAATTTATGGAAATTATTGACATTTGTAGGTCATTATGTTTATAATTGTTCGCATAATTTTCAGGAATCTTTTGCAGATTCAATCTAATATTCAAAGCCTAATCTTGGCAATTTGCTTTATCATTGCATATTAAGAATTTTTGTTTGTCGCTTAGTTGTTGAAAAAGTACGTGGCAAAGTTTTACCCGTTTCTTTTGGAGCTCCATGGGCCTTAAGTAGCGCGATTGTTGACCTAGATTTTTTTCCTCGAATTATACGATTAAATTTCCGACATTTCTACGTTTTGTTTGTAAATACTTTTGAAAACTAATCAGAATTTTTTTTTAATCCCTCTCAATGCATTTTCGTAAAAGATAATGACCCTAACAATAAATCCAGACCACATTAATCAATTATCCAGATTGTTCACCGATGTTTCTTACTACAGCCCGGATTATATGCAGAATCAATATTTTTCGCTTGCATTTTTTCTGTCCCAATTGAAGGAACTCACTTTTTATGTAAAAAATTTTCTTTACTTTTTTTCGAAATTTAGAATTCTGGCTCTTTACAGACCTAGATAAACCTTCGAAGATTCATCCCTGGAAATTTCATATCTTTTTATACGTCCGATTCCGAGCATTTTGGTCGGAAAAAAATGCCACCAGATGGAGCCACGGCCTATACGCTGGTATCCTCTCAAGATGTTCAAACTATGAATGAATGTGATTTTTCACAACTTTTGTCTCCAGGATTGTATTGAAATTCATTCATGAATGAATATCGAAAATTTGGAAAAATTTAGAAGTTGCCCAAACTCCACAAATGTTTTTCGAACATTATTCGGGCATTCGTACACATTCATAAAAGTTCTCAAACTTTTGATAAATTCAACAATATTTCATTGACATTCTATTAGAGAACATTCCTGTGAATGCAGATGAAGAATTTTAGCTTTCAAATAAAATTATAATTACAGTATATGAATATTTTTTCGGTCATATGATATATTATAAATACATTCAAGGCACATATTATCAACGAGTTGTTCTTATGAAAATACGTAAATAATGCATTATAAATATTTGAAAGGATTCATTAAACATTCGTAACAGAGGCATTGAAAAGTAAAAAGAAATCAAGCATAAAATGTGTTTCAAAAATTTATCAAGTAAAAAAAAGGGAAGATTTTTTTTCAAGATAATTGTTTTAACGTAATATATTATCAATTGAGCAATGTTATTTTGTGTCCAGCTGTTCTGAGGATGAGCAATTCATTTGTTCGAAACATCAATATGTCAGGAAATTTTTAATCAAAACTGAATGTATATGCTCTTACGAAACACTGCCTAATGATAATTATTAGGCCTAAGTTTTGGAGCTCGAGCCTCGACCGGATTGAAGTTGGACGAATGGTTATGCTCACATGGGGGATGTACGCACCGTTGTATCAAAGCGAGATTTATCGAGCTACGTAGGACATACCTGATTACAAACTTATCAGGGTCAGATCTGGTCAAGGGTGATCAGGCGTGTCAAATGATGGCTTTAACAGGACCAGATCTAGGGAGCCGAAATCAGGTGTGCCCCATCACTGCCCGATCGGGCCCATATTGAACATGAGGCTGGCCATGAAATTTTTCTGCTCGGGTAGATACCATCGTATATAGACTTGCATATTCAAGGTTGAATCCTGATATCTTCTCGGTAAAATTCTTGCAAACTGAATTAATGAAATGGTCTGGAATTTACAGAAAATAATTTTCATTTCTTCATCCATCGCGCACAGCGTCCAAATTCCGAATTGCAGACAATATTTTCAAACCAAAATTTTGGAAAATATTCACTTAGTCGGTACGCTGACATCTTCTCAAATACACGCAAACAATTCACTCATCATATTTATCACAATTTGGAAGGAAATTTGGGACAGGGACAATTTTGTACTATAATTTACTGCAATTGGCATTAAATGTACTCCAACTTAGTTAGAATTACCACAGTTTGTGGTAAATGATAATACAAATTGTCTTTGTCCCAGAATTTATCCCAAATTTTTTTCCAGGTAATGTGAACGTACCATTCACCGACACTGTACCTATTTACGATCCATTATAATTTCATTATTATTCCTTAAACTTTCTTGTCATTGATATTCAGAAGCAAGGAAGAAAATACCTCATTTGCCGCTTCCAAATATCAATGCTAAGGAAATTTGACAAATAATAATGAAATTATAAGTAATCGTAATTCGATACATTTCCGAAATCGACGCATTAGAGAACTTTTTTATATCATTTAGAAAACATAATGAATGTTCCAAACGTTGAGGGGAAAAATGTTCACTGCGTATAAAAAAGTTTGGATCACATGATATGAGATACTTTTTTCTATCACTTTTCCCATTAGGATTATGGAGCATACACTCCAACCGAATGCATGAATCCATGCTTCCAGAATATACATTCTTGTACCTGAGGTGACAGTTACGAATTTAGCGTCTTTTGGAAGAAATGACCAACTAAAACGGTCGGAGAGTCGCTTAATTGATAACCCTACACCGAAAAACATGACCTATTTGAAAGAACGAATTGAAGTTAGTTGTAGAAATTAGTTCCGGGTAATAAAAGAATAGAAGCTGGTGATAAAGAGTGTAGTAAAGGGAACTTCAAATTAATTACCGCAACTAAAGTCAGAGAAATAAAATTTGAATATAGTTGGGTCAACGTCCATTTCAGTTATCGAAATATCAACAACTGCATCTAGTTCCCGGAACTAATTTGTAGTAAGGGGAACTGATTATTTTTTTCGGTGTACCTGAGATACAATTACTTTACAAATTACAGTATCCAAAATTTTTATTAATAAAAAATAGTTTTGAAAATTCGTAATTTAGTCTTTATGCGCAATCGATATAAGAGCAAAAATTCGAAATTGTAGACCTTTCCATAAATTCAGTTTGGGAAATACTTACCAATAAGATCCCTAGTAGCACCAGAACGTTGTATATATACTATGAACGTTCATAGTACATATACAACGTTCGGTTGCTACTTGAGATGTTCAATCAGAGGGAACGCTAGTTTCCCTTCAAGCCAAAATTTCTTATCATTATGCATATCCAAGAGTCACTTGAATAAAACCCCGGGTCGAAAAATTTGAACACTTTGTGTCCTCATATCTGGTTTTTATGCTGATTTAGTCCTAATTTATTAATATTGCGGATGAAAACAAGAATTTTTCGAGATTTTAGTCTGAATTTCTCTTTCAATAAATGAAAGTTATTGACAAGAAATTCAACTAAAAATCTGAAATTAGTCCTGTTTTGGTCCGCATCATTAATGAGTCAGAACGAAATCAGTCTGAAAATAAAAAATGAGGACAAAAACCATTCAAACTTTTCAATCCGGGACGTGATTTCCTAAAAACTTTGTGCTTTGATATGAATATCCAATTGCTTGTTTTTATATTGGAGATTGTAATATTCTTGAGGAACTGATTTATTTTATAAGATTTGAGCTCCACATGAATTCGATGTGATCAAGTGGAAGTTCCTTGATTTTAATGATTGCCTCTTTATTATGTTCCAAATTGCCATTGTAGTTTACACTGGATGTTTTTTCAATCACATGTTCAGAGAGAGAATAGAATTAGAAAAACAATAATCAAGGTTGGACCTATCATATAATACAAATTTTAGAAGTAAAAAATTTTGATCAGGGAATTTGGAATTGATAGTCAGGAAAAAGTCAGGGAATTTCCTTCTTCCAAGTGTGTGGACAGTTTACTCACAGTAATGCCAGGCCTCATTCATTAATTGATGCGATTTTTGAGTAATGTCTACTATGATTGAACCATCAATAGGATTGAAATCGCAATATTGTAAGTTCTCCTTTATGAACAGTTATACAAATTGATTGAGAATTTTTGTGAATTCTTCGAAATTCCCAATAAAATATATATTCTCTTAGGAGCACATCCTTGATTCAATCCAAGACGTAACACTTATTCCGATTAGTTCCTATTCATTTTTAATCGGTAGTTAAGTCTTTCCGATTGTCATAATCCATTCAGATCTTATTGAATCTTATAGAATCTTTCAAGCAGGACAATTTCATCTGTGCCTGAAAGGGAATGAATTGATAATCGAATTCCACAAACAAGCGTACTTGATTATAAAGTATCGCTGTTTTAGTTTAAATGAACTTGTGACATGAGAATTTTATTCACACTGAAATAAGTGTAATAAACCGATTATATCAATTACAGAAACTATGGAGCTATTGAAAAAGAAAATATCTACTAAAAGACCAATAATCCCTCCAAAGGCGATTGTTGAATCTGCTTCAGAAACTACTGACAATGAAATGTCGAACAAGAATACGAAGGTAAGAAAGAAATTGAATGTATGGTGAATGTATACTGGGGATTTCATCTCAAATATATGCACTCATAAAACCTGTTAAAGCCCATGGAGCTCCAAAAAATCGGACACAACTTTGCTGCGTATTTTTCCAACAACTAAACGATAAATACAAATTTTTAATATACAGTGATGGAGTACTTTGTTAAGATAACACTCTGAATATCAGATTGAATCTGGAAAAATCCTGAAAATTATGCAAACAATTATGAACATAATAACCTACAAATGTCAATAATTTTCATAACTTGCTTTCTTTCATGTTTAGATATTACTTCGGCCTCCCAATTTATATTCAGAGCGGAATCCTCCCTAGGTATTTGAACGCTGTATATTTACAATTTTCATTCATTACTTATTTTTTGAGAAAGTACGTAACAAAGTTCCATTTGTTTCTTTTGATGTTTCATGGCCGTGAAGATAGATGGCTTCATAAAAATCTCTTTACGAACAAACGAGTTACGCCATAAGAAGAAACGTCTTAACTTGCAAGTGTAGTTACTTGGAGAAAAAAATGTCGAAAATTTATCGATGAAGTTGAACTGTTGTAATCATAAAAGGGTTTCATTTTACGAGAATAATACTCTGAATTCAAGAGTTAGAATTCCACTTGGACGAAAATATACATTGAGGGGGTCAATACAATTAGAATAACAAGGATAGGGCAATTAGAATAGCCTAAGACATGCATTTGAAAAAATTTGTTCTCATTAATGAAGTTGAAACTATAGTAGCCAAAAACTGGCAGCCAATCAATGTAACTTTTGATAGAATCATTTTATCAAGTACACGGACACAGTAACGATTATTTTTTACTATACGACTGAGTCATGCTATTAAAACAAATGAAGTCGAACAGCATTGTTTACTGTAGTGCCACGACCCAGTCGTGTGAAAACAGGACTTACACGGAGAAAAAGGAATTTGCTGTGACAGCAAAATCAGGTTTTGCTGGATCCCTTTTGCTGGAGGAGCGAATGTTTTGCTGTGACAACGAACTATTTGCTATCATAGCAATCTTGTTAGCTACAACTGCAATTCTTTAGCTGTGGGAGCAAAACATTTTTGCTCCTCCAGCAAAATTTTGTTTGCTATTCTATATATAATACTGAAAATTTTTCTAGCCCAGCAAAAAATCTGCTGTTTTAGTCAATGATTTTGCTGTCTTAGCAATTCAGTTAGCTGTGGCAGCGAATTTTTAGCTAGGTTCGCAAAAAAGTTCGCTATTCTACATATAATACCTGCATTTGTTGCCTCAGCAAATTTTCACTTTCCGTGTATTCGTGTCAATACAGTAACCAGTGCCGTCAGACTTCTTTGGTTTTTATAGCACGACTCAGTCGTGCAGTAAAAAGTAATCCTTAGTGTAGGATTATCTCCGTGTATTTAAGTAGCAAAACCGCTTAATTGGGAGTCACTTAATCCATTCTTGATATAAAAAAAAAATATTCGAATCAAGTTGAATGAAAAGTCACAACAACCGGCTGCTTACTTTTGGCTGCTAGTTTCAGCTTTATTTTTCATTAGGAAGGTTTTTTCAATTACATTAAAACTTTGAATAAACTATTTTTCAATCAATCTTTCTACTGTCATAATGAACAGGATAATAACGTTGCAAATAAAGTAGCCAGGAAGGACAACCAATCAGAAGCGAAACAGCGAAAGCTACATTCTTCCGTAAAAGGAACGAGAACATGCAATTGAGTACGTCAACCTTTTTCAATACATTAAAACTTATAATTCATATAATTCTTCTGTGAATGTACACTTTTTTTAATGAATTTTTTTATCCTCATTATAAACCAGGATAGTAATATCGCATGCACGCCTTCCAAGGGGGATCGTGAGAAAGAAAAAAGTAATACATCGAACTCTATGGAATGTATTGAAAACCAAAAATCACCCCCCTCCGCGAAAGAAAATGGGATGTCAAATCCGGTGGGTTGCAATTCTTTTAAGATGAAATATATTACTAAGAAATTTTTTTTCTAAATACTCTTTCATTTGGTCTTTTTATAAATCTTGTATACAAAAAAAAAATTTAATTGGATATTACAGTGTACCACCGGGTTCAGGCGCCATTTCGGCGGTATACTCTAATATTTAACGGAATATTCTTTCCGTGTATGCAAAGTGTTAATTCACTAGTCGGTTAATCCTGCCAAACATTAATTAGTCCTTGTATTCTCATGATTAACGGGACAGCAATACTGCAAATACATTTAGGAACAATTTCCACACAGAAGGAAGCAGCCATGCATGAAAAAAAGAAAGATATCGTACTCTGTGAGTGGCAATTATTCTTATATTAACCCTCCATGGGTCACATCCCATTTTGTAACGTAATTGGTTGCGTTAGTGACGTATTATGTCATCCATTTTCATATATGCTCAGTTTTTACTCTATCCAAAATCGAAGTTTTGAAAATTTAAAACCAGAATAATCGCTCGAAGAGAATGTGAATAAAATTAAATTCGGAAAAATTGAGGGCATAATAGTGCTAACATAATCGAAGTGATACTTCAATTTGCAATCAAAAAATCATTTTCCAGAAATGCAACAACCCCTCAGACGCTTCTTTAATTGAAGAGAACACAAAACTGAAAGGCGACTATAAAATATTATTGAAAAAATATGAAGATAAAAAACTAATGTGCCAAGAAGTGACAGTTTTGAATATGGAGATTCGAAGAGATTTACTTTCAGCAATCGATCAAGTCAAAGGTGAGCTCATGTTGCATACTTCGTTGCTCATTAGATCATAGATACCCGCGTGGGAAAACATTGTCTGGCGTCGATCTTTGCGATAGTCTTGCTAGAAGAGTCTCGCAAGACTATCGCACACGTATAAAAGCATACGTCACAAATACAGGGAAGATTTGGGTAAAGTATGGGATTTTGGACTCCACCAGATTCTTGCGAGACTAGTGTAAGATCCTGTTAATCTGTTAAAGGTATGGAACAAGTATGGGAAAGTTCCAATTCCCATACTTTTTTCAAGATTATTCCTGTATCTCTGCCCTATTCTTTCATACGTGTTGCAAAATTCTTGCAACACTTTTCTGCCTCACTGACGCCAAGCTATTTTTTTTCCACGCGGATAGTGAGTGTTGGATCAACGGCTTAAACAGTTTATCTGTCAACTCCAAATTTTCTCTATCGTTTTACATCACATATTTATCGTTTTTATCACTTATAGCAAGATTTTTCATCCATTTTACATGATTCATTCAATTTATAGCAACCGTGCAAGAATATCAGAAAATCAATTGTATCGAAGGTATAAGAAACCCGCCTGTTGCGTACATCCGTAAAAAAGATCGAATGGTAAATTGAATGGACTATATACATATGAAATGGATTATATACTCTTAGGGGTTGCGGTCACAAAATACGACAATTTGACAGAAAAAAAATTTATAATGAAAGGAATAAAAAAAAAATCAAACGAAGTATATGATGTCTCATGTCCCTAATAACATCAAATCATTCGTAGCAATGCTAAATTCTAATTTTTTTCGAATTTTTCGTGATTTGTTCGTATAACATGGTGATCACATGATTGAAAAATGAATTGACCAACTCCAAATGCCAAATAATGCAATAGAAATATATAATCACTCTTCCTAGTACTACAGGAAGAAAATTAGTTCTATAATTTATTTACTAGTATTGCAGTTTTTGAATATGTACCATTACAACTTAACAATTGATAAAAACAATTAATCTTCTATGTGATCTCAATTGATAGGCTCAAATTACTTCTAAAGCAATAAAAGATCCTCTAAATACGTTATATCGAAAATGATACATGATCAATCAAATTTTATCGCAAAACTCGTACGGTCACGTGACCGGAGTGTGTTTTTGGGATTGAATGTGAGATTGTCAATGAGTTTATAAGAATATTGAACCCGTTTTATAAGTTGAGAATGTATTCGGTATGACGTTTCTAATTGTGATTCAAACATGATATATTTCGATAGTTATCAGGAATAAAAATGCGTGACCGGAAAGTAAAGTAATTGATGTACGCTACGTTGTTTACCTGAATCGATTGATAAAAAAGGTGAAAAAAATAGTTTTTTCGAACAGTCTCTATTGCAATAGTAACCTGCTATATTCTCACAGCTATCGTGCTATGTGTTTCGCAAGCTACACTTATTTTAGCTTTTCCACATCTTGCTCCAGTTTTCTACCTTCTCAATGTATAGAAACTGACGACAGAAGTATTCGATGAAAAACAAGTTGTATTGATATTTTTCTTTGCGTAACTAACATTGCATTTTGATGAAACACATAACCCTCCATGTATTACTGAGATTTAGACCTCTTATGTTATTCGCTCAAGTATTTTATCACACATCTAAAGAATGACAATGGCGGTGGAGACAGTGAGCAGAGTGGTAAAAACTCGAACATAATCTCACTTTATAATGTTGTGTATCAAGATTATATTTCAATATTCAGATTGGTACGAAGGCATGAAAAGGGTCCAACAGAAAAGCAACATTTCATTTCTCATAAATAATTAATTATAATACTTTTTTTAAAGCGACGTAAATTGTCGCATTTTGTGGCCGCAACCTTTATAATAATCGTACATCTATGGGGCAACTTATGATTTTAAAGATACATTTGGGGAGGGATATATGGTTGCCTAAGTCTGTATATAATGCTGCTGTCCATTCTTCGAGAACAAAACAAATGTTTGTAAAAAACATGGCATTAGCAGTCTTTGGACATTCTGAATTACATGGAAATGGTGTTGTCAGGGGAATAAAAATCAAGAGAAACACAGACAAGCCGAAAACCAAATTAGATGAGACAAAACTCCTTGCTATCCAAGGTAGGTACTTCTCATCGTCAGAGGAAAGTGTGATTGTTTTGAGTTGATAGAATAACAATTCGAATTTTGTGCAGTTTCATGTCGAGCAACATTCTGCCACGATTGTGAGTAAGAGCGAAAAATGTGGATGATATGAGGTTTACAAAAAACTTTGTCCCGTTTTTGACAGAAAACCTTTGATACAAATGATGATTTAACAATGAAATTCTGATATCGGGTTTTTTCATCAGGGGTGAAACTCCTATAGTAGGCAATGTCAAATATGCACAATATTTACTTCCATTTTCCTTTCAGTTAACCCTTTGCGGCGTGGTGGCTATTATAATAGCCACCTCAATGTGTTTTAAGTTTCCAGTTAACCAGAGACAATATAACGCTTTTCCCCCCAGTTTTTTTTCAATTTGATTTAGATGAGGACTTAGGAAGTATTCGGTATCACGTATACATTGTTAATCGTTTTACAAATTGTGATTTAAATGAATAAACAATGAAAAAAGCCGTATTCATTGGATAACACAGGCACACAAAAAAAATTGTCATGAACTAGAGGGTAGACCCCACTATCCCTACGTTTTTGAGGTCGCTGGAACCGAATATGACCATGACAAATTTTTTCAATCGCCCGTTTGTCCTCACCAACCCCCTGATGGGGGTTGAATTTGAAAAATTCGGAAAAATTCAAATGTACGTGTATTTCTATGTTCTTTGGGACGCTGAACCCAAAAATGATGAGGAAAAAGAATTCCAACCCCTCTCTTATCCGCTGGCACTCTCCTACCACCCCCTGATGGGGCTTGAGGTTTGAACTTTCGTAAAAAATTCAAATGTATGTGGATTTCTATGTTTTTTGGGATGCTCAAACCGAAAATGATAACAAATAAGAAATTCCACCCCTCCCTTGCCCACTAGCACCCTGCTACACCCCCTGATGGGGGTTGAATTTGAAACTTTCGTAAGAAATTCAAATCCATGTAGATTTTCATGTTTTTTGGGATGCTGGAACCGAGAATGATAGGAAAAAATGAATTCCATCCTCTCTCACCAGCTAGCACCCTCCTACCGCCTCCTGATGGGGGTTGAATTCTAAATTTTCATAAAAAATGCGAATGTATGTGGATTTCTATGTTTTTCGGGATGCTAAAACCAAAAATGATGAGGACAAAGAATTCCAACCCCTCTCACCCGCTAGCACCCTCCTATCACCCCTTGATGAGGGCTGAGTTTGAAACTCACGTAAAAAAATTTGAATGCATATGTATTGCCATGTTTTCTAGGCTGTTTGAATAAGAAATGATAACAAATAACAAATTCAACCCCTCTTTTACCCGCTAGCACCCTCTTACCACCCCCGGACGAGAGTTGAATTTGAAACTCACGTAAAAAATTCAAATCTATGTGTATTTCCATGTTTTTTGGGACGCTTGAATCGAAAATGATAACAAATAACAAATTAAACTCCTGTGTTACCCACTAGTACCCCCTTACTACCCCCTTGGAGAGGGTTGAATTTGAAATTCTCTCACAAAATTGAGATGTATGTGTATTTCTATGTTCTTTGAGATACTGAGACCATAAACGACTGCAATCAACAATATCCACTGACTCGATTACCTCCTCACACTCCTGTACAATCATTCAAAAGAACCTAGTAGAATCCACATGAAAGTCAGTTCTCAGCAAATTACGCTAACAATTCAGGATAAAACAGAAGAACCAAAGCTTTCATGGGCTCAATACTCAAAATTCCGACGATCCAAAGTCAATCACTTGTTGATTCAACACGTTGAACAGTATCCTATGTTGTAAACGTCAATACTCCATGGAATAGAAATATCAGATGCATTCATGATTTGGTTCTACTCTTAGCGGGTAACAAAGCGGGGAAATTTGTTATTTGTTATCATTTCTTATTCAAACGTCCCAGAAAACATGGAAATACATATACATTCAAATTTTTGACGTGAGTTTCAAATTCAGCCCCCATCAGGGGGTGGTGGGAGGGAGCTAGCGGGCGAGAGAGGGGTTGAATTTCTATTTTGTTATCATTTTCGGTTCAAGCATCCCAAAAAACATAGAAATCCACATACATTGGAATTTTTTACGAAAGTTTAAAATTCAACCCCGATCAGGGGGTGGTAGGAGGGTGCTAGCGGGTAAGAGAGGGGTTGGAATCCCTCTTCCTCATCATTTTCGGGTTCAGCATCCCAAGGAACATAGAAATCCACATACATTTGAATTTTTTATGAAAATTTAAAATTCAACCTCCATCAGCGGGTGGTAGGAGAGTGCTAGCGGGTGAGAGAGGGATTGGAATTCTTTTCCCCTATCATTTTTGGTTTTAGCGTCCCAAAAAAAGAGAAATACACGTACATTTCAATTTTCCCGAATTTTTCAAATTCAACCCCCATCAAGGGGTTGGTGAGGGCAAACGGGCGATTGCAAAAATTTTTAGAACTCTTGTGCTATCTGGGACGTCAATTACTCACGCAAAAATAATAATATGTGCAGATTTCATAATCAATACAAATATTCCAAAATATTATTATTTTTGTGCAAAATACCATTATAATATTTATTTGAAGCTTTACCACTCAGAATTGATTTTTCACGCATGATAGACTTAGGGTTTCCATCGCTACTTCGCAACTAGTTTTTTGTATCTATAATCGAAATATTAATTATTGTGGTACATATTAGTATTGACTGAGATATGTCTATTCTTATTTAATATTGAGTGAAGACAACTTATCCGTGTTGAAGATCGGGTTTGTGTGGCAGGCTAACCGGATTGTGAAGAACTGTGTTCCGCAAATTTTTGTGTGAAAAGGCATTCTTCTCCATCAGTCGTGGAAACGACTAAAGTTCATCTATCACTTATATTTGGTGCACAAGACATATCACTTCATATAACTTCGAAATATGGATGAAATAACTGATATTCCCAGTGATGCTGAATCTATCGATGGGTTGTGTGATGATGATGATATTGAGAATGATTATACTGACTGTGATGGCGAAAGAAATCTTTCTGGAGATTATCCTGACTCAGAAAGTTTTGATGACGATAACATAGAATTCAATGATAATGATTTTATGTGGGCGGAAAAAAGAAAAACCCAAGATGATTCCCCATATACTGAAACTTTCGGTACAAATATTACAGATGATGCTACCACACCTTTAGACATATTTTTATGTCTGTTTCCCCATGAACTTTCAGATTGAATTGTTGAACAAACAAACCTGTACTTGAGACAGAAAAAAACTGAAGCTGATTCAATAACCAAAGAGGAATTACTAGTGTTTTTCGCTATAAATATAATGATGGGCGTGAAAAAATCCCCCTCTTACCGCGATTATTGGTCGACAGATTCAAAATTGAATGATCCATTTATATGCAAATTGATGACGGTTAATAGGTTTGGATTTATTCTGAGTCATTTACACATGCCTGATAACAGTCAAGAACCGAGAAAAGGGGATAAAAATTATGATAAATTGTATGTATCATTGTGAGACCGTTCTTAGATAAATTATCCGAAACTTTCAAGAATTGTTGGAAACCCAGCAAAAACCAATCTATTGATGAATCCATGATCAAGTTCAAAGGCCGTAGCAGTTTGGAGCAGTACATGCCGAACAAGCCCATAAAACGTGGATACAAAGTTTGGACGCGCGCAGATGCATCGCGATACGTGTGCGAGTTTCAAGTATACACAGGTAAAGCTGAAAGTGCGGAAAAGCAATTGGGTGCCCGAGTAGTGAAAGATTTGACGCATAACTTAGTAGGAAAAAATCATCATGTATTCTTCGATAATTCTTTTACCGGTCTTGATCTTATGATAGATTTGAAAGAAGATAAAGTGTTTGCTTGTGGAACTGTCATTCCAACAGGAAGGGTTCACCAAAAAGCATTATTCCTGATAAAAAAATGGCGCATGGGCAGTATGAATACCGTACTTGTGGTGCTGGAATTAGCTGGGTCAAGTGGATGGATAAAAAAGCTGTTTTTTTCTTATCCAACTATCATGATCCTTGTGAGGTTACTGTGACAAATCGTACACAAAAAGATGGTTCTCCGAAACAAGTAACTTGCCCAGTCATGTGCTCTGACTATCATGAAAATATGGGATATGTTGATAGATCTGATCACCTAATATCAACTTACAAAATTGATAGGAAATGAAAAAATGGTGGCACCGCATATTTTGGCATTTTTTGGAGGTAGCCATTATGAATGCATTGATTATTCACAATACCAGAAATCCAGCACATCCAATGGCATCAAAAAAATTCAGGTTATTTTCAGTAGATCAATTGGCAAGCCATCGTTTACCTACACCTACGGGAAGAAAATGTCAAAAACATCTCCATCAAACTTAGTCAGAAAACCTACAGTATCTTTTGAAACAAGACGATCTCAATCATGCCCGTATGTGTAAGCGTTCCGAGACGTTGTGCTTCTTGTAGTACAAAGAGTCAACCTTGCAGGACTTCATATACCTGCAGTATTTGCAATGTGCCATTGTGCATAAAACATAATGGAAATTGTTTTCGAAATTACCACGCATGAACATTCTTATACATAAATTGTGGAACCATAAAATTGAGAACACAAAATTGTGAAACTTTATGCTATAAAGAAAACTGTAGAAACTGAAGAGTTGGAAATGAGAAATGATTGAAAAATTTTTGATGAAAAATTGAGAAATTTGGAATAAATAAAAGAAATATAAAAATACGAAATAAGAAAAGAATACAAAATAAAAAAAATTGAAACATACAAAATCAAAAAAATTGAAAATCAAAAAATTAAAAAAAATTAAAAACAAAAAACAAAAGAAAACAAAATGAAGACAATCGCTGCTACGTCCACGTTCGTGTGTCTGGAATCAACCAAACGCGGTGACTTTCATTGAAGCCTAAATCTATGAGAATTCATTGTCGAAAAATAAGGTTCTCTAAATGATTGATAAATGAATTCCTCTTTCTTAATTGTTCGATCTTCGAATGTTCATTTCTTTTATTTCTTGTTCATCATTCAAATGAAAAATATTGAATTCCAGAAGAAAGGAGTTGGTCTACGGTGATTGATTCAAAAACAATGAGTTCACAAGCTTTTTGCAAAATCCCAGTTTCCCAAGTTTTCTAACGCCATACGAATTTGCTCTTTGAATTTTGGAAATTTGAGTTTGAATTCGCAATCAACGAACCGAAAGCCCCCCGTGCATGAAGTTCAGCATGGTTATACGATTTTCAAAATTTTCCGTCACCACCTTGAATCTGACATTTTGAATTTTCAAAATCTGGTTTAGATTCTCAATTGGCGACCTGAAAAATCCCTGGAACGTATTTTTCGGCGGAATTCCGCGATTTTTCAAATTTTCCGTCGCCATCACGAATCCTCCATTTTCAATTTTGAAAATCTGTGTCTAGATTCGTAATCAGCGACCCAAAAACCCCTGACATGCAAGTTTCAGCAATATTCCAGGATTTTCCTAATTTTCCGCCGCCATATTGAATCCACCATTTTGAATTTTGGAAATCTGAGTTCAGATTCGTAATCAGCGACCCAAAGAATCCCCGACACGTAAGTTTCAGCGAAATCCCCCAATTTTCAAAATTTTCCGCCGCCACCCTGAATCCGCCATTTCGAATTCCGAAAATCTGCGTTCGGATTCGTAATCAGCAACCCGGAAAATCCCCGACACGTGAGTTTCAGCAGAATTCCGCAATTTTTAAAATTTTCCACCGCCATATTGAATCCGCCATTCTGAATTTCGGAAATCTGAGTTGAGATTCGTAATCAGCGATCCGAAAAATCCCCGACACGTGAATTTCAGCAAAATCCACCGATTTTGAAAATTTTTCGCCGCCATCTTGAAACCGCCATCTTGAATTTTGCTAATCTGCGTTCGTATTCGTAATCAGCGACCCGAAAAATCTCTGACACGTGAGTCTCAGCGAAATCCCCCATATTTTGAAATTTTTTGCCGCCATCTTGAATCCGCCATCTGGAATTTCGCAAATCTGAGTCCAGATTCGTAATCAGCGACCTCAAAAACCTTTATATACCAAGTTTCATGAAAAAACATTCATCTGAAAAACGTATGCCGCAAAGGGTGAATAACACTCTTTTGTCATAACAAATATCTTGGGCACGTAGATTACACGCAAAAGTAGACAATCGCATAAAATTGGTAACTAACACGTAACTGTCTTCTAAAAATCGCCATCAACTGGAAACGGGATGAAGTTTTTTGTACACCTAACATATCATTTGTTAAGGCCGGAGCACGAGAGCAATCGTAGTCTGTAATGAAAAAGTCCTAAGACTTTTACGACTGTTTCTATGCGTTGAGTACGTCTGAGTCGTACGTCATTACGATCGGGGACGTGTTACGGAAGTGATACAGACCTAAGACTTTTGACTGAACCGTTGTGCGTTGATTACGTTTGTTGTCGTAAGGTACTACGATCAAGCCATGCTACGGCCTTTATGTTTCAACAACTCAATGCCGCAACGAACCATTGGTCCGAAAATCGATGTCCCGACGTAACATTTTCCAAAAGTTGAATAATTCGAAAAGAGTTGTTCTGAAAGTTCGATATCCTCACTGATTTCCTGAAGAAAATATAATGTTGGAAAAGCGTGTGAAGAGTGGGAAATGAGTCAAAATTTTTGCCATTTCCCACTCACTGCATACTTTTCGCACATTGTGGCCATGGGCGCCGAGTTTTCCTGGTGAAAATGAAGCGTTGAAGCGCGACGAAAGCGTAACGAAAGCGTAACCTAAGAGACATTTGAGCGTAAAAAGGGTCATCTAGGCGTGATTTAGGAGGGGATTCAAACATTTTCACGCTTGATTTGTTTCAATACCCACCTCCTCCACTTTTGGATTTTCACCAGAATTAGGAGAATCGCGGGGCCCTGTAGAAAGTCCATAGATTTTTGTCCACACTAGAAAAATTGTTCCTCAAGCCCCCTCCCCTTCACCAGCATAATCTGCAGCCGAAATTAAAAAATTTTCCGTCTAGAAATATGTTATTTGAGACTTTGTTTTTGAGATATGAGCATTTTTAGATTTTTGTAAGAAGCACCACAATCAAAAACACTGTGGGCTCCAAATTTCAGCCTATCACCATTCGTGAAGTTGGAGAATGGCATATCTCGTAAAACAATCAAACTATTCAGTCATTTTTTGTAATCAATCATTATATTGCTATAATAATGTCATGTTGCTCACTTTTTATACGCTGGAAGCCAAGAAATCTGAATACAGTTGTGAGGATAGTTCCATTTTTTTTGGAGATCCACCATTTTTGAAGTTAGGTAATGGTGTCAGGTTGAAGTATGTAGCACACAGTGCTTTTGAATGATTCGGATTAGGGAGAACTGTCAAAATGTTGATATCTGAAAAACTGATCCTCGAGCAAAATTTTTCCAAACGGGAAAATGTTACATTTTGTCTGTACTCTGTACCCAAGTAGCCCCAAAACACACTATGAACGTTTTTCGAATTTTCGAAATACAGGGTGGGGCATTTAAAGTGTCGCGGGCGTTTTTTCCAAAAATAAAATGAGATACGAGAAAATTTTTCGGACAAAAATTGTGAGGTATCGAGGGGGACATCCGATGGTGGCCTTGGCTTTGACCTCAAATCTCATCTTCAAGGGCATTCTGAGGTCAACTCTTGTTTTTTAAATAGGATCTTATATTTTTTACTGCAGATTTGGATTCTAGGTCAAAAACCAAGAAACTTTTGGCTGAACCATTTTCCTGAAATCCGCAAAGATGGCGCTCTAATCGATATTGTTCCATACTGAATCTGACATTAGAATAACTCGAAAACGAAGGGTCTTGGAGGAGAATGTTTCGGACAAAAGTTGTCTGATTCCAAGCGGGACCCCTTGAACTGAAACGGAGGTGATGGGGTATAACAGACAAAACACAACACATTTCAATCGTCTACATCACTTGGATCATTTTAATGCAGTAGATGCTCAAAATGATGGCCTTCGACTTCAATACACATTTCAAAACGTTTTACAAAAGATTGCTGAACTCGTGCTAAAATATCTTCATTGATGCTCGCGCATGCATTGATGATTCGTTGACGCATATTCTCAGGTGTAGTCGGTGCTTGTTGATAAACTGTATCTTTTATGTATCCCCATAAAAAAAAATCTGGAGATGTAAGATCCGGAGAACGGGCAGGCCAATGAACTGGTCCACGACGTCCTATCGATCGTCCAGGATAATCTCTGTCCAATATTTCTCGAGCTGTGACTGCATAATGGGATGGACAACCATCGTGTTGATACCACATATTCAATCGTTCCTGAATAGGTATGTCTTCAAGTAATGTTGGAAGTACTTGATCTAAGAAATGTCTGTACTTCTCTCCATTTAGCGTATCTGCAATGAAGTACGGTCCAATTACTCGAGATCGAAAAATACCACACCAAACATTCACAGCCCATTGTCTTTGATGCTCTACTTGACGTAACCATCTTGGATTTTCTGTCGCCCAGTAATGCATATTATGTCGATTTACTTGACCATGATTGGTGAACGTCGACTCATCAGAAAATAATATGTTGATGAAGTTGTTATTGTGCATTTGCGCTAGACCCCATCGACAAAACTGTACACGATTTCCGAAATCATCACCGTGAAGGTCTTGATGCAAACAAATGTGATACGGATGGAATTTGTGACGTTTCAGTATTCGAAGAACACTTCTTCGAGAAATTCCCGAATGGAGTTCAATTCCACGAGAGCTCATGTGTGGATTATTGGCTACTGCAGCTAGTACATTAACTTCCGCATTTTCTCCGCTAACAGTTCTCATTCGATGTCGTTTTTCCCTTGTAACACTTCCCGTTTCTGAGAATAATTTTGTAATGCGTTGAAAATACCTAATGGATGGCGTTGTTCTTTCAGGAAATCGTTCTGCATACAAGTCATATGCTTGTCTGGGGTTCTGATGCACTTTACCGTAAATGTAGATCATATTGATCTTTTCAGAAACCGTGTATCGGATATCCATGATTTTCAATTTGTCATAAACCAAGTAATAATCAAATGTAACTGACAAACTGACTTTCAAAATCGTGAATTTTCACTGAACCCCGTCGTTTGTTTACATCGCGTGAGCTCTGAATGGTGGTAATGTAGACGATTGAAATGTGTTGTGTATTGACAACTTTTGTACGAAACATTCTTTTGCAAGACCCTTCGTTTTCGAGTTATTCGAATGTCAGATTCAAAATGCAACAATATCGATTAGAGCGCCATTTTTGCGGATTTCAGGAAAATGGTTCAGACAAAAGTTTCTTGGTTTTTGACCTAGAATCCAAATCTGCAGTAAAAAATATGAGATGCTATTTAGAAAACAAGAGTTGATCTCAGAATGCCCTTGAAGATGAGATTTGAGGTCAAAGCCAAGGCCACCATCGGATGTCCCCCTCGGTACCCTACAACTTTTGTCCGAAAAATTTTCTCGTATCTCACTTTATTTTTGGAAAAAACGCCCGCGACACTTCAAATGCCTCACCCTGTATATGTTCTATGCCAATTACAATGAGACCTTTTCATAGATACTATGCGCATTCTTCGAACGTATGTAATTTCATATACGACGGTACGTCAATTGCACGTAGATTGAATGAATATCATACATTCCGAATGTACTCAGTACGTACTAAGTATATTCAAAACAGTCCCATTCGAACATTCTGTGAACGTTTACTATATGTTCATCGTATCTCATTCGGACCTTGTACGAACGTTTCCATTTCGTATATACGTTGAACTTCTGTTGCTACTTGGGTATAATACGCCTGTGGAGTACAGTCCGAGAGTTGGGAATCACCCTGTATATATATACAAAAAGTACAAAAACATACGATGAGCAAAGAAATTCTTTACAGGCATATTTCGACACTGGCTTACAACATACAGAAGTGTTCAGAATACACAACTAATATAGAGTGCAGCAACGTGAATTTGTACATCAGTCGTAAAATCAGCGACATGAACCGGACAGAAAGAGAGGCAGCTAAGAAGAATTGTAATGGAATATTAATTAATAATAACAACATTATTATATGCATGGTGAATAAAATCACTCGTACCAGTCGTTTATAAGGTTACTGGAGACTGAGGAGACTTGTTACGTTTTGTCATGTGACCGACGATCTATTTTTTATAGTAAATACCCAAACAGCACCATTCGTCTAATACATGTTAGTACTATAAATTTTTATATTCACATACTCAGAGAAAAAGCATGATGTACAAACATGACGCACTACAACGTTCTAGCGCATTTGTTACAACTTGATTTCAACGCATGAAGCTCATGCTTCCAACACGAGTCCATGCATTTTGGGTATGAATCAGATGCCTCCTAAGCATGGTGCCTTGCGTTGAACGCACGTTGTAAGAAATGCGTCAGAAGCGTTGAAGTCATGCTTCTACAGCATGCTTTTCCTGTCGATAGATGTTTTAAACATATAATGTGCACGTAAATACCCTGGTTGAGGGCCATGAAGCGCACCGAAACCGTAAATGGGTTAGTGCACAAATATGGCCTACAGGTATAGTCTAAGCGAGGAAAATTTTGCTACAAACTCTTGTGCAAAATAGTAATTAATATGAAATTCAAAAAACATTATATTATAGTGCTCACTTGGGATTGCGCCGTGAATATGAATCTAGCAGTGAAATCATTCTCCATTCCTTGTAAAAAAATTTGCGAACCTGCGAGATGATTTGACATTGCGTCACTGTTATGTTGAATTTGAAGATATCACGAAATACAATTGAAGATTGCGTTTTGAAATGAACATGTTTTCCTTATTTTCATATCACCACAATCCTTTTTTCATGATCGTAAAATGTTAAAAAATTTTACATCATAATATGCTGTAGAAAGCTAATTTGTATGATCGATTTTATTCAGTATAAAAAAATATTTCAGTGTGAAAATTACGTTACACTTTCTGTGGACTACACGGAGAAAAAAAAATGGTTCTCCCAACTAATAATTAGCTGTTTCAACTACTTTACGTAGACGATTTTCGACCAGCTACGAAAGTAGTTGTGGCAGGTACTTTTGTTACATGTACCCCAGATTGTCGGGATATCAACTCGAGTAGTTGTTACAACTACTTTTCTAAGATGCAGGATCTACATAAAACATTAAGTATGACGATATATGTAGGCCGATGAACTAATTTATTAATTGAGAAGAGAAATTCTCAGTGCCGGTTTTGATGTTTAAGGTTAAGATCTTCTATTATTTCTGCACGTGCTCGTCGACTCTTTGCAACATTTAATTGTAAATTTCGAAAAAAAAATTTATTTTCGATTGTGATATTTGTTCAATGCATATAGATTTGGGAGGAGGTGGTTGAAACATTCAAGTTCCAATGTTAACCTCGGGTTTCGAACCCCTGTCATAACCTACCTATATGCTATACCTAAATCTACCTAACCTATGCCTTAATGATCGCAGCTAAACCGACAACGCTGATTATATCGTAAAAAAAGCCTTGGATATGTTTTGGCCGTTTTGATTGTGTATTTTCATATACTCAGAGTATATATAAAGAGGATTTATCATTCTGCAAATGATCAGTCATTTAATTCCGAAAATAAAATTGGACATACGGGGTTTTTGAAAATTAGTAATTTGACACGAATATGTATTGAAAATATTATAAAATGAAATATATACACGGTAACCACGACAGGTAACCACAATGAATAACGCGAGAGTTCACCGCGTTTCGATTGTTTTCAACAAAATTCACATTGCTGCAGGAACTACGTGCGTAACGATGGGAGCAATGGGAAGTAGCTCCACGAACTATCTAAAAGTGAAGTAGATCAGGTAGCTATTTCTCTTATTCGATCAGCTACTTTTTCACAACTATATAATTCACTTGTGACAAATATTAGAAATAGTTGTGAGAACTCACGAACTATTTCAGACAGATATTTGATTTATTATCACAACTATCTCTTATACAACTACGCAAAAATAGCTCATATGCCTAAGTCCTTTTTTTCCGTGTATGCACGTTGGAATTAAATCAAAATTGAATGATATAATGAAAACAATTGATCGGCATTCGACCGTGACTGGTAAAATTCGTTTATCATTGTCAAAATTCACTCTTTTTCAATAAATTTTTCCTTCTTTATAAATGAATTAAAATTTCACCGAGAAGATTATATGTGGGATAAGCAAACTAATCGATCTAAATTCAACCACATTTATGGAGGGTTCATGGGAGGTGTAACGTATTTTTTATATCGGAATATTTTCCCTCGCGGAACAGTTTCAATCGTTTATATAAGTTCTCTAACGATATATCACGTATAATATTGCAAAATTTCATCAACCGTTCCGAAATCCCTGAAAGTTTGAATATGAAAATGATAAAATTTTTACTTCGAAACGCTACCTTCAGCTCGCATTTTATTATCGATTTTCAAAATCAACATGGTGACGACGAAATGTCAAATCGTCTCGCATATTTACCAATTTTTCAGACAGAATGATGAGTGATTTCATCGCTAAATTTATATTCACGGCGCAATCCCAGGAGAGCACTATGATATAATGTTTTTTTATATTCCATATTAATTACTATTTTGCACAAAAGTTTGTAGCAAAATTTCCCTCGCTTAGACTATACCTGTAGGCCATATGTGTGCACTAACACATTTACAGTTTCACTGCGTTCCATGGTCCTTTAAGAAACCTATTGATTCTCGCTAAATCTCGTTTAAAGTGAACAAAGGTCTGATTGATCAATCAGCACTTTGGCCACTTTCAATCAGATTCGCTGAGGATCAATGGGTTTCTTCAGCCAGGGTAATGTAAAATATTCATTCAGTGTTTACATTTTATGCATAATCACAAGCTGAGTGAAGGTAATGATGATATGTTTACGCACGGAGAAAACTGGTATAGTAAAATATGCACAGGCCAAACATTTGGTCTCTACAATCAATCGCATCGTTATTATAACTGAACGTATCGTGAATTCAACTGAGCGTATCGTGATTTTGACTGAGCGGATGATTTCTTATGATTGCGCAGTTTGGTCTGTCCATATATTACTATTCGCTTAGTGATTATCACTATGCCTTTTTCTCCTCGCGGTAAGTTATTTTCCAAAACATTTTCAGCATGTTCTTCTATCTGGGAATTCAATAATTCACACTCAAGTTTTCCCTTTTAATGATGTCGAGGTTGAAACTCATGCTTCTGTCACAATTTTGTCTGTTTCAAATACTTACTGGGTTACGCTAACCCAGTATGCACTCTGAGGGTTTAATACAACCCTGCTAAAAATGCGAGGGAGAACCGGACAGGAAATTGTTGTCAGCTTCTGAAAGGTTTGTTTCTCAGGTAATCCAATCAAAAACTGACAAACTTTCTACCAGATGTGGGTTCCGGAATTATCAACTCGGAATATCTTGTGATAAACTGACAGCAATTTTTTCAGCCGGTTTTGTTTGGAATTCACAAACTGTGTTATCCAGTCAAAAACTGACTTGCAATCAAGTATTTGGTTTCTTTCTCCAATTCAACTTAGCCGCAAAATCTGATGAACCCAAGGATTCTGATAATGATCATCATCATAACATTAGCGATAATGACGAAAATGATGAAGATGATGATGATAGAAGTGCTAATGACGAAGATGATAGTGTACATGAAGATGATAATCATGATGATCAGAGTGCTGATCATACTGATGATGCTGA
The DNA here is from genome assembly GCA_018340375.1 of Gonatopus flavifemur. Taxonomy (NCBI): domain Eukaryota; kingdom Metazoa; phylum Arthropoda; class Insecta; order Hymenoptera; family Dryinidae; genus Gonatopus; species Gonatopus flavifemur. The sequence continues at coordinate 1,216,540 of JAFFJZ010000035.1, read as the reverse complement.
TCAACAGGGCGATGATGACAATGGGAATAATTGTAACGATGATTTTGATGAGAATGACAATGATGAGGTTAATAATGACGAAGATGTTTCTGATAATGAGGAAGGTATCAAAGATGATGATGAAAAAAAAGACACTGCAGATTTGGATATGCTGGATGGTAAGATTTTTAGAAAAGTGCAAATAAGCATATATTTATATTATTGATAATTATTTTTTGTTCAGGAAAATTAAACGATCGAGATGAAAGTATCGAAAGTGATGGGGACGTTAACCCATTAAGTCCCAAAATGACATTTTTTCGTTGCATTTTTCAACGGCTGTACTTTCTAACAAAAAGGGTTATGAAAAATTCCAAACCAACCAGTTTCGATGGAGAATTGACTGATCTTTCAGAATCTGATATTAGTTTTTTCGAGAAATGCACCTGTCACAAGATATACAGGTTTTTTTTTCCGAAAAAACGCGAATTTCAAAACTTCTTTTTTTCTTTATCTCATGTTTTCACATTGGAATCGTGTCATAACTCTTCTTGTAACTACAGAAACCGCGTCAATTTACTTCAAATTTCAATTTATGCCTTGGACAATTGGAAAAACTCATGTGGAAACAACCAAAATAGCGGCTTAAACGTGGAAAAAATGTCAAAAACTTCAAGGATTTTTCATTCGGAAACGATGGACTTTAGGAAAAAATTTTACTGAACAAAAAGCTCTTAGAATTGATCAAAGAACACGCTCAAATTTTTTCAGAATTTTTTGACGCTTTTTTTGAATTTTCAAATTTGGGTGATTTTGGAAATTCAAAAAAGTTGTCAAAAAATTCTGAAAAAATTTGAGCGTGTTTTTTCATCAATTCTAAGAACTTTTTGTGGAGTAAAATTTTTTCCTAAAGTCCATCGTTTTCTGATAAAAAATTCTTGAAGTTTTTGTCCACTATTCTGCAGTTTTTTTATAGTTTGGCATTTTTGAATATGCCTCTCATGATATATTTCACATGTAATATTATGAGTATCTTTGATATTTTTTTTATTCACAAAATTGTCTTTTTACAACATATAAGTAGTCCATGCCTCATATGTTCTCTAAACACTATCGACGTGATGACTCTGATAGATGATCAATGATCACATATCATCTAACATATAAAAGAAAATCGGTATTTTTGTGACTTGGTATTAGATTGCATTCTCTTATAAATCGCGAACCGTATTAGGACAATATATCAACGGAATACTTCATGTTCCACAGGAATAGAATTCAATAATAAACTTATCTATTGTGGGAAAAACATTGATTCCATAAAATAAACAAAACAGAACTTCAGCCTGACGAAACTGGTGATATGATTCATTGAAAGTGAAACAGACAATGTCTGCTCCATCAGGAGAACGCCGGAAACGATCAAGTCACCAGCAAGATGTAGAAATTGAAGAGCGTGAAGATGGTGACTTTGATGCAATAACTGTTCCTCAGGATGATTGCTCTGGACCATCTGACTCTGATTCTGAATCTGGAGGTTGTCAAATTTCTGATAATGAAGTTCCAAATATTAGTTATCATCAGGTTATGAGTAACTATGGAGAAAATCAGTCGAAACTGGAGCCTAATCATATTTACGTATGGAAGAACGGAGAAAGAAAGTGTGAACAATATCCTGAAAATGAAAACTTACTCTCTGAGAAAACGAAAGAATTTATTCTTGAATCTTCATATGTACAGTTGTTCGAACTTTTTTCTCCGCCGACTTAAAAGAATATATCATCGAAAGTACTCGTATGAATGACTGCGATTTAACATTAGATGAATTCGATATTTTTTTAGGGGTAATTATAATGTCAATCTTCAATCAAAGGAAATCTCAGAAAGACTATTGATCTAATCGGCCATTACTGGCCTGTCCTACTGTGGCAATGAGTCGTAATAAATTTCTCAAAATTAAATCAAAATTAAAATTTTCGAAACCTGAGGTTCAGAATTAGAATGACAGAGCTTGGAGAGTACGTGGTATTTTCGAAATTTTCAAGAGGAATGCTTTGCAATTTGGTTTTTTCTCTACCGCTTCGTCGATAGATGAAATGATGGTAAAGTTTCACGGAAAAACCATTTTGCTCCAGTTTATGAAAGATAAGCCCGCGCGCTTCGGCATCAAAATGTGGGGCATTTGTAACTCAGAGGGATATCTGTTCGATTGTGAGATTTATTGTGGCAAGGGGTCGAATATTTATTCGCCTGATAAACAAGTAAAACTATCCAAATGTCCCTCGGGAAGTCGTGTCGTTATGCAGATGATCCAAAAGCTACTTGTTGATGTTGTTCCACGGAGAATAATTCAATATCATTTATATTTTGATGACTTTCTTTGTAGTCCAGACTTACTGATCCATTTGCAAACAGTCGGCTTGAGAGCAACCGATACCGTGAGGGGAAACAGAGTGAATACCGATAATGAATTGGATAAAAAAGTAATAAGAGGAAACGTTCTCAATCAAACACGAAGAAAAAAGCGGTTTGAACTATATCATAATCATGGATTCAAAACCAGTATCTTTGCTTTCCACCGCGGCAGGTGTAACTCCAATGTCAACAGTCAAAAGATATTCGAAAGAATCAAGAACTAAAAACGATATTCCATTTCCCAGAGCTTTCTCACAATATAATAAATACATGGGTGGTGTCGATCTACATGATGGGCATTGTAGTAATTTGATGCCATGCATAAGAGCAAAAAGATGGACTTGGGCCATTTTTCTCCGACTAATCCAATCATCGATAACAAATGCCCTGGTAATCCATAATTTATCAAATCGTGACAAAAAATTGGATCTAAGGAGATGGCTTTAGAACTTGCTGAATTTTATCCCGCAAGAGGTATCAAAGGGAAAGAAGTCCATGAAATTGTTACTGGTATAGCAAGAAAAAATTGTAGGAATTATAAAAAATGTGGGATGAGGACATATAAAATGTGTACAATCTGCAATTCTTACTTTTGCCATTCCTGCCTTACATCGACCCGTAGTGCAACATGGAACTTCATCTTTACGTATGAAAAAAAACAAAAAAAAGCAAAGAAAATTCAAAAAATTAAAAAACTACCAAAAAATTTTTAAAATTGAAAAAAAAAAGGAAAGAAGGGTCCTTTTATACATTTACCTCCACGTGGTAAGGACCGGACAACGGCAACAAAATTTTGACGGCTAAAGAATGTGTACATATGGAGTCAATGAAACAGTTGACGATAAGAGGTGTTGGGTAACGTTTTCAAAAAATTTTCAACAATACGTAATTGATTCACTACATGAAAACATATATAAATGAGACATGTTCACCAAAAATACCGTGTTACATCCCATATGAAATATATTATAAGAGGCATATTCAAAAATGCCAAACTATGAAAAAACCGCAGAATAGTGGACAAAAACTTCAAGAACTTTTTATTAGAAAACGATGGACTTTAGGAAAAAATTTTACCGGACAAAAAGGTTTTAGAATTGATCAAAGAACACGCTCAAATCTTTTCAGAATTTTTTGACGCTTTTTTTGAATTTTCAAATTTTGGCGATTTTGGAAATTCAAAAAAGTTGTCAAAAAATTCTGAAAAAATTTGAGCGTGTTTTTTTATCAATTCTAAGAACTTTTTGTACAATAAAATTTTTGCCTCAAGTCCATCGTTTTCGAATAAAAAACTCTTGAAGTTTTTGACATTTTTTCCACGTTTAAGCCGCCATTTTGGTTGTTTCCACATAAGTTTTCCCAATTGTCCAAGGCAAAAATCAAAGTTTGAAGTGAATTGACGCGGCTTCTGTAGTTACAAGAAGAATTATGACACGATTCCAATGTGAAAACATGAGATAAAGGGAAGAAAAAGTTTTGAAATTCGCGTTTTTTCGGAAAAAAACCTGTATATCTTGTGACAGGTGCATTTCTCGAAAAAACTAATATCAGATTCTGAAAGATCAGTCAATTCTCCATCGAAACTGGTTGGTCTGGAATTTTTCGTAACCCTTCTTCTTAGAAAGTACAGCCGTTGAAAAATACAACGTAAAAATGTCATTTTGGGACTTAATGGGTTAAAACTGCTTATGGTAAGGAAACTTTTCTTCTAGATATCTGAGTATCCTCATGATCATAAGCCGAGCTCCCGCACATGCTAAATTCGGCCCTGCGTTCATTGTGGACACGTCTTTTGTTGAGATGAACGTTTGAATTATATGCATCAGATCCCAAGTAGAATACATTAGTCAAAAGAACGTCATTTTGATATGATTTTGACAAAAATCCGTCACAAATCAGTCACCGTCGAAATTTCTAGCAGGAATGACTGAATTTTGACGTCAAATTTTCTATTTCAGAAAATGCATGAATTTAATTGAGAAATCAAAGTGCATACGATCATGTGAGGGAAATGATCCATTTCATCGCATATTCAAAAATAAATGAACATTCCATGAAAATTATGACTTTTGAACATAATTTTCATATTGTTATATTTGAAATGCAATAATCGTTCCATAATTATTGTTATATATCACGGCAAAATAAGTTCCAAATAAATTCTTATGAAATAAAGTCACAATTAGGTGCTCGAAGGTGTACCATTCCGACGTTTTTTGATGACCACGAAATGACGTCAACTTGACGTTTTTTTGACTCATCTGTTCTACTTGGGATACCTGATAGATACCCAAATGTCCTTTCAATATCCGTTTGATGTGAATTGAGTCTCCATTAGATATTTCAAACGTAGACGTGACCAACTGACCAGAGACGTCCCAGGGGGTGGACCAGACATCCCAATAGTATTATATTCCATATATATATATATATACAGGATGTAAAATAATTAGCGGACCGGATTTCACAGGTATATTCTGCAGCCAAAATGCAACAATATCCCGTGTGGACGATTTCTTTGGAGGCTTAGTTTTTGAGATATAAGCGTCTTTAGATTTGTTTTCAAACCCAAATCATCCGAAAGCATTGTGGGCTATATACCTTAGCTTGACACCATTCACCAAGTTGGAACACGGCGGATCTCTAGAAAAAAATTGAACCATCCTATCATTATTTGTTTTGAAGCTATAAGGATCTAAAGTTTCTGAATTCTGATTGGCTGTGAGCTCAAAAATTCCAAATTGCTATGGCTCCGGAACAAACAATGATAGGAAAGTTCAATTTTTTCCAGAGATCCGGCGTTTTCTAAATTAGCGAATGGTGTCAAGCTCGAGTATGTAGCCCACTATGCAATTAAATGAATGATATGTTCTTAAAGTTTGAATCGTTTATAGAACCGGAACGAAAATTCAAACCCATTGAATGATAACAATTCATCTAACTTATCGCTGTTCATCTTCTCGAATTGACTTCTTGGGACTAAGGATATCATTAGAAGAATGTACTGCAAGATTTCGAATCTTCAACAGCTGAGTATGTCATCATTCGATAACCAATTCGTTCTGATAAAATTCAATAACCTATGAATGAAGGATAGAAGTTTGAATCGTTTCAGTAAACGGATTCGTTTCAAGAAATCTGGAAGTGGATCACGACATCCCCACTCATCCACTTGAATTCTCGCTCATTGGGCGGTACTATATCCCTACTCCTTACTACCGAGCGCCAATGACAAGGAACCAAACTCATATGCCAGGGGTTCTCAGGCGATGACTAATCGAGAGGAGGTTATGCGCACGCATGATGGGGTTATATTGACGACATTCCAACAGAGGTACGACCGAGGAGAATTATTAGAAAGAGTTGTATATATCATCCAGAGGTTATTCACAAGAACTTTGGATCGATGAATACAAGTGGATGTTGTTGGAGTTTGAATCGTTCATTGCAATTGAACGAAAATTCGACGTTGTTCAAGTTCGAATCCTTTATTGGAACGACATGAAATTCAGGACTCACAAAATGAGATAAACTTCCTCTTTCGGGCAGTTCTCTCGAAAATATCAGAATCAACAGGATGATTAGTATATAATACTCCGGTGGAATATTATCGTATATGATGGACCGATGAGGGCCGCGCGTCTTGACTTCACCAGCGAGGGGAGCATGCCGAGGACACACAAACTCTGTGTGATATTCGAGACTCGTACAAGCCACCTAGTGGAAGAATGGCGGGAGTCAATCGAGATCATGTGAAAAACAACGATCTAACATGTGAGGGATCGTACCTGATCAGCGTAGCTCGTCTCCTTTTCTCACGCGCTAGATGCACGTTGATCATGGACGAGATTTTGGTGGGTTGGAGAGATCAGAACGGCCAAGTACACGGAAGAACTCGGAACGTTCGCTTATATTTCAACTTTCAACATCACCCGGTGACAGGGAAATCTTATCCCATTGATAAGCCAGCAGCGTTTGGCCCCGTTTCCGTATCGAACAGATCGTGCAGTGGATAGAACTACGGGTGGATTGAGGGAATCGTACCGACGACGTAAATGGATACACCCGAAATTTTTCTGTATATTTCGATTCTCCACATCACCCAGTGACAGGAGAATCATGTTCCGTGTATCCCTGACCCTCGCTCGACTTCATTCATGCCACCCAAGAATCATGCACAAGATAGACGAGATTTGACGAAATTGAAAAATTCGTACTGGCCACGTTAGTGAATACACCCAAAATTTTCTTGTATACTCCGACTCTCCACGACGTACAGTGACAGGGAAATCATATCCAGTGACTCCCTGACCCTCGCTCGACTTCGTTCATGCCACCCGAACTTCATGCACAACATAGACGAATTTTGACTGACTTTGAAAATTCGTACTGGCCACGTTAGTGCATACGCCCAAAATTTCTCTGGGAAATTTGACTCTCCACATCCCCCAGTGACAGGAGAATCATATCCAGTGACTCCCTGACTCTCGCTCAACTTCGTTCATGGCCCAGAACTTCATGCACAAGATAGACGAATTTTGACTGACTTTGGAAATTCCTACTGGCCACGTTAGTGGATACACCGAAATTCTTCTCGTATACTCCGACTCTCCACACCCTCAGGTGACAGGAAAATCGTATCCAGTGAGTCCCTGACCCTCGCTCAACTTGGTTCATGCCACTCGAACATCATGCATGGGATTGACGAGGTTTGACCGACTTTGAAAACTCGTACTGGCCACGTAAGTGCGTACACCCGAAACTTTTTTGTAGAATTTGACTGTCCACATCCCCCAGGGACGAGAAAATCGTATCCAGTGAGGCCCTGACCCTCACTCAATTCGTTCATGCCACCCGATCATAATGCACAAAATAGACGAATTTTGACTGACTTTGAAAATTCGTACTGGCCACGTTAGTGCATACACCGAAATTTTCCTCGTATACTCCGTCTCTCCACACTTTCAGGTGACAGGAAAATCGTATCCAGTGAGTCCCTGACCCTCGCTCAATTCGTTCATGACACCCGATCATAATGCACAAAATAGATGAATTTTGACTGACTTTGAAAATTCGTACTGGCCACGTTAGTGAATACACCCAAAATTTTCTTGTATACTCCGACTCTCCACGACGTACAGTGACAGGGAAATCATATCCAGTGACTCCCTGACCCTCGTTCGACTTCGTTCATGCCACCCGAACTTCATGCACAACATAGACGAATTTTGACTGACTTTGAAAATTCGTACTGGCCACGTTAGTGCATACGCCCAAAATTTCTCTGGGAAATTTGACTCTCCACATCCCCCAGTGACAGGAGAATCATATCCAGTGACTCCCTGACTCTCGCTCAACTTCGTTCATGGCCCAGAACTTCATGCACAAGATAGACGAATGTTGACTGACTTTGGAAATTCCTACTGGCCACGTTAGTGGATACACCGAAATTCTCCTCGTATACTCCGACTCTCCACACCCTCAGGTGACAGGAAAATCGTATCCAGTGAGTCCCTGACCCTCGCTCAACTTGGTTCATGCCACTCGAACATCATGCACGGGATTGACGAGGTTTGACCGACTTTGAAAACTCGTACTGGCCACGTAAGTGCGTACACCCGAAACTTTTTTGTAGAATTTGACTGTCCACATCCCCCAGGGACGGGAAAATCGTATCCAGTGAGGCCCTGGCCCTCGCTCAACTTCGTTCATGCAGCCCGAATACCATGCACAAGACAGACGAAGTTTGATTGAGTTTGAAGAATCGTACCGGTCACGTGAGTGGATACACCCAAAATTTTCATGCGTAATTTGACTCTTCACATCCCCCAGTGACAGGAGAATTGTGGAAAGTGACGCCCTGACCCTTGCTCAACGTCGTTCATGCCACCCGAACTTCATGCACAAGATAGACGAATTTCCACTGACTTTGAAAATTCGTACTGGCCACGGTAGTGAATACAGTCGAAATTTTCTTGTATACTCTGACTCTCCACATTCTCCAGTGACAGGAAAATCGAATCCAGTGAGTCCCTGACCCTCACTCAATTCGTTCATGCCACCCGATCATCATGCACAAAATAGACGAATTTTGACTGACTTTGAAAATTCGTACTGGCCACGTTAGTGCATACACCGAAATTTTCCTCGTATACTCCGTCTCTCCACACTCTCAGGTGACAGGAAAATCGTATCCAGTGAGTCCCTGACCCTCGCTCAACTTGGTTCATGCCACTCGAACTTCATACACAAGATGAATTAATTTTGACTGACTTTGAAAATTCGAACTGGCCACGTTAGTGGATACCCCGGGAATCTTCTCGTATACTTCGACGCTCCACATCCACCAGTGACAGGGAAATCGTATCCAGTGAGTCCCTGACCCTCGCTCAACTCCGGTCATGCCACTGGAACATCGTAGACAAGATGGACGAATTTTGACTGACTTTGAAAATTCGTACTGGCCACGTTAGTGCATACACCCGAAATTTTTTTGTAGAATTTGACTCTCCACATCCCTCAGTGACAGGAAAATCGAATCCAGTGAGCCCCTGACTCTCGCTCAATTTCGTTCATGCCACCCGAACTTCATACACAAGATAAATTAATTTTGACTGACTTTGAAATTCCGAACTGGCCACGTTAGTGGATACCCCGGGAATCTTCTCGTATACTTCGACGCTCCACATCCACCAGTGACAGGAAAATCGTATCCAGTGAGTCCCTGACCCTCGCTCAACTCCGTTCATGCCACTGGAACATCGTAGACAAGATGGACGAATTTTAACTGACTTTGAAAATGCGTACCGGTCACGTGAGTGGATACAACCAAAATTTTCTTGTATAATTCGACTCTCCACATCACCCAGTGACAGGGAGAGCATATCCCTTGAATCCCTGACCCTCGCTCGACTTTGTTCATGCCACTTGAACATCATGCACAAGACAATTGAAGTTTGATTGAGTTTAAAGAATCGTACCGGTCACGTCAGTGGATACACCCAAAATTTTCTCGTGTAATTCGACCCTCCACATCCCCCAGTGACTGGAAAATCATATCCAGTGAGTTCCTGACCCTCGCTCAACTTCGTTCAGGCCACCCGAACTTCATGCACGCAATAGACGAATTTTGACTGACTTTGAAAATTCGTACTGGCCACGTTAGTGGAAACACCCAAATTTTCCTCGTGTACATCGACTCTCCACATACCCCAGTGACAGGAAAATCGTATCCAGTGAGTTCGAGTGGCATGAACCAAGTTGAGCGAGGGTCAGGGCCTCACTGTGTACGATCTTCCTGTCCCTGAGGGATGTGGAGAGTCAAGTTTCATTCCAAAATTCTGAGTGTATCCACTAACGTGGGCAGCACGAATTTTCAAATCCAGTCAAAATTCGTCTATCTTGTGCATGAGGTTCGAGTGGCATGAACAAAATTGAGCGAGGGTCAGGGACTCACTGGATACGATTGTCCTGTCACTGGGGGATGTGAAGAGTCAAATTACACAAGAAAATTCCGGGTGGATCCACTCACGTGACCGGTACGATTCTTTAGACTCAATCAAACTTCGTCTGTCTTGTGCATGGTGTTCAGGCTGCATGAACGGGGTTGAGCGAGGGCCAGGGCCTCACTGGGTACAATTTTCCTGTGCCTGAGGGATGTGGAGAGTCAAATTCTACAACAAATTTTTTGGTGTATGCACTAACGTGGCCAGTACGAATTTTCAAAGTCAGTCAAAATTCGTCTATTTCGTGCATGAAGTTCGGATGGCATGAACGGAGTTGAGCGAGGGTCAGGGACTCACTGGATACGATTTCCCTGTCACCTGAGGTTGTGGAGAGTCGGAGTATACAAGAAAAATTCGGGTGTATCCATTAACGTGGCCAGTACGAATTTCTAAAGTCAGTTAAAATTTGTCTATCTTGTGCATGAAGTTCAGGGGCATGAACGAAGTTGAGCAAGGGTCAGGGACTCACTGGATTCAATTTTCCTGTCCCTGGGGGATGTGGAGAGTCAAATTCTACTGGAAAATTTCGGGTGTATGCACTAACGTGGCCAGTACGAATTTTCAAAGTCAGTCAAAATTCTTCTATCTTGTGCATGAAGTTCGAGTGGCATGAACGGAGTTGAGCGAGGGTCAGGGACTCACTGGATACGATTTCCCTGTCACCTGAGGTTGTGGAGAGTCGGAGTATACAAGAAAAATCCGGGTGTATCCATCAACGTGGCCAGTACGAATTTCTAAAGTCAGTTAAAATTTGTCTATCTTGTGCATGAAGTTCAGGGGCATGAACGAAGTTGAGCAAGGGTCAGGGACTCACTGGATCCAATTTCCCTGTCCCTGGGGGATGTGCAGAGTCAAATTCTACTGAAAAATTTCAGGTGTATGCACTAACGTGGCCAGTACGAATTTTCAAAGTCAGTCAAAATTCTTCTATCTTGTGCATGAAGTTCGAGTGGCATGAACGAAATTGAGCGAGGGTCAGGGACTTACTGGATATGGTTTCCCTGTCACTGTAGGTCGTGGAGAGTCGCAGTATACAAGAAAATTTTTGGTGTATCTACTAACGTGGCCAGTACGATTTTTTCAATTTCGTCAAATCTCGTCTTCCTTGTGCATGATTCTTGGGTGGCATGAACGAAGTCGAGCGAGGGTCAGGGATACACGGGACATGATCTTACTGTCACTGGGTGATGTGAAGATTCAAAGCACAGAGGAAAATTCCGGTCGTATCCCCTCACGTGGCCGGTACGACTCTTCAAAATCAGTCAAAGTTCGTCTATATGTCGCATGGTGTCGGGCCGGCTTGAACGCAGTTGAACGAGGATCAGGGATCAACAGGATCCGATTTTTCTCTCACGGGGGGATGTGGGAAATCGAAATATACGGAAAAATTTCGGGGGTATCCATTTACGTCGCTGGTACGATTCCCTCAATCCACCCGTAGTTCTATCCACTGCATGATCTGTTCAATACGGAAACGGGGTCGAACGCTGCTGGCTTCTCAATGGGATAAGGTTTCCCTGTCACCGGTCGATGTTGAAAGTTGAAAGATAAGCGAACGTTTCGAGTCCTTTCGTGTACTTTTTGATCTTTTTCGTGGCCGTTTTGATCTCTCCAACCCACCAAAATCTCGTCCATGATCAAAGTGCATTTAGCACGTGAGAAAAGGAGACGAGCTACGCTGAGCAGGTACGATCCCTCACATGTTAGATCGTGGTTTTTCACATGATCTCGATTGACTCCGGCCATTATTCCACTAGGCGCCTTGTACGAGTCTCGAATATCACACAAAGTTTGTATGTTCTCGGCATGCTCCCCTCGCTGGTGAAGTCAAGGCGAGCGGCCCTTATCGGTCCATCATATATGATATCTTTCTACAGGAGTATCATATACTAATCATCCTGTTGATACTGATATTTTTGAGAGAGATGCCCGAAAGAGGAAGTATATCCCATTTTGTAAGTCCTCAATTTCATGTCGTTCCAATAAAGGATTCGAACTTGAACAACATCGAATTCTCGTTCAATTGCAATGAACGATTCGAACTGCAATAACATACACAACGTCTCTGCCACGGGAGTATCATAACACAATCATCCTCTGCATCCTGATATTCGTGGGGGAACTCTTCGACCCAGGAAGTTCATCAAATTTTGTGACTTCGATTTTTCGTTTTGACTCCATAAACGATACAAATTCCAACAACATATACCATATCTCTCCAACTGGGGTATTCTAACACAATCATTCTGTGCATTCTGATATTCATGAGGGAATTGTTCGAATCAGGAGGTCCATCAAATTTTGTGACTCCGAATTTTCATTTTGATCCAATAAACGATTCACACTCCAACAACATCAACTTGTATTTATCGATCCACAGTTCTTGTGAATAACCTCTGAATGATATATACAACTATTTCTCATAATTCTCCTCGCTCGTGCCTCTGTTGAAATGTCGTCAACATAACATCATGCGCGCGCATAACCCCCTCTCGATTAGTCATCGCCTGAGAACCCCTGGCATATGAGTTTGGTTCCTTGTCATTGGCGCTCGGTAGTAAGGAGTAGGGATATAGTACCGCCCAATGAGCGAGAATTCAAGTGGATGATTGGGGATGTCGTGATCCACTTCCAGATTTCTTGAAACGAATTCGTTTATTGAAACGATTCAAACTCCTATCCTATAGTTTACACCACGTACATATAGTTTATATGGGGCATCCCGTGTCAAATCACCCTTTCACTGTGACGTTATTTTTCCAGTCATTGAGTTTAGGGTTGGTATGGCAGACCCGGAGCCTAAAATAACCACAATGCGTGATTCTGAAAATCTGATAAACTCCATTTGACAAGTGTGAACCTTCTACTATACGATGGAATTCTCACAAATACTGGTGTTTTTATTTTTCAAAGTTTGTGTTTGGGTCTCACAAACCCAGCTTACAGTGGAAGGGATGAGATTGTTTCCAATTTTTTTCGGACCATATCAAATCAAGAAAGTGGGATTATAGATAATTTAATTTGTAAATAAAAAAAGAAAATAAGTTCTTCAACATCCAAGAAAAAGTAGAAAAAATTAGGGTCCCATCTCACACTGAGACTAAAAATTAGCATGATTTCGAGTACAATTTTAGATAAATTTCGGACAAAAAATTGGAGGGACTGTTTGAAAATTTTGATTTTAATGTTTAAACGTTAATAACTAAGTAATAATTATCTCAAATCAAGGGTCGACGGTCTAAACCTATTAACTGACATTTCAGAAATTTTACACGGCGAAGAAAAGTTGATCCAGATCTTTCAATTTTCATCCAAATGATCTGAAATTTGGAAGTATCATCCACCCTTGTAACCCGAAGAAAAAACTTTTCATAGACTAGGAAAATATCAAAAATTAAAGAAATGCCAACGTCTTTTCTTCGCCGTGTAAAATTTCTGAAATGTCAGTTAACATTTAATAATTTCTGAAATGTCAGACGGACAGGTTTAGTCCGTCGACCCTTCAAATGATTTTCTTTTTTTTTCTGAAACTACATTCAAAGATGAAAAAAATAACATTTCATTCTATATTGATATCAATATTCATTCCTGGTGTATCATTCATTCCAAATTTTGTGCTTAAAAATTTACAAAATCGCCCGATTACTCACTAACGGTTCGGAATGAAGAGCTATGGAGTGGTGTGCAATGTACTTTTGATATCTACTAAAACATACTAAAAAATGAGCGGAATCGAAGAGGGTCGGGTCGAAAACTCGGTGATTTGGCATGGAATGCATCACATATATAGATCCATTCAGATTTCAGCATGTAATTCTAATGAATCGGATCCAATTGCCAATGTACAATCCAAAAATACAACTCATTTCGATAATTTTTTTATAGACTGGTAAAATATAATATTCCAGAGTAAAGAAAACATTTTTTGAACACATTCTTATTACCAAATCAAACATTACAAAAGCTGACTGTAGGGAATTTGCATTCATATTGAACAGATGTTTCGTTTTGTGACGTTTAAGATTAGGACAGAAAATTGTTTTATTTGTTTCTATGTACCACTGAAAAGTGAAACTCCGGCTACATGTTCTGAGAGGGAGCTTTTTCATTGTTCTGAACCATTACAGAATGCAAAGGATTTTTCCAAGTGGAAAAAATTGATGGCTCTTAAATTATATAATATGATTATATGCGAAATTTGCTTCAAAATTCCTAACATGAATTGTTTCCATCCTTGTTTCAGCATTGGATTCGAAAGATGACGGGAGGATGGATGTTGATTAAATATGAAGAAAATTATATCACCTATAAATTATACAACCTATAGCTAATAAAGTTGGAGTTGAACATTGAAAGTTTTTTATTTTTTATCATAAATTTGGGAAAATACAATTCTATTTTCAAGTTATTGTAATGGTTTTTCATTTATTACAAGTTGATTCCTGAAATTTCTGTAACTGTCAAATGAATGTTGCCGTTGAAGCATGAAACATTCATAAAGTTTCGGACAATATGTCGACTCCGTAGCAGTAATGCCATATTTGACACGAAATCGTTACTCATATAGACGCAACTTCACGTACGTGTGGAGACACGCACGTATCACATGTTCACACGTACATGATATTGCGTCAATATGCAGTACCGGTTTCATGTCAAATATGGCATCACTGCTCCGTAGTGTCAAGCAGATCTTGCTAAGAGAGAATTTTCCATAAACACTGCTGTTGCTCCATAAGTTCTCAGGATTTTCCAATGAATTGGAACGTCACCCTGAAAGTCAGGAAGAATGTTGTCGGTGATACTCAAATACTACTAAACACAATGGTGGAAAAAATTTATCTGGAAATTTTCGGAATTCTCTCAGAATTCCACTGAAAAACTGTGAATCTCACTAAATAACTCTGAAAATCTATGAAGATTTTCCCAAATTTTGAAAGACTGTTGCTTACTGGACACGTTTTCCCACTGAATATTCCTCCAAATATTTATGTATACAGGGTGTTGCATCAGTCGCGGAACGGATTTCACGGCCGGATTGCTGTCAAAATGCATAAACTTTTCTATGTGGCGAAATGTTATTTGAGGCTTAGTCTTTGAGATATGAGAATTTTTAGATTTTTTTTCAAATCCAAATCACTCACAAGCATTGTAGCTTACGTGAACTTGAGACCATTCGCTGAGTTGGAAAGAGGCGAATCTCTGGGAAAGTTTTGAACTCTTGTATCATTTTTTATTTCGAAGCTGCAGCGATTCAAAATGTTTGAGCTACCAGAACTTTCGCAATCAGAAACGGATAGAATCGAAGAATTGGTCAGGCAGTTAGGTTCTGATAAGCCTCGCAACTGTTTCTACTGACAAAAACGGATACTGAACCCAGCATGACATCCACAGACAGAAACGGATAGAATTGGAGAATTGATGAGGCAGACAGATTCCGATAGTCCTTGCATCTGCTTTCACCAACACAAACGGAAATCAAACCTGCCAGAGCATCTGCAATAAAAAACGGATAGAATCGAAGAATTGGTCAGGCAGATATGTTCTAATAAGCCTCGCAACTGTTTCTATTGATAAAAACGGATACTGAACCCAGCATGATATTCACAGTCAGAAACGGACAGAATTGGAGGATTGGTGAGGTAGACAGATTCTGATAGTCCTTGCATCTGCTCTTACCGACAGAAACGGAAATCAAACCTACCAGAGCATCTGCAATGACAAACGGATAGAATCGAAGAATTGTTGGGGGAGACAGATTCTGATAATTCTTGCATCTGCTTTTACCGCCAGAGACGGAAATTTAATCCACCAGAACTTCTGCCGTCAGAAACGGATGGAATCGAAGAATTGGTGATGCAGATAGGTTCTGATAGGTTTCGCATGTGTTTCTACCAACAGAAATGAACGAGAGTTGGATATGTAACAGCGCATAGAAACATATACAGTATGTTCATGTAATTCCAGTTATAAATGGAAATTATGAAATGGTGGATGTATATGTAATTGCTGATGAACGCTAATAGAGTCCGCTGCTGGTTCCACAGTTGTAAACGCATGACTTGGGCAAGTTCCTCACGTATAGAAACGTATGAGACCAATAATGGTATCTGCTTATAGATTCCTATAGATATTTTGCAAGCAGAACCAATTAGAAACCGACACATTCTCTATACGCAACAACTAAAGCATGAGATGTAAAGAATTTGCTTCTGTCAGCATCTATCTGCAAAAGCAGTGACAAAAACACATAGTCAAACCGTTACAAACAGATGGAAACAGATTCTATCCGTTTCTTACGGTAATTTTTACTAGGGCGATCCGATAGTGACCATAACTGAAACGTCTCAACCAAAAATTTTCAGTAGGAACATATTAATTCAACCAGGAAATTATAATCGGTACAATTATTTAATCAATCAACTACACTCTTTTGGTTGAATCAATCAAATTTTCAGTAACTCTCATTAGGAATGTTCGGTTGAGATTCTCCAGTTACAGCAATGATGAAAAAACTCTCTCGGTCCATGCAGTACAAATGACATTATCAAAAACATATTCCATTCATATTTTCGACATGAGAGAATTTATTAAAGTCACACGGACTATTTTATGAAATATCATTAAATCATTCTGAATAT